>JBBGZY010002073.1:0-67500 GCA_037952925.1 Lithobates clamitans | reverse complement strand
AGAGATGCAAAGAGATGCAAGTTCCAGTCCAACATGAGCTCTGATAGCCGGCTCTACACATGGCACAATTCGATTAGTTCCGAATTCATTTTTCGAATGAAAATTCAACAAATTCATTCATGTGGAAATATTGAAAAACAAGAACGAAAACCCGAAAATTCTAAAAAATGAAAATCTGAAAATCCAAAAAATGATAAAATCCGAAAATCCAAAAGAGCGAAAATCTGAAAATTAGAAAATCCGAAATAATAACTAATTCGAACATCCAAAAATGTGGAAATCCAAAAATTCGGAGATCCGAAAGTAAGAACGAAAATTCAAAAGAGCGAACATCCAAAAATAAGAATGAAAACCCGAAAACCCAAAAATGTGAAAATCCAGAATAAGAACGAAAATCCGAAAATTCAAAAGAGGGAAAATCCGAACATAAGAACGAAAATCTGATCATTCCAAAAACATAACTAACTAATAATAAGTATTACTAACTATTACATTATAGGTATTGGAATTTTCTTTCAAATTTTCCTTTCAAAAGTAACTAATTCGAACATCCAAAAATACAAAGAATACCAAAGTAAGAACAAAAATACAAAAATCCAAAAATTAGAAAATCCAAAAGTAAATAAGAAAATCCGAAAATTCGAAAATCCGAAATAATAACTAATTCGAACATCCAAAAATGTGAAAATCCAAAAATTCGGAAATCTGAAAGTAAGAACGAAAATTCAAAAGAGCGAAAATACGAACACAAGAACGAAAATCTGAAAATTCGAAAATCCAAAATAATAACTAATTAAGTCAAACATCTAAAAATGTGAAAATCCAAAAATTTGTTAATCCGAAAGTAAGAACGAAAATCCGAAAATTCAAAAGAGCGAAAATCCGAACACAAGAACGAAAATATGATAATTCAAAAGTCTGAAATAATAACTAACTAATAATAACTATTACTAACGATTAAATTACAAATGGAACAAATGGAATGTAACAAATTATTAATAATAAATAACAATTATAATAATAAAAACTTTTTATTATTATTTATTATTAATTTGTTCCGTTCCATTTGTTTAGATGCAGCATTCGTTATTTCGGATAAATTCGTATTCGTTACGTTCACTAACAGCCAAATTTGAAAGGAAATTCCAATACCTATAATTTAATAATTTAGTAATAGTTATTATTAGTTAGTTATTATTTCAAATTTTCAGAATTTCGTTCTTATGTTCAGATTTTCGCTCTTTCGAACTTTCGGATATTCTTTCTTATTTTTGCATTTTCGAATTTTACGAATTTATGATTTTACAAATTTACGATCATAACGAATGACCCGTAAAACAAAAAAACAAAAATCAAAAAAACGAATGAAACTAAATTGAACACATTTTTCGGCAGTGCACATATCTAGAACATGCTGCATTTTTCTCGTACTGGAATGTATTGGAATGCAGTAAAACGCACCAAAAATGCACCGGACCCCAGCACAATGAAAAAAAAAAAAAAACCAGGAGAAAATGAAGAAAAACAGCTTCAGAAATGCGCCAAAAACGCATTAAAAACGCGCATGCAGAAACGCATCCGGAATGGATCTGGAGTGCGTTTTTGTGGTGTGAACCAGCAGTTTTATATATAAAATCGATCGGTAGAGTCGGGTGCATTGCCTGGCTGCTGATCCCCATCACAAAATCTCCAGGTGACGTTTCCTGGAAGTGATTTCCAGCCGTTCATCAAGAATGCTGATTGCGTTGTCTGACCCGTATTGGGGGGGGGGGGGATTGTTTTAAGTCTTTATAAGTAATTCCGTCTTGGAAACTGCTCTACGGAACTGAGGAATCGCTCGTCTCGTTACGGTAAAGGCGGTCTTACGGGAAGACCTTGAGCACTTTTTTTTTTTGCCGCCATCCTGTAAAGAATCTGAGGGGGGTGACGTCACGGAGACAGATCCCAGCTGACGGCGGGGGTGACTAAGGAAGCAGGTCACACGGGGTTAACGGCTCTTTATGAGCGGAGCGCCACCAGCCAATTGCGCACCTAATTGGTTAAGTGGCGTCTATCTGCGTTCGCGGTTGGAGGTCGCGGGGGGGTCAGCGCCTTCGCCTTGTCAGCTCGATTCCTCACTCCAAGTCCAGATCCGTTGTTGGCCCACGGAGCTGCGCGGACTTAGTCTCCATGGAAACCCCATCGGCCTGTTATTACCACCCCCCCTTCTTCTTTCAGTGGCCCCCCCCCCACTTCCTCCGGTACACAAGGTCGGTCACCCCCCCCCCCCCCGGCAGGCGGTCAGGAGCGCCGGGGAGCTGGGAGCCAGCGTGAAAACAGGAGAAGCGCGCCCTTTCACCTAGAAAATAGAGAGCGGTGCGTTCAAGCGAGCGGCCGCGCTGCTTTGCCCCCCGGGAGGGCGGCACAATAATAGGCTCATCAGTCTTGGCGGTTCTGTAGAAGAAGAAGAAAAAAAAAAAAAAAAGAAAGAAAGAAAATGATTTTGCCGCGGCCCACCTATGGCAAATGTCAATTATTTTGCCTGAGAAACGGGATTCGTGACATTTACATCCGGCTAATGACCCCCCTCTTGTATAATGAATGGTGCAGGTTTTCATGTTATCACTCACTGTAATGTAGCAAATCACCCACCTGCCCCACCCCCCGCCGCCCCACTCCTTCTTTGGTGCATGTCAATGGGAAGGCAACTTTTAGTGAGATTAAATGTTTTCATGTCATCATCACCAGAACCAGCAATGGGGCCAGGCAAAGGGAGGGTGGGGCAGTAGGGACAGCCGCCCCAGGCGCAGCATGCACACAGGGCAGGGAGGGACAGGTGCCCCGAGCACAGTACACAGGGCAGGAAGGCACAGAACACAGGGCAGGGAGGGGCAGCACACGGGGCAGGAAGGGGCAGCACATGGGGCAGGGAGGGGCAGCACACGGGGCAGGGAGGGGCAGCACATAGGGTAGGGAGGGGCAGCACACGGGGCAGTCGCCCCAAGCACAGCACACAGGGCAGGGAGGGGCAGCACACGGGGCAGCACACGGGGCAGGGAGGGGCAGTACACGGGGCAGGGAGAGGCAGCACACGGGGCAGGGAGGGGCAGCACACAGGGTAGGGAGGGGCAGCACACGGGGCAGTCGCCCCAAGCACAGCACACAGGGCAGGGAGGGGCAGCACACGGGGCAGGGAGGGGCAGCACACGGGGCAGGGAGGGGCAGCACACGGGGCAATCACCCCAAGCACAGCACACAGGGCAGGGAGGGGCAGCACAGAGGGCAGGGAGGGGCGGGCGAACCCGAGCACAGCACACAGGGCAGGGAGGGGCAGCACACGGGGTTAGGGAGGGGCAGCACACGGGGTAGGGAGGGGCAGCACACGGGGCAGTCGCCCCAAGCACAGAACACAGGGCAGGGAGGGGCAGCTGCCCCAAGCACAGCACACAGGGCAGGGAGGGGCGGGCGAACCTGAGCACAGCACACAGGGCAGGGAGGGGCGGGCGAACCTGAGCACAGCACACAGGGCAGGGAGGGGCAGCACACCACAAGGCAGGGAGGGGCGGGCGCCATGAGCACAGCACACAGGGCAGGGAGGAGTGACCACCCTGAGCACAGCACATAAAGCAGGGAGGGGGGGGCGCCCCGGGCACAGCACACAAGGCATCAGGGGCAGTCGCCCCCCGAGCACAGCACACAGGGCAGGGAGGAGTGGCCACCCTGAGCACAGCACACAGGGCAGTACCCTCCTATCTACACCAAGCGGAAAGAGGGCACAGTTGTGCATCTTTGCCCTGCGTGCTGAGGTAGCCTGTCCCAGCACTGGCCACCACCCCCTTCCTTGCCCAGTATTTATGTCTTTTCCTGCATGTTGGTGGGCAGACAGCTTCAAGAAACACAAAATGTTTTCATGTTATCACCACCAGCTTTCTTGCCCAGAATTTATGTGTTTTTCTGCATGCCAGTGAGCAGACAGCTGCTAGAATCCAAAAAAATGTTCATGCCATCACCACCCCCTTCTATGCCCAGTATTTACTGTATATGTATTTCTGCATGTTGGTGGGCAGACAGCTTCTGGAAGTACAAATTATTTTCATGCTATTACCACAACTGCTACCTGCCTTCTCTGACCAGTATTTGTCTATTTTTACATGCTGGTGGGCAGACAATAATGTTGTCATACCATCACCGCCACCCTCACCCCATTCCTGGACCATATTTTATGTATACTTCTTCATGCTGGTGGGCAGACAGCTTCAAGAAACATGAAACTTTTTCATGTTATCACCACCCATTCCTGGATTGGTATTTATGTTTTTTGGCATGTTAGTGGGCAGGCAGCTTTAAGAAACACAAATTGTTTTCATGCTATTACCGCCCATCTCTTGCCCGGTATTTACAGTGCCTTGAAAAAGTATTCATACCCCTTGAAATTCTCCACATTTTGTCATGTTACAACCAAAAACATAAATGTATTTTATTGGGATTTTATGTGATAGACCAACACAAAGTGGCACAATAATTGTGAAGTGGAAGGAAAATGATAAATAGTTTTCATAATTTTTTTACAAATAAATATGTGAAAAGTGTGTGTGGGGGGGGTACATTTGTATTCAGCCCCCTTTCCTCTGATACCCCTAACTAAAATCTAGTGGAACCAATAGCCTTCAGAAGTCACCTAATTAGTAAATAGAGCCCACCTGTGTGTAATGTAATCTCAGTATAAATACAGCTGTTCTGTGAAGCCCTCAGAGGTTTGTTAGAGAACCTTAGTGAACAAACACCATCATGAAGGCCAAGGAACACGCCAGACAGGTCAGGGATAAAGTTGTGGAGAAGTATAAAGTAGGGTTGGGTTATAAAAAAATTTCCCAAGCTTTGAACATCTCACGGCGCTCTGTTCAATCCATCATCTGAAAATGGAAAGAGTATGGCACAACTGCAAACCTACCAAGACATGGCCGTCCACCTAAACTGACCGGCCGGGCAAGGAGAGCATTCATCAGAGAAGAGCCAAGAGGTCCATGGTAACTCTGGAGGAGCTGCAGAGATCCACAGCTCAGGTGGGAGAATCTGTCCACAGGACAACTATTAGTCGTGTTCTCCACAAATCTGACCTTTATGGAAGAGTGACAAGAAGAAAGACATTGGGGAAAGAAAGTCATAAGAAGTCCTGTTTGTAGTTTGTGAGAAGCCATGTGGAGGACACAGCAAACATGTGGAAGAAGGTGCTCTGGTCTGATGAGACCAAAATGGAACTTTTTGGCCTAAAAGCAAAACGCTATGTGTGGTGGAAAACTAACACTGCACATCACCAGGGCCGTCTTTAGCGCAGGGCAAACGGGGCACTTGCCCTGGGCCCAATCTTTGTTGGGAGGCCCGCGCTAGCCGTGAATTGGGGCCCCGATCACAGCTTTGCAGAGCGCACAGAGGATACGGGAGGGGGCGGGGCCGGGAGCTCCACTGACCCCGCCCACGTGCAGCCTGTGTACTCGGAAAAGAGCTTCTGTAGTGAGAGCCAGTGATCGGAGTGGGAGTGTCAGTGGAGCTTCCGGCCCCGCCCCCTCTATACTGGCTGGTGAATACAGAGGTCCGGGGGCGGGGCCGGGAGCTCCAATGACACTCCCACTCCGATCACTGGCTCTCACTACAGGCGCTCTACCCCCAGTACACAGGCTGCACGTGGGCGGGGTCAGAGCGTCAGTGGAGCTCCCGGCCCCGCCCCTCTCAGCTGGCTACCGCGGAATACATCCTCCCATGTCCTCTGTGCGCTGCAACTTTGAAAAGGTTCCTTCATTATTTACTTTTATGCGACTTTACACTTTCTGGCACTCACGTTGCATCAAAGTCCCATCAAAGTAGTGCAGGAACCTTTTCAAAAGCGACTTTGAAAAGGTTCCTGCACTACTTTGATGCGACTTGAGTGCCAGAGAGTGTAAAATCTCATCAAAGTCGCATCAAAGTAGTGCAGGAACTTTTTTTTTTTAAAGCTGCTGCAACTTTGAAAAGGTTCTTGAACTACTTTGATGGGACTTTGATGCAGCTTGAGTGCCAGAGAGTGTAAAGTCGCATGAAAGTAATAATGAAGGAACCTTTTCAAAATTGCAGCGGCTTTGAAAAGGTTCTTGCACTACTGTTTAATGCGACTTTACACTCTCCGGCACTCAAGTTGCACCAAAGTCCCATCAAGGTAGTGCAGGAACCTTTTTCAAAGGCCCTGCGACTTTGAAAAAGTTCCTGCACTACTTTGATGCGACTTTGATGAGGTTTTACACTCTCCGGCACTCAAGTCACATCAAAGTAGTGCAGGAACCTTTTCAAAGTGGCAGAGACGTGCAAAAGTCACATCAAAGTTGCATCAAATTTGCATTCAATACTTTCCTATTGGGGAAAAAAAAAAAGCATGTTCAAAAACGCAAAACGCACCAATCACAACAATGCCTGATGCAACTTGAGTGCCAGAGAGTGTAAAATCTCATGAAAGTCGCATCAAAGTAGTGCAGGAACCTTTTCAAAGAGGCAGAGGCGTGCAAAAGTCACATCAAAGTTGCATCAAATTTACATTCAATACTTTCCTATTGGGGAAAAAAAATGTAAAACAAAAAAAGAAGCATGTTCAAAAACGCAAAACGCACCAATCACAACAAGCCTAGGTGTAAACCAGGTTCAGACTCCAAAGTAGGAGTGCAACTTTGGCTGGGTGCGACTTGGATGCGACTTGTTGTCCCGCTGCAAAGTCGCGCACCCACCGTTGCTCCACTTTCATGCCACTTCTGAGGGATAACATTTGACGTTTATGTCCCTCGAGTCGCGTGAAAGTCGGGCCAGAGTGCTGCGTGAACTGCTTTTGAAGTCGCTGTGACTTTAAGTCGCACATCTCTGAACGGTTATCATTGGAAAACATGGGGGGGTACGACTTGTCATGCGACTCTGATGTCCAAAAGTCGCACGACAAGTCGCACAAGTGCAAATGGAGTCTCACACCCTACAGGTGCGGCTGAGTGCGTTTCCAGCGCTCAATTCTCGCACTTCGCATTTCAATAGGCCGAACGTGCGAGAAATGCGGAGAAGAAGTCTCTGACCCCCTTTTGCAGAATCGGCAATTAATGGTGGAAGGGGCAGGGCGCGTTTCTGCGTCTTTAAGGAAAGGATGCGATTTTGCGCCCGTTCCCCCGACACACACACACGGCGTAAATGTATCCTTAATAAAAAAAAACAAATCGCTACAAAAGATGAATGAATGAACCGTGTGATGATTGTAGAAGAGGAGGATGTAATGGACGGGACGCGGCGGAGAGATTAATGGCGCGGTTTTCTCTCCTTTTCCTCGCGGTGGAACGCGGGGAGGGCCCTCGGCGGGGCATTGTGTGCCGCGCTCTGTCATGTCTCGGAGGAGAGCTTCTCCTTTTGTTCCTCAGTGTGGGAAAAGAGGCTCTTAGGAAGTCTTCTATTCATCACCATAGAGCCCATACAACTCCGCCACCACAAAGAGCCGGCATAATCCGCCCAACCAGCGCCATACGAGGGATAAAATCCGCTCCGCCCGCCATCTACAATCAAGAGCGGATTTAAAAGTAAAAAAAAAACAAAAAAACAAAAACTTTTTTTTTTTTTTTAATGGGGTAAAGCCCCGGTACCATCTTATATCCCATCGGAGAGATTTCCCTTCATTTCCTGTACTGCCCATGCAAGAAATCTCTCCAAAACAAGGGAAAACCCCTCTTAGCTGCCACCAGAGTGGGTGTCCCCGCTGGATGATTTCACCTCACTTCCTGTTTTGGTGACAACTCAAAAGTTTGGGTTCCCCACCGCTTTGGATACTACCTTCTCTGCACTCCACCACCGCTCCGTGTGTCAAGGTGAGCCTTCATACTTCTGGGTATGGGGGAGCATGTCCTCCTCTTCCTCCCAGGATGCAATGTGAGTGGACAATACCCCTCCCCCCAACCCCTCCCACCCAGATCTCTGACTTTCCTATCTCTAGACCAGTGGTCTCCAAACTGCGGTCCCTTTGTTTTCTTTTATCTGGCCCTTGGGGCACTATTCCATCCACTGACACCAACAATGGGGCACTATTCCTCCCACTGTCCATTGGGCTTAATCATTCCCAATGTCACCAACAATGGGGCAAAATTCCTTCCACTGACACCAATGATGGGGCACTATTCCTCCCACTGATACCAATGATGGGACACTATTCCTCCCACTGACACCAATGATGGGGCACTATTCCTCCCACTGACACCAATAATGGGACACTATTCCTCCCACTGACACCAATGATGGGGCACTATTCCTCCTACTGACACCAATGATGGGGCACTATTGCTCCTACTGACACCAATGATGGGACACTATTCCTCCCACTGACACCAATGATGGGGCACTATTCCTCCCACTGACACCAATGATGGGGCACTATTCCTCCTACTGACACCAATGATGGGGCACTATTCCTCCCACTAATACCAATGATGGGGCACTATTCCTCCCACTAATACCAATGATGGGACACTATTCCTTCCACTGATACCAATGATGGGGCACTATTCCTCCCACTGATACCAATGATGGGACACTATTCCTCCCACTGATACCAATGATGGGACACTATTCCTCCCACTGATACCAATGATGGGGCACTGTTCCTCCCACTGACACCAATGATGGGGCACTATTCCTCTTACTGACACCAATGATGGGGCACTATTCCTCCCACTGACACCAATGATGGGACACTATTCCTCCCACTGACACCAATGATGGGGCACTATTCCTCTTACTGACACCAATGATGGGGCACTATTCCTCCCACTGCTACCAATGATGGGGCACTATTCCTCTTACTGACACCAATGATGGGGCACTATTCCTCCCACTAATACCAATGATGGGACACTGTTCCTCCCAGTGATACCAATGATGGGGCACTATTCCTCCTACTGACACCAATGATGGGGCACTATTGCTCCTACTGACAACAATGATGGGGCACTATTGCTCCTACTGACACCAATGATGGGACACTATTCCTCCCACTGACACCAATGATGGGGCACTATTCCTCCCACTGACACCAATGATGGGGCACTATTCCTCCCACTAATACCAATGATGGGGCACTATTCCTCCCACTAATACCAATGATGGGACACTAGTCCTTCCACTGATACCAATGATGGGGCACTATTCCTCCCACTGATACCAATGATGGGACACTATTCCTCCCACTGATACCAATGATGGGACACTATTCCTCCCACTGACACCAATGATGGGGCACTATTCCTCCCACTGATACCAATGATGGGGCACTATTCCTCCCACTGATACCAATGATGGGGCACTATTCCTCCCACTGATACCAATGATGGGACACTATTCCTCCCACTGATACCAATGATGGGACACTATTCCTCCCACTGATACCAATGATGGGACACTATTCCTCCCACTGACACCAATGATGGGACACTAGTCCTCCCACAGCTTACCAACAATTGGGCACTATTCCTCCTATTGACACCAATGATGGGGCACTATTCCTCCTATTGACACCAATGATGGGGCACTAATCCTCCCACTGATACCAACAAGGGGGCACTATTCCTTCCAAATTATGGAATACTATTCCTCACAATGACACCAACAGTGGGGTACTTACTATTTCTTCCAATGACACCAACAATGGGCACTATTTCTACAAATAATGGGACACTATTTCTCTCCATGATCGCAACAAAGAAACACAATTCCTCCCAATGACACCAACAAAGGGGCGCTATCTCTCCCAATTACACCAGTGATGGGGCACTTTTTTTAATCAATGACACCAACAAAGGGACACGATTCTTCCCACTGACATCAATGATGGGGCATTGTTTGCTCCCACTAATTCTAGCCGGTGACCCCGCCCCATGCCAATATAAGTAGTGGCACACCGCGCACCCGGCATTAGAGTGGGAGAGAGTGTTGAGTCAACATCGGAATAAGAACAGAGGGAGAAGACAGCGGAGAAGACCTGGCAAAAGAGCGAGAAGATATCGGAGAAGACCCGGCAGAGGCAGAAGACAGCGGACAGAGGGAGAAGAACCGGAGAGGGGGGAAGAACCGGAGAGGGGAGAAGATCCGGAGAGGGGAGAAGATCCGGAAAGGGGAGAAGAACCGGAGAGGGGAGAAGATCCGGAAAGGGGAGAAGAACCGGAGAGGGGAGAAGATCCAGAGAGGGGGGATAAACCTGAGAGGGGAGAAGAACCGGAGAGGGGAGAAGATCCGGAGAGGGGGGAAGAACCGGAGAGGGGGGAAGAACCGGAGAGGGGAGAAGAACCGGAGAGGGGAGAAGATCCGGAGAGGGGAGAAGAACCGGAGAGGGGAGAAGATCCGGAAAGTGGAGAAGAACCGGAGAGGGGAGAAGATCCGGAGAGGGGAGAAGAACCGGAGAGGGGAGAAGATCCGGAGAGGGGAGAGGATCCGGAGAGGGGGGAAGAACCGGAGAGGGGAGAAGAACCGGAGAGGGGAGAAGATCCGGAGAGGGGAGAAGAACCGGAGAGGGGAGAAGAACCGGCAGAGGCAGAAGACGTCAGCGGAGGAGGCAAAAGAGCCGGAGAGGGGAGAAGAACCGGAGAGGGGAGAAGATCCGGAGAGGGGAGAAGATCCGGAGAGGGGAGAAGATCCGGAGAGGGGAGAAGAACCGGAGAGGGGAGAAGAACCGGCAGAGGCAGAAGACGTCAGCGGAGGAGGCAGAAGAGCCGGAGAGGGGAGAAGATCCGGAGAGGGGAGAAGATCCGGAGAGGGGAGAAGATCCGGAGAGGGGAGAAGATCCGGAGAGGGGAGAAGAACCGGAGAGGGGAGAAGAACCGGCAGAGGCAGAAGACGTCAGCGGAGGAGGCAGAAGAGCCGGAGAGGGGAGAAGATCCGGAGAGGGGAGAAGATCCGGAGAGGGGAGAAGAACCGGAGAGGGGAGAGGATCCGGAGAGGGGGGAAGAACCGGAGAGGGGAGAAGATCCGGAGAGGGGAGAGGATCCGGAGAGGGGGGAAGAACCGGAGAGGGGAGAAGAACCGGAGAGGGGAGAAGATCCGGAGAGGGGAGAAGAACCAGAGAGGGGAGAAGATCCGGAGAGGGGAGAAGAACCGGAGAGGGGAGAAGAACCGGAGAGGGGAGAAGAACCGGAGAGGGGAGAAGAACCGGCAGAGGCAGAAGACGTCAGCGGAGGAGGCAGAAGAGCCGGAGAGGGGAGAAGATCCGGAGAGGGGAGAAGAACCGGAGAGGGGAGAAGAACCGGCAGAGGCAGAAGACGTCAGCGGAGGAGGCAAAAGAGCCGGAGAGGGGAGAAGAACCGGAGAGGGGAGAAGATCCGGAGAGGGGAGAAGATCCGGAGAGGGGAGAAGATCCGGAGAGGGGAGAAGAACCGGAGAGGGGAGAAGAACCGGCAGAGGCAGAAGACGTCAGCGGAGGAGGCAGAAGAGCCGGAGAGGGGAGAAGAGATCATAAAAGCCAACGGAGCTGCCTTAATAAATGACTTTAAAAATCTGTGTAATGTGTTTTATTTTTGACACTTTTTTTTAGGTGAATGGGTAGGGGTACAATGTACCGATACTCATTCACATAGGGTGGGGGGCCGGGATTTGGGGGCCTCATTGTTAAAGGGGGCTTCCAGATTCCTATCAGCTCCCCGCCCGCTGACCCCGGCAACCAATGGCCAGGGTTGTTGGGAAGAGACCCTTGACCTCATCAACATGGGGGCAAGGTGCTTTGGGGAGGGGGGGCGCAGGGTCCCCCTGCCCCCAAAGCACCCCCCCCATGTTGAGGGCATGCGCCCTGGTATGGTTCAGGAGGGGGGGGGTGCTCGCTCGTCCCCACCCTCTTTCCTGACCTGCTGGGCTGTGTGCTCAAAAAAGGGTCTGGTATGGATTTTGGGGGGACCCCCAGCCTGGTATACTCTTGGAGGGGGAACCCATGCCGTTTTTTAATTTGGCATGGAGTTCCCCTTCAAGATCATCAGAGCACAAGTCACATGCCAAAGTCGGATCAGTTAGGACTGCGATTTGACTTTGATCTGATTTCAGTGATATTCGATAGGCTGAAGTAGGATCAAAGCCGGACCAAAGTAGTACAGGGAGCATTTTCAAAGTCGGACTTGTGTCGGACCAGTTAAGACGGCTCCCATAGGGAAACACTGTCGGAACGTTTGTCGTACCAGTGTGAACTTGGCCTGATTGGACAAGCTGAAGTTAGAAGCTGATTGGCTACCATGCACAGCGTCACCAAATTTTGCACTCTCCAGTTTTAGTGAATCAACCCCCCCATAGACTTGCATTGTGGGGAGGAGCAGTAAAGTGCGTCCTTTGTGCATCGCTGCGGAGAAGGAAGCAGAGACTGCCTATGTAATGAAAAAACATGGCCGCCTCTATGGACACATATAATTACAAGGTCCAGGATTGGACAAAGGAGCCTTTGTATTTTTCAAGAGGCATTTAAACCCCATTAAATCCCTAAAAGCCCCCCCCCCCCACCTTTTTAATTTGGCCTTCCCTATTGACACCAATGCCTTTCGCCCCAAATGACAACATTTTATTGTAATAATCCGATTTGGGTTGAAAATTCAGGAAAATTTTGATTTTCCAATATTGCAAATGACAAAAGCAAAATTGAGAAATTTTGTTTACTAGAAAATTTAGGGAATTTTCCCGTCATTTCCTGCATCCCCCCCCCCCCCCCCCCCATCGCAAGGCCAAAGGAAGATCCCCATATTTATAAAAACACGTTCTCTGCCCCCCCCCCCAATCCATCACCTCTATACTGCTATTATCAATTAGTTTGGACGCGACTTGTTTACAATCAAAACAACAGCGACACCTACTGGAAGATGCGTGCCATCTACAGGTCTTGCATCATGCCTCTTGTTTATTATTTATTTGTTTATTATTTATTTTTTAATTTTTTTTTTATTTTAGTTTTTTTGAGGACATCACTGTTTTTTTATTTGTTTATTTTTAATTACATTTTTTATTTATTTGTTTATTATTTTTATGTATATTTTTTTAATTCTTTATTTATATATAAGATAACATCATTATTATATCACCAAAAGGTTACCAAATCAAACAAGAAATTTACAGATAACAATACATTTTGATCAATAGAAAAAAAAATGTAAAGGTAATGCAGATATACATCAGACTAATATACTGTAGATGTTGAAAATTAGGATATGTATATCCTTCTATTATACAGCATACTGTTTACCTGCTAGTCTTTTTTGTTTTTTTTTACACCATATTTTTTTTCAAACCCTAAGAGGATAAAAGTACATGCTTATTCTTCCTTTTTTTTAATGTATTTTTTATATTTATTTATTTTTATAATCTTTAATTCTTATTTTTCATTACATATATACCAAAATACAAAAAAATACAGAAAACGCAAACTAAAAAACAAATCCTGTTAGAAAATGATGCCTCTATCCCCGATACTTTTTTAAAACTCTATTAAATATATAAAATCTGGTTTCTTGTTAAAAAATATATATATAAAATTCTGACATTTTTTGAAGACCTCCCTCATATTCTTGTCACTACATGTACAACTGAGAAAAAAAATAGTATTTTTTTTTAATTACTTACTTTCTATTTTACTTTAATCTAGCTTTGGGACACTATTCCTTCCACTGATACCAATGATGGGGCACTATTCCAATTCCCACCATGACACTGTACACATGTATCCCCCCCCCCATGACACTGTACACAGAATTCCCCCCAATAACACTGTACACAGAACCCCCCCAATAACACTGTACACAGAATTCTCTCCCCCCCCCCCCAATAACACTGTACATAGAATCCCCCCCCCCAAAAAAAACACTGTACATAGAATCCCCCCCCCCCATGACACTGTACACAGAATTCCCCCCCAATAACACTGTACACAGAATTCCCCCCATGACACTGTACACAGAACCCCCCCCCCCCCTCCCCAATAACACTGTACATAGAATACCCCCCCAAATAACACTGTACACAGAATCCCCCCCATGACACTGTACACAGAACCCCCCCAATAACACTGTACATAGAATCCCCCCCCCCAATAACACTGTACATAGAATCCCCCCCCCCCCAATAACACTGTACATAGAATCCCCCCCCAATAACACTGTACATAGAATCCCCCCCAATAACACTGTACATAGAATACCCCCCTCCATAACACTGTACATAGAATACCCCCCAAAAAAACACTGTACATAGAATCCCCCCCCCCCCCCCAATAACACTGTACATAGAATCCCCTGCCAATAACACTGTACATAGAATCCCCCCCCCCCCCCCCAATAACACTGTACATAGAATACCCCCCCCAAAAAAAACACTGTACATAGAATACCCCCTCCCAAATAACACTGTACATAGAATCCCCCCTCCATAACACTATACATAGACCCCCCCCCCAATAACACTGTACACAGAATCCCCCCCCAATAACACTGTACACAGAATCCCCCCCCCCAATAACACTGTACATAGAATCCCCCCCCCCCCAATAACACTGTACATAGAATACCCCCCCAATAACACTGTACATAGAATACCCCCCAAAAAAACACTGTACATAGAATACCCCCTCCCAAATAACACTGTACATAGAATCCCCCCTCCATAACACTGTACATAGACCCCCCCCACCCCCAATAACACTGTACACAGAATTCCCCCCATGACACTGTACACAGAATAATTCTCCCCCCCCCAATGACACTGTACACAGAACCCCCCCCCCCCAAAACACTGTACATAGAATACCCCCCCATAAGACTGTACATAGAACCCCCCATAACACTGTACATAGACCCCCCCAATAACACTGTACACAGAATTCCCCCCCCCCCCCAATAACACTGTACACAGCATTCCCCCCATGACACTGTACACAGAATTCTCCCCCCCCCATGACATTGTACACAGAACCCCCCCCCCCCCCCCAATAACACTGTACATAGAATCCCCCCCAATAACAATGTACATAGAATACCCCCCCCCAAATAACAATGTACATAGAATCCCCCCCCCATGACACTGTACATAGACCCCCCCAATAACACTGTACATAGAATCCCCCCCCCCCCCATAACAATGTACACAGAATCAGGGCTGTCTTTAGCGCAGGGCAAACGGGGCACTTGCCCTGGGCCCAATCTTTGTTGGGGGGCCCGTGCTAGCCGTGAATTGGGGCCCCGATGACAGCTTTGCGTAGCGCACAGAGGACACGGGAGGATGTATTCTGCGGTAGCCAGCTGAGAGGGGGCGGGGCCGGGAGCTCCACTGACACTCTGACCCCGCCCACGTGCATCCTGTATACTCGGAAAAGAGCGTCTGTAGTGAGAGCCAGTGATCGGAGTGGGAGTGTCATTGGAGCTCCCGACCCCGCCCCCTCTATACTGGCTGGTGAATACAGAGGTGTATATATACAGTTGTGCTCAAAAGTTTGCATACCCCGACAGAAATTGTGAAATTTTGGCATTTATATTGAAAATATGACTGATCATGACAAAAAAAAATGTCTTTTATTCAAGGATAGCGATCACACAAAGCCATTTATTATCGCTTAGTTTTTTGGCTCCTTTAAAATCATAATGATAACAGAAATCACCCAAATGGTCCTGATCAAAAGTTTACATACCCTGGAATGGTTGGCCTGGGTACAGACACAGAAGGTGGCACACACGGGTTAAAATGGCAATTAAAGGTTAATTTCCCACATTTGTGGCTTTTTAAATCACAAGTAGTATGTGTGTATAAATAGTCAATGAGTGTGTTAGCTCTCACATGGATGCACTCAGCAAGCTAGATACTAAGCCATGGGGAGCAGAAAAGAACAGTCAAAAGACCTGAGTAACAAGGTAATGAAACTTTACAAAGATGGAAAAGGATATAAAAATATATCCAAAGTTTTGAATATGCCAGTCAGCCCTGTTTAATCATGTAATAAGAAGTGGGAAGTTTGGGGATCTCTTGATACCAAGCCAAGGTCAGGTAGATCAAGAAAGATTTCAACCACAACTGCCACAGGAATTATTCGGGATACAAAGAAAAATCCCACAGGTAACCTCAGGAAAAATACAGGCTGCTTTGGAAAAAGATGGTGTGGTTGTTTTTAAGGAGCACAATACGATGATACTTGAACAAAGAAGAGCTGCATGGTCAAGTTGCCAGAAAGAAGCCTTTACTGTACAAGTTCCACAAAAAAAGCCTGGTTACAATATGCCCAACGAGACCTTGACACGCCTCATTGGCTTTTTCGTGGCATTGGCGCAGTAAAGGCTTCCTTCTGGCAGCTCAACCATACAGCTCTTTTTTGTGTTCATTAAAAACAACCACACCGTCTTTTTGGAGAGCAGCCTGTATATATCCTTTTCCATCATTGTAAAGTTCCATTACCTTGTTATGCAGGTCTTTTGACGGTTCTTTTCTATCTCCTCATGGATCCATGTCTAGCCTGCTTAGTGCATCCAAGTGAGAGCTAACAAACTCATTGACTATTTATAAACAGACACTAATTGTTAACCTTAATTAACCTTTAATTGCCATTTTAACCTGTGTGTGCCACCTTCTGTGTCTGTACCAAGGCCAAACATTCCAGGGTATGTAAACTTTTCATTAGGTCCATTTGGGTGATTTCTGTTATCATTATGATTTTAAAAGGAGCCAAAAAGTTATGTGATAATAAATGGCTTAGTGTGATCGCTATCCTTAAATAAAAGACAGTTTTTGGGCATGATCAGTCATATTTTCAATACAAATGCCGAAAATGTCACAATTTCTGCCAGGGTATGCAAACTTTTGAGCACAACTGTATAGGTCTTTATAGCAGCACCAACTTTAGATATTCAGGTTTAAGGTGTGCCCCCCCCCCCCCTCAACTATAGAGAGAATATATTGGTATGCATGGATAGGTTTATATATGGGTATGTAGGAGTGTATATGGGTATTTATGGTTATACAAATGTATGTAGGGGTATATATAGGTATGTAAGGGTATTTATGGGTATGTAGGGGTATATATGGTATGTATGAGTATATAGGTATGTAGGGGTATATATGGTATGTATGAGTATATAGGTATGTAGGGGTATATATGGGTATGTAGGGGTATATAGAGGTATGTAGGAGTATATAGATATGTAGGGGTATATATATATATATATATATATATATATATATATATATATATGTAGGGGTATATATATTGGTATGTAGGGATATATATATGTATGTATGGGTATATATAGGTATGTAGGAGTATATATAGGTATGTAGGGGTATATATAGGTATGCAGTGGTATATATATTGGTATGTAGGGGTATATATGGTATGTAGGGGTATATATAGGTATGTAGGAGTATATATATATATAGATATAGGTGTATATATATATATATATATATATATATATATATATATATATATATATAGATATATAGATATGTAGGGTACGTAGGGGTATATATATAGGTAGGTAGGGGTATATATATATATATAGGTATGTAGGGGTATATATAGGTATGTAGAAGTATATATAGGTACGTAGGGGTATATATATAGGTATGTAGGAGTATATATAGGTACGTAGGGGTATATATAGGTACGTAGGGTTATATATATAGGTATGTAGGGGTATATATAGGTATGTAGGAGTATATATAGGTACGTAGGGGTATATATATATATAGGTATATATAGGTATGTAGGGGTATATATATAGGTATGTAGGGGTATATATAGGTATGTAGGAGTATATATATATATAGATATAGGTGTATATATATATATATATATATATATATATATATATATATATATAGATATATAGATATGTAGGGTACGTAGGGGTATATATATATGTATGTAGGGGTATATATAGGTATGTAGAAGTATATATAGGTACGTAGGGGTATATATATAGGTATGTAGGAGTATATATAGGTACGTAGGGGTATATATATATATATATAGGTATGTAGGGGTATATATATAGGTATGTAGGGGTATATATAGGTATGTAGGAGTATATATAGGTACGTAGGGGTATATATATATATATATATATATATATATAGGTATATATAGGTATGTAGGGGTATATATATAGGTATGTAGGGGTATATATATAGGTATGTAGGAGTATATATAGGTAAGTAGTGGTATATATATATATATATATATATATATATATATATATATATATAGGTACGTAGGGGTATATATATATATATATATATATATATATAGGTATGTAGGGGTATATATAGGTATGTAGGAGAATATATAGGTATGTAGGGATATATATATAGGTATGTAGGAGTATATATAGGTACATAGGGGTATATATATATATATATATAGGTGTGTAGGGGTATATATAGGTATGTAGGAGTATATATAGGTACATAGGGGTGTATATATATATATATATATATATATAGGTACGTAGGGGTATATATAGGTATGTAGGAGTATATATAGGTACGTAGGGGTATATATAGGTACATAGGGGTATATATATATAGGTATGTAGGGGTATATATAGGTATGTAGGAGTATATATAGGTACGTAGGGATATATAGGTACATAGGGGTATATATATATAGGTATGTAGGGGTATATATAGGTATGTAGGCGTATATATAGGTACGTAGGCGTATATATAGGTACGTAGGGGTATATATATATATATATATATATATATATATATATATATATATATATATATATATATATAGGTATGTAGGGGTATATACTGTATATAGGTATGTAGGAGTATATATAGGTACGTAGGGGTATATATATTATATATAGGTATGTAGGAGTATAAATAGGTACGTAGGGGTATATATATATATATATATATATATATATATATATGTAGGGGTGTATATATAGGTATGTAGGGGTGTAAATATTGGTATGTAGGGGTATATATAGGTATGTAGGGGTATATATAGGTATGTAGGAGTATATATAGGTATGTAGGGGTATATATATGTATGTAGGAGTGTAATGTAGGGGTATGTATATATATATATATATGTGTGTATGTAGGGGTATATATAGGTAAGTAGGAGTATATATGGATATACCCCTACACAGGGGCATTGCTAGGGGGTGGCTTTTGGGGCTATAGCCCCGAATCTGGGGCCCATGGCCCCGAGTCTCTCAGAGACGGCTGCGGTCTCTCTGCAGCCAGGCCGCGAGTGCAGCGGGCAGTACCAGAGGGCGGGCAGGCAGTACGGGAGAGCCGGGAGGGCGAGAGAGCAGAGAGATGTAAGGAGGGGCTCTCTGGGAATTCTGATGTAATGATAATATATGTAATATACAGTATATATATATATATATATACAGTGGGGACAGAAAGTATTCAGACCCCCTTAAATTTTTCACTCTTTGTTATATTGCAGCCATTTGCTAAAATCATTTAAGTTCATTTTTTTTCCTCATTAATGTACACACAGCACCCCATATTGTACACACAGCCCCCATATTGTACACACAGCCCCCCATATTGTACACACAGCACCCCATATTGTACACACAGCCCCCCGTATTGTACACACAGCACCCCATATTGACAGAAAAACACAGAATTGTTGACGTTTTTTGCAGATTTATTAAAAAGAAAAACTGAAATATCACATGGTCCTAAGTATTCAGACCCTTTGCTCAGTATTTAGTAGAAGCCCCTTTTCATCTAATACAGCCATGATGAGTCTTTTTGGGAAAGATGCAACAAGTTTTTCACACCTGGATTTGGGGATCCTCTGCCATTCCTCCCTGCAGATCCTCTCCAGTTCTGTCAGGTTGGATGGTAAATGTTGGTGGACGGCCATTTTTAGGTCTCTCCAGAGATGCTCAATTGGGTTTAAGTCAGGGCTCTGGCTGGGCCATTCAAGAACAGTCACAGAGTTGTTGTAAAGCCTCTCCTTTGTTATTTTAGATGTGTGCTTAGGGTCATTGTCTTGTTGGAAGGTAAACCTTCGGCCCAGTCTGAGGTCCTGAGCCCTCTGGAGAAGGTTTTCGTCCAGGATATCCCTGTACTTGGCCGCATTCATCTTTCCCCCGATTGCAACCAGTCGTCCTGTCCCTGCAGCTGAAAAACACCCCCACAGCATGATGCTGCCACCACCATGCTTCACTGTTGGGACTGTATTGGACAGGTGATGAGCAGTGCCTGGTTTTCTCCACACATACCGCTTACAATTAAGGCCAAAAAGTTCTATCTTGGCCTCATCAAACCAGAGAATCTTATTTCTCACCATCTTGGAGTCCTTCAGGTGTTTTTTTAGCAAACTCCATATGGGCTTTCATTTGTCTTGCACTGAGAGGCTTCCGTCGGGCCACTCTGCCATAAAGCCCCGACTGGTGGAGGGCTGCAGTGATGGTTGACTTTTCTACAACTTTCTCCCATCTCCCGACTGCATCTCTGGAGCTCAGCCACAGTGATCTTTGGGTTCTTCTTTACCTCCTCACCAAGGCTCTTCTCCCCCGATAGCTCAGTTTAGCCGGACGGCCAGCTCTAGGAAGGGTTCTGGTCGTCCCAAACGTCTTCCATTTAAGGATTATGGAGGTCACTGTGCTCTTAGGAACCTTAAGTGCAGCAGAAATTATTTTGTAACCTTGGCCAGATCTGTGCCTTGCCACAATTCTGTCTCTGAGCTCTTCAGGCAGTTCCTTTGACCTCATGATTCTCATTTGCTCTGACATGCACTGTGAGCTGTAAGGTCTTATATAGACAGGTGTGTGGCTTTCCTAATCAAGTCCAATCAGTATAATCAAAACACAGCTGGGCTCAAATGAAGGTGTAGAACCATCTCAAGGATGATCAGAAGAAATGGACAGCACCTGAGTTATATATATGAGTGTCACAGCAAAGGGTCTGAATACTTAGGACCATGGGATATTTCAGTTTTTCTTTTTTAATAAATCTGCAAAAATGTCAACAATTCTGTGTTTTTCTGTCAGTATGGGGTGCTGTGTGTACAATATGGGGTGTTGTGTGTACAATATGGGGTGCTGTGTGTACAATATGGGGTGCTGTGTGTACAATATGGGGGGCTGTGTGTACAATATGGGGGGCTGTGTGTACAATATGGGGTGTTGTGTGTACAATATGGGGTGCTGTGTGTACAATATGGGGGGCTGTGTGTACAATATGGGGTGCTGTGTGTACAATATGGGGGGCTGTGTGTACAATATGGGGGGCTGTGTGTACAATATGGGGTGTTGTGTGTACAATATGGGGTGCTGTGTGTACAATATGGGGGGCTGTGTGTACAATATGGGGTGCTGTGTGTACAATATGGGGGGCTGTGTGTACAATATGGGGGGCTGTGTGTACAATATGGGGTGCTGTGTGTACAATATGGGGGGCTGTGTGTACAATATGGGGTGCTGTGTGTACAATATGGGGGGCTGTGTGTACAATATGGGGTGCTGTGTGTACAATATGGGGTGCTGTGTGTACATTAATGAGGGAAAAATGAACTTAAATGATTTTAGCAAATGGCTGCAATATAACAAAGAGTGAAAACTGTAAGGGGGGTATGAATACTTTCCGTCCCCACTGTATATATATATATATATATATATATATATATTACACCGGAAAGTGAAGGGGGAGGGGTGTCGATTGATATCACAGAGGAGCTCTGCACACACAATCCCGTACCGGAGGGCGGTACCGCAGGACATACTACAGGTGGGCGGGGCTCCTCGGCCCCACCAATCTCTAGTCAGGTGGGAGTGGGGGGGGGGGAGGAAGGATCCGAGGTGGGCGTGGTGTAGAGGCTTGCTGGCGGGGCGGGATTAGTCGACTGAGTTCGCGGCGCTCTTAAGCTCCTCCCCAGGAGGGGGCGTCTTCCGGACGCGCTGACGTCACCGGACGGACGCAGGAGAAGCGGAGAGTTGTGCGGTCGCCATGTCAGCGATGAGCGCGCAGACTGGCGGGTGAGAGGCCGGAGAGCGGGTCCCGGGGGGGAGAGAGGGAAGCGGGGTGATGGGGACGGGTTGTGGCGGTGTACAGGGGAGGAGGGGTGCTGTGTTTTGGGGAAGGAGGGGGCGGTGTCTGGGGATTTTTAGACTCTTCAGGCCCTGGGAGGGAGGATAGGAAGCCCTGTGCGGTCGGAGTTCATTACCCCATGTGACATCTCTGGGCCAATCACTGAGCAGCAGACGTGTCACATGCTCATCTATACCCGGAAGTATAGGAAGTAGTATGGTTTCCCTGTGTGGGTTTTCTCTGCTTGTTGTCCCCCCTCATTGGTGACCCCCATCTCAGATTTGTACCGCCCCCGGGGGTCACGTGTCTCCAGCACCGCTGATTGTAATGACTCTTCTATGTGAATTCTCACCTCCTCCAATTCTTTTCTCTCTCTCCAGACGAAGAAGCAAGTGGGATCAGCCGGGCCCGGGCGCCGCGACCCTCCTCCTCCCCGGAGTCATGCCCGTCATCCCTCCCATGGGCGCCAACGTCTTTGCCCCCGCAGGCCCGGTCGGCGCCAACATGTTCGCACCCCCCGCCGAGGAGAAACCGATGGCCGGCGCGGGGGAGGGGGTCAGCGCTCCCACGGGGGCTCTGGACGCAGCCGCCGCCGTGGCTGCCAAGATTAACGCCATGCTGATGGCCAAAGGGAAGATCAAACCTTCGCAGTGCGCCCCGGATAAGGTAATACGGAGCAGACGGGGACCCGGGCCTATCACTGGTGGGCGGGATATAATGGGATACTTCCACTCCAAGACCTGTACAGGGCAACAGATTCACTTTAATGGCGGAGCACATACACCCCACCCCCAGCTGCTTACCAGGGGGCTGACCCATGTGACATCATTGGATGCCTGGGCAGCCAATCACTGGGAGTCACATGCCTGGAAGTATCAGATGGGTTTTCCTTCACTCCCATTGGCTGGGAAGGGGAGACTGAGTATGTGCGGCTGGTGAGGTCTGCCATTAATGTCAACCTGTCTAGACAGCGCACAGCAACAAAGTGAAAGGTCACGTTTTAAGCCTTTCTACATCTGAAACAGAAGCGTAATATATTGCAGCTGAGAAGTGGTGTCTGCATTCGTCCCCCCCCATTCATTTTTCACCTGATGATCCTGCCACTTCCTGTCCTAGTGTGACAACACGGCTCCTCCAAAACATACAGTACAGTGAGCGTTGGCTTCCTATGTATGGAGGAGCGGTGTTGTCACACTAGGACAGGGAGGGCTACAGAGGACAGGGAGGGCTAAAGAAAACACCTCCCCAAGTCAGAAGCCCCCCCCCCATCCCAGGGTGCTTGTGTGGTAAGTGGGAGGCTTCCGCTCCCCAGTATGTGTGCGTTTGCATGCCATAAGTCGAAGGGCGCCCCCAATACTGAACGGAATCGGGCCAACTTTACGGCTTTCATATTTATTTAATTTTTTTTACCAAAATATTTGCATAAATACAGTGTGATATAAAGTATTGCAACGACCGCCATTTTATTCTCTAAGGTGTCTGGAAAAAAGAGAAATTGTGTGTGTGGATAGATGGGTATCGCAACAGATCGTCACCGATCTGTGATCCGAACGGTTCAGCCTGTTCGGATCGGCACACATGCGCTCCATGGAGTGCGCCGCGGCTTCGGCCTAGCTCTGGAGCGGCGGCCATCTTGGTACACCCGGCGGCTGTTTACCACGTGATCGCTCCGTCAAATGACGGAGCAATTTCTTGTAAACAAACCGTCGTCATGTCGTGACGCCGGTTCCTCTCTCCCTTCTGTGTACTGATCTGTACAGTGGAGGGGAGAGATCAGATGGCAGCACTGCCAATATCCTGCCAATATCCTGCTAATATATTATTACAGTGGGGGAAGATTGTTGATCCGAACCGTGAGGTTTTTTTTTTTTAAACCGTTGCACCCCTAGTGTGTGTGTGTGTGTGTGTGTGTGTGTGTATATATGTGTGGATAGATAGATTCTTCCATCACCTTCCAGGACAGCAGGCCTAAGATGAGGGCTCCTCCCTACAGGAAACGCAATCAATTAACAGCTTTGTTGTAAGTCCCCACCCTTCCCATTGATCCCCAGTATTAATTGTGTTTCTCCCGAACACAGCAGCATGTTTGTTTAAAGGGGGTTCCGGACGTTTTTTTTTTTTTTTTTGTTTTGTTTTTTTTTAAAGTCAGCAGCTACAAACACTGTAGCTGCTGACTTTTTTAATGACACTTACCTGTCCAGCGAGCCCGCAATGTCGGCCCCCCCAAGGCCTATCCGTCCATCAGATCGGCCGGCGGCGCCCCCATCCGAACTAAGGGAAACAGGCAACAGTTTCCTACTTGGCATGCGCGAGCGGCGCTCTGTGAATGGCCACGGGGCCGCTCACCTTAGGAGGAGGAAGCGCCATGGAAAAGGGAGAGGCGGGTTAGGAAGACTGCCTAGCAACAGGGGTTTCAGGTAAGTTTAAAACTTTTTTTTTTTTTTTTTCTTCAATTTTTTTTATGAATTTTAATGCCATTTCCTTTTTTAAGGTGGACCTCCACTTTAATTACCAAATGACCGGGGGGGGTCCCCTGTTGAGACCGTTTCTAGGGAGGGCTAAATTAACCTGCAGGCTTGTCCTTCTCATAGGTCACCCTTAAGGCTGCACCAGGTCTTTGGTCGCAGGGAGTGCGCGCCAACACTGCATGTGCGTAAAACGCAGCCGCTCTTCTTCATTGCCAGGGGTCATCTTGCAGAAGTTGAGACTTCATTATACGTTTCTTGGTGACCAGGGAGAGAGTTTCCCCTAGTCCCCAAAGGCCATTTCCCACCATGGGACTTGACAAGGGTGTTAGAGGCGTTTTATCTAAACACCCATTTGAACCTAGAGAGGAGGTTCCCTTTAAGTTTCTAACCTTTAAAAATCTAATTTCTGTTAGCAATTACCACGGCCGGGAGGGTTGTAGACCTGCAAGGGCTGTCCCATGAAGGAACCCTTCTTATTGATGCAGCCAGTCACCCTCAGGCCTCAACCCTTTGTAGCTACCAAAAGTAGCATCCTTATTTCATAAGACGCTAAGATATAACATTGCCGGCTTTTATCTGTATAAACTTTAATAAACGCCTTGTGCACCTCTATGTGTTATGTTCTCAAAGGCATATGCCAAGTCCCACCTCTTTGACCTGTGCACCCTTTCTTTTTCACACAATTTGGGATGATGCCAATGAGAACATAATATACGACATTTCACTCAGTCCATACCATATTTCCCTAATGAAGTGTCCGGGTTGTGACCTCACATGGGGGGCATCAGCTGTTGGCATTAAGGCTGAATAGTGGTGCCAAAACAGAACTCTTGTTGGCATCCGAAGGATAGAATTTTGGGGTAAGCAAGGAGGACAATGGGAATGGAAATATTTTATTGCAAGTTTGCATAATAAAGTTCAATTGCTGGGAATGCCCCTTTGTCTCCTTGTTGGCTTATATTATAATGAGGGAGGTGTCAGAGGTCGTCATCCTGTCCCCCAAAAGTGGGCGGCACAGTCAGCAGGGAGACCTCTGCAGGAGGTTGGGCTCATTACATGCGTCTGTAACCGAGAGGCGATGACTGAGAGCTTCACAGCTGAGCCGCAGCCACCCATAAACCCGTATAGAAGGCGGCTGGACTGGTTTTTCTGGAAAAGTTATCCCGGGGTTTATTTGATTTCTTTTCCTGTACTAAAGACTCTGGATTGGGGAGGAGTGGAGTTACTCTTGCTCCGCCCACTACTCTTGCTGCCACACTATCAGATCCTGAACATGCCACTATGCATTGGCTGTCAATAGGGGAAGCTGCAAGTGATTTTAAATGCAAAGACTTACAGCTTGTTCACACTTGGCCTAAAGTGGAGTTCCATCCATATTTTAATCTTGCTGCAAGAATGACAACATTTGGCATGATTTTTTATTTACTTTTATTTTACTTTATTTTTTACTTGCTGTGTGTGCCTTGTTGCTAGGGTGTCCCTTGTAATCTGCCTCTTCTCGGCCACGGCGTTGTACGTTATATCCTGCGGCACCTTGGCTCCTGGGAGATGTTTGTCATGGTTCCCAGGAGTCACTGGGCACTGCCGCAGGATTGCATAGCCATAACAGGGCGGGCACATCCTCCGTCGCCACCTAGTAGCCATAATCTTTCTGCGCTATGCCCTGTTTAGACTGCACATGCGTAAGATCGGGATTTGCATGCTGGGTAGACAGCAGCACCTTATCCTGAAACAGACTCCTAGAGGGCTTCACATGCCCACAGTGAAGATGGAAGTGCTCAGCAATGCAGAAAACAAATGTGAGAACGTAAGAAAACAGAAATCGAATGACGATTTTTATTAATCGCACACATTAAAGTATTTAATGCAGTGCAGCAAAGAAAAAAATATTAAAAAAAATCTGGGTGGAACTCGGCTATAAGCTGGATACACACTATACAACTTTTGTTTGACTTTTTAGATTTACCTTCAACTATGTAGTAGAAGGGTCTGCCTGATTGGATACTAGTTGAAAGTGTTTAGGTGTGACCTCACAATACAGTTGTGCTCATAAGTTTTCATACCCTGGCAGAATTAGATTTCTTGCCCATTTTTCAGAGAATATGAATGATGACACGAAATCTTTTCTTTCACTCATGGTTAGTGTTTTGGCTGAAGCCATTTATTATCAATCAACTGTTTAGTCTTTTTGCAGGTGGAACTCCGCTTTTAAAGTATTATTATTAAACCCAGAACCGTAAAATTAGTCTGTATATGCAGTAAAGCATGCTTGTTATAATCACTGTGGAACCTAAGGGGTTAATCCTGCACATTGTGTAAAAAGGCTGTTTTGATCCTGTGTTCTCTGATTCCCCCCCCCCCCCTCCTTCTTCCATTGTCCCCAATCTATCTGCTGTTAGTAAGGAGCCTTGGGGGGGCACTCTGCACATGCTCAGTTTGGTGTGTATTGCTGGAGAGTTTTTTTTTTTTTTTCTTGGGAGAGTGCATGTGATCTGCACAGGGCCAATCGGCACTGTCCAGACAGGGGGTCATTGGTCATACAGCATCATAGGACAGAGGGGAATGAAAACTCCTACAAGCTTTAACCAGACACTGATATAAGTCACAAGACTGCTATATACTGCTGATTAGAAAGGGTATTTAGCCATTTATATTTACTAAAATAATTGCATTTCTGTGTGCTGTGGGAGACTAGATATGGTGAAGGCAGGGTCCAGGGGGGGGAGCAGATATAGGGAGTGCAGGCTCCTGGGGGGGGGGGAGCAGATATAGGGAGTGCAGGCTCCTGGGGGGGGGGGGAGCAGATATAGGGAGTGCAGGCTCCTGGGGGGGGGGGAGCAGGTATAGGGAGTGCAGGCTCCTGGGGGGGGGGGCAGATATAGGGAGTGCAGGCTCCTGGGGGGGGGGGGGGAGCAGATATAGGGAGTGCAGGCTCCTGGGGGGGGGAGCAGATATAGTGAGTGCAGGCTCCTGGGGGGGGCAGATATAGTGAGTGCAGGCTCCTGGGGGGGGAGCAGATATAGTGAGTGCAGGCTCCTGGGGGGGGGGGGGGAGCAGATATAGTGAGTGCAGGCTCCTGGGGGGGGCGGAGCAGATATAGTGAGTGCAGGCTCCTGGGGGGGGGGAGCAGATATAGTGAGTGCAGGCTCCTGGGGGGGGCGGAGCAGATATAGTGAGTGCAGGCTCCTGGGGGGGGGAGCAGATATAGTGAGTGCGTGGTTCTGGGTTTAGTAACACTTTTTTTTATTCTGTAGCTTTTCGAACTGAATGTATCACTTTTATTTTTATTTATTTTTTTTAATCTTCTTTGCAGGTCCAGATGCCCGGCAAACCCGCCGCTGCTACCAAAAGCAAAGATGATCTGGTGGTGGCTGAAGTGGAGATCAACGACGTGCCTCTGACGTGCCGGAATCTGTTAACGAGGGGACAGACCCAGGACGAGGTTCGTGTTCCCAACTGCTGAGAGCCGCAAAGCCCCCGGCATGCACTTACTGTTCAGAAAATCTTGCTGAGCAAGTCAGACTTCTTCACCCAGATTGATGGATTGGAAAGTCTGGATCTCATTGCTCAGCAGGGTTGTATAGAATAAGGACATCCCTGTGTAGCCGATCACCCAGGCTTGGCTGACCCATTGGCAAAAATCTGAAGCTTTTTATGTTCTGGATAAATATTGCATTTTTTTTTTGTTTTCCAGATCAGTCGGTTGAGTGGGGCAGCGGTGTCCACGCGGGGGAGGTACATGACGCCAGAGGAAAAAGCTAAAGTGGGCCCCCAGGTATGTCTGTCCGAAGATGGCGGGTGGTCCGCTATGGCACACTTGACATAATTGGGCTTTATGTGTGTGAAGGATTACAGGTTGTCTGAGTGGGTCATTTGTTTTCCATGTAAGCGTTCCACTGAGACAGGTAGCTTCTTGGAGAGCAGGTTTAAACACTTACCCTCTGGAAGATTTACCCCCTTTCTTGACCAGGCCATTTTTTTTGACATAAGGCACTGCGTTACTATAACTGACAATGGCGCGGTCGTGCAGCGCTGTACCCAAATAAAAGTGTGTGTGTTGTTTTTTGTTTTTTCCCCACAAATGGTTTTCTATTGGTGGTATTAGTTCCTCTGCATTTTTATTTATTTTTTTTTCATGGTGGGGTTTCATGGTGATCTGACTTGGATGCGACTTCATTAAAATCAATGGGCTGAAAGTCTGATCAATTAAGACGGCTCTCATAGAGAACCATTGATTTTGACAATAAACTACCATCCTGAACGCGATTTTTATCTGCTTTCAAAAAAAGTCACTAAACTGCTATAAACAACTGAGTGTATATATACACATAGGGTAACATTAAGGAGAGTTCAGAGGATGCTGGGAAAAAAAATGCCCACCTGGTCCTAAACATGAGTTTAGCAGCTGCAGTGTACATGAGGCCTTAGTATGTCTGCTCAGTTATTTAATACTTATATTTTTTTGTAAACATTCAGCTGTGATTTGATTGGTGTTCGCTGATTGCGAATGTGATAGAATATGGGGTGGTTAGAAGGTTACCTGTTGGATGTTGGAGACCATTTTAAAGAGTCCCTATGAATAGTCTTGTGCAATGAGTGTTTGTATGCTGCATCTCTGACATGTGTTGTTGGTCACTTTCACAGCGATCGGCCGCTTTATCTTCACGTCCAAGGCCAGACGAGGGAGCTTGTTGATCGTAAGTTGGCGCTTGTTTGTTTTTAGCTTTTGGCTATGCAGAGTGTATGACACTGTGCACCATAACTGTGTTGTTTTAGGTTCTGATTGTCAGGAAAGAAGGCAAATGTTTTTGAGTGACCCACCTCTTGCTGTCCACAGGAGCTGTGAACCGAATCAAGGAAATTATCACCAACGGAGTGGTGAAAGCGGCCACAGGCTCCAGCCCCACGTTCAATGGAGCCACTGTGACAGTCTATCACCAGCCGGCCCCTGTCACCCCTGTGGCACCCTTATCTTCGTCAAAGCCTCAGTTCCAGTCAGGGGTAGGTATTTTCATGGGCACCTTTTGTTGGTGTGTTTTTTGTTTAGGTTTTTTTTTTTTTTTTTTTTTTTGGTTATTGGTGCCTTATGAATTGTTTGCTGTCACCTCCCACAGATGCATTATGTACAGGACAAGTTATTTGTGGGTTTGGAGCACGCCATCACCACGTTAATGTGAAGGAGAAGGTGGAAGGACCCAGCTGTTCTTATCTTCAGCACATCCAGGCGGAGACCGGAGCCAAGGTGTTCCTCCGAGGAAAGGGTTCCGGCTGTATCGAGCCCGCGTCTGGTCGAGAAGCCTTCGAGCCCATGTATATTTATATCAGGTGCGTGGCTCAAGATTAACCAGCCAAAGATTTAGCCCCCCTCATTACCAGGGCATTTTTTTATTTTTGCGGTTCAGCATGTTGCCACTTTAATCACTTTCTGACCATCGTATAGCATAATGACGGGCGCAAAGTGGTTGTATTATCGTGATTGGACGTCATATGACATCCAGCAGGATAAGCTGCGATTGCGGGGGGTGCGCAGCGTGGCAATCGGTGGTGTCAGTCTGACACACCGCATCTCAGATCTTGGTAAAGAGCCTATGATGTAGGCTTTTTACCATGTGGTGAGCTGTGTCCAATCACAGCTCATCACATGGTAACTAGGAAGTTTCGTTTAAACGGCTTTTCCTCTATTCATGCTGACAAGCTTGAGTAGATGCACGCTGATTGGCTGCTTTCCTGAAGGGGGGGGGGGGTCTGCGCTGGTAATCGGCACATTATCAGTGCAGACCCACCGAGGAAAAACCACTAGGGATGGCACTCTGTGCCCATCAGTGCTGCATATAAGTGACTTTTCAGTGAAGAAAAATTCTTAGATAAAAAAAAAAAAAATTTTGTAGAGCAAAAAATAAAAACCCCAGTGGTACGCATGACTGTTCAATTGTCATTCAAAATGAGTCAGCGCTGAAAATTGGACTGGAATGAATATATATATATAATTTTTTTTTATTTTCCTGTGGCGCAGTAAGTGGTATCAAGCTTTTTAGTACATGCAATCACTGGTGACCATTTTTAGGACTGACCAGATTCAAGCATGAATCAACTTGTGACTGGTCCTCTTTAATGATGAACTGGAGGGTGAAGAAAGCAGGGTCTGTGAAGTGAGCTTCTGCTGATACTACCCTCCTATATGAACTGGTTGGTCAGAGAGCAGCCGAGACAACAAGAACCTGTCTGGGCTTATTGCACCATCCTACATCCATCAAAGAAGCTATTATAATCGTGACATTAAAGTGTAAAAAAAAAAACCAAAAAAAACCTTGAGGCTTTATAACCCTTTAAAGCAGGGGGTCTCCAAACTATGGTCCTCCAGTTGTTCAGGAACTACAATTCCCGTCATGCCTGTGAATGTCAGGTTTACGATTCCTCATGGGATGTGTAGTTCCACGACAGCTGGAGGGCCACAGTTTGGAGATCTCTGCAAGGGGTTTGTCGCCATGTCACTTTACATGTACCCCCTCTGGTTTAGGCTGCCAGTAACAATAAGTAAGTGTTTTTAATTGAAAAGACTACCTGTTCTAACACCTCAGTAGTGCGGTCACGTGGTCTTCCCCGTGCTATGGAAAGGCTGAGATTCCCCTGTGACGTCAGCTGTCCATCACAGGGGGATCACGTGACCGCACAGCGGCGGTGTGGGGAAAAGGTATTTAACCTTTTTTGTTTTAACCACTTCCGGACCGACCACTGTGGATAAACGTTGCTTCTTTGCCTTTTTAAATAGCTGCCATAACCCCGTTTTTTTTGTTTTTTTTACGGCAGGAGGTCCGCTTTAACACAAGTGGTCTCAGCGGCGGATTTGCCGTGAGATCACTTTTTTTGGAAGAGGTAACAATCCGATTCCTGGAGTGAATGGGCAGGAAGTCGAGTGAGGGCATGATGGCCCCCACTCAACTCTATGCCCTAGAAGGATTGGTGCAATGTCAAATTTCACTTCTGGCCTTTAAGTGACAATTTTTCTTTTTTAAGTGTAAATATGAGATCTGAGGGTTTTTTTTGACCACCAGATCTCACATTAAAGAGGTCCTGTCCTGCTTTTTTCTATTACAAGGGATGTTTACATTACTTGTAATAGGAATAAAAATGATCAAAATGTATTTATTTTTTTTCTGAAAGACAGTGTAAAAATAAATTATATATAAAATAAATGTAAAGCGCGCCCCCCCCCCCCATCTCAAAGCTTGCGCACAGAAGCGAATGCATACACAAGTCGTGTCCACATATGTAAACTACGTTCAAACCACACATGTGAGGTATCGCCACGATCGTTAGAACGAGTGCAATATTTCTAGCCCAAGACCTCCTCTGACTGTAAACTGGTAACCTGTAGAAAATTTTTAAATATCACCTATGGAAATTTTTAAGTACCAAAGTTTGTTGCCATTCCACGAGCGTGCGCAACTTTGAAGCGTGACATGTTGGGTATCAATTTACTTGGCATAACATTTTATCTTGTATAAAAAAATTTGGCTAACTATACTGTTTTTTTTTTTTTTTTTTTAACTCTAAAGTATATTTTTTTTCCAGAACATTGCGTTTGAAAGACTGCTGCGCTAATATGTATGTATGTGTTTGGGGGTTCTAAGTAATTTCCTAGCAAAAAAATACAGATTTTAACTTGTAAACAAGTGTCAAAAATAGGCTCGGTCCAGAAGTGGTTAAATTTATCACATGTATACAATGGCAGCCTGAACCTGGAGGGGGTACATGTATTCTGCATATTGCAGCTAAATAGCGGAAATTGGGGAGCCGCTCTCATGCTGACAAAGGGAGAGGGGAGAGACTGTCAGAGGAGAGCAGCGGAATGACAGAGGCACATAAAACTGACCACGGTAATCGTGGATCAGCAGCCATAATTACCGAGGTCAGCACAGATGGGGACGACAACACAGGAACTGGCAGGATCAACCAGGTTTTTTACAATTTAATTTATAAAAGACCACTTTTTTTTTTTTTTTTTTTAAAAACCTTCTACATTTGTTCTAAAACATCTCTCCAAGAAAAATAGGATTTCTTCGTAAATATAGGCCAGAATGTATTCTGCTACATGTCTTAGGTAAAAACCACAGCGTTTTTTGGGGACTCTATACTATTAAGGACATTAGTATCATCCTGATCGTAATGAAGATACTGATCCATACAGACGGTACACTAGTAATGACTGTGGCTGGCAATCTGGCACTAACAGACACTGGCTGAGAGGGACACTAACTGACATCGCTAGTGATACTATACACTGTCACTGTACTAATGACGCTGGCTGGGAAGGAGTTAAACTCAAGGAGCTGTGTGCCTGACAAGTGTAATATGTGCTGCTTTTACTGACACATCTGGCTGCTTTTTCTCCTTATTTCAGGGAGAAGAAAAAGCCAAATCTCTGCGTACAGTTTGTGTGCTTTGTAAACGCAGAACTCTTTGCCATGATTTGGCCATAGCCAATCAGCAGGTGTACAGCCATAATCTTTGGCTGCAACCTGCTGACAAACAGCTCAGATTTTCCCTGTTGATGACTTAAGGTGCCATTGTGTCCCTGTTTGGAGATGTCCATCTTGGTGCAGCGACATTATCACGTCATCTGATGACTTGTTGGGTAATGATCAAGCAGCAGCAGGAGAGATGGAGGAATTGCATAACCGCAAAAATGGATGAAGCGGAGAAATCCTTGCACTTCAGATTATTGGGTGAAGCTTCTTCTCCAGCAAGGAAAACGGGGGGCAGAAGAGTAGTGACTTCTCCTCCAAATCTAGTGGAATGATCAGTCCCAGGCAGCAGTGCCTTCGCTGATCTCCCACTATAGATTTACAGCTATGTGGCTACGTAACAGGAGTGCTGAAAGGAAGAACTGAATTTCTTTTTTTTTTCTTTTTTTCTTTTTTTTTTTTCCCCCCTTGTAATTCCTTTTTGTCTTGTGTCTCAACAGCCATCCAAAGCCCGAAGGACTGGCAGCTGCTAAGAAACTCTGTGAGAATCTCCTACAGACAGTAAGTGTCATTGTGTTTTTTGAAACCTTGGGGTTGATTTACTAAAACCTGTAGAGTATAAAATCCGGTGAAGCTGTGTATGGTAGCCAATCGACTTCCCGGTTTTATTGACAGCTTCATTGAGCAAGCTAAAGTTAGAAGCTGGCTACTATTCACAGCTGCACCACATTTTGCACTCATCCTGATATGATTTTTAATGGCTTTTGGATAGCATTAGACTTTTCTGTACCGGATAAACCTTTTACTGTAACTGTACTAGTAGGAAAGGGTTATATGTACTTTCGGGCTTAGGTTGTGTCCTCAGCTCCCCCCCCCCCCCCCAACCCCATTCTTGCCTTACATTATGCACATACAGTGACTGGGAGACGGTGTGTTCTTAGAGCTCAGGCACTTGAGGGTCAACTCTCCGCACCGGAGTTGCTCTTAATCAAAATCATTAAAACTAAACACGCATCATTTATGAGGTAAGTCCATCCAGTTGACAACCATTTAGGGCTCGTGTATCCTATTCACATCAAAGAAAAAGATGTGAGGCAGTGCTGTGAATATCCATGATCTTATCACTCCTTATGTGCTAATAAACTTAACAGATATCTAAAATACATCAAATAATTATTCCATCCACAAAAAGTTCCAAGTCCAAATAGCACCTGTGTTCAGTAGCACCCCTGTGCTTTTTGGACTTTTTGTGGATGGGATAATTGATGTATTTTAGATATCTGAGTTTATTAGCACCTAAGGAGTGATACGATTATGGATATTCACAGCACTGCCTCACATCTTTTCTGTTTAATGTGGATGCGATAGAGATTTAGGTTTGGAAAAGGTAGCAGTGATTTTTCACTGATTTTATTGGTTTTATAGGAAAAGCGCATATTTGTTTGTGTGTTTTTTTTTTTTTTTGTTTTTGTTTTTTTTTTGTTTTGTTTTTTTCCCTCTGGCGCAGTAAGTGATGTCTATCTTTTTAGTACACGCAATCACTGGTAACCATATTAGGACAGACCAGATTCATGAATCCACTTGTGACTGATGTACTGGAGGGTGAAGAAAGCAGGGTCTGTGAAGTGAGCTTCTGCTGATACTACCCTCCTATATGAACTGGTTGGTCAGAGAGCACCCGAGACACCAAGATACTGTCAGGGCTTATTGCACCATCCTACATCCCTTTTAACATGCCTTTTTCAAAGGAGCTCCAATAATCAAGCAGTTGGAGTGGCAGGAGGGATGGGCGGGGAGGAGCAGGGGGAGGCAGGAGGGATGGGCGGAGGAGGAGCAGGGGGAGGCGGGAGGGATGGGCGCAGAGGAGTGGCTGGAGGCAGGAGGGATGGGCGCGGAGGAGTGGCTGGAGGCAGGAGGGATGGGCGCGGAGGAGTGGCTGGAGGCAGGAGGGATGGGCGCGGAGGAGTGGCTGGAGGCAGGAGGGATGGGCGCGGAGGAGTGGCTGGAGGCAGGAGGGATGGGCACGGAGGAGTGGCTGGAGGCAGGAGGGATGGGCGCGGGGGAGTGGCTGGAGGCAGGAGGGATGGGCGCGGAGGAGTGGCTGGAGGCAGGAGGGATGGGCGCGGAGGAGTGGCTGGAGGCAGGAGGGATGGGCGCGGAGGAGTGGCTGGACGCAGGAGGGATGGGCGCGGAGGAGTGGCTGGAGGCAGGAGGGATGGGGCAGGGAACAGCGGCGTGAGGCAGGAGGGATGGGGCAGGGAACAGCGGCGTGAGGCAGGAGGGATGGGGCAGGGAACAGCGGCGTGAGGGATGGGCACGGAGGAGTGGCTGAAGGCAGGAGGGATGGGCGGGGAGGTGCAGCAGGAGGGATGGGCGGAGAGGAGCGGTGGGGGAGGAGCAGCAGGAGGGATGGGCGGGGAGGCGAGGCTTTCCGCAGACCACAGAACTTAGACAAGCTGGGCTCTTGCACCATGCACCTATACAGTCAATGCCATGACAAAGGATGAAAAATGACCATGTTATAGATCGGCAGCCATCATTAGCATGGTCAGTTTACTGTTGAAGAGGCGCAGGCAGGATCAACCAGGTATTCAACATAGGAAGAGGTGAAAGTCATTGCATTACTACAGACCATATTATCATGTTAAAGTTTAACCCCCCCCCCAAAAAAAGGATCCTGTTCCTTTAAGGCATTATATACTGGGTGTTTTGTGCTCTGACAAGCCAGATGAGGCTAAATGCACTGGTGAAGTTGAACAGTCTTTTTTTTTTTTTTTTTTTTTTTTTTTCCTTGTAGTCTATTCTAAAACTGAATTATTAATTCTGAGTGTTTTTTCAGGTACACGCCGAGTATGCGAGGTTTGTGACTCAGATCAGCTCGACTTCTGCCATTCCTGGTAAGTTGCCTTCTCCCTAATCTGCTTCCTGCAGTAACCCGACCCCGACACCCGGCACTTATCTGTGGAATGCCAGACACTTGGCATCTTTACATAAATTCCCTCAGCCTTTCTATTAATAGATTTCCAAGGAACATTTGCAGATCTTTTCTGTTTAAGAAATCTTCTCTGCTTGCAATGCCTTTTACACTTTAGAACTTTTTGTTTATGTGAGAAAAATGTTGAATGGTGTCTGTGGCACGGTGAACTTTCCACAGTTGAGAACAAATGACAGCACTACTACCTCCCTAATTATGCATCCATGGCTGGAGGACTGGTGCTCAGGCATGGATTGCAGTCTGATAAAGAACCAGAGTCAAATGTTGCAGGACATCGGCTTAATTGTGTGCAGCACAAACGGTCAACGTGTTTCCGCCATAGTGGCTTTACTCATGAGGTGGTAGCATGTGAACTGTGCTGCACACACTGATGTCTTAAAGCTGATGTCCTGCTGCATTTGACCATGGTGCTGGCGATCTAAGGTTCCGCAGTCATCTTTTTTCATTTAAAGGAGATCTGTACCTTTCCTACAAGTTGTCCTTTTGTAGGAAGTCCAATGCCCCTGAAGGCTGCATACCTGATCCATTATTTACTACAGTCTCTGCATGTTTTCACTGTGCGGCCCTGTCTCTGAGCCTCATAGCATTTCTTCTGAAAGCATCCTAGCTTGGCTTGTACTTGAAGTGGAGTTCCAATTAAAAAATAAAAGTTAGCAGCTACTAATACTGCAGCTGCTGACTTTTAATAATCAGACACTTAGCTGTTCCAGGGTCCAGAGAAGCGGGGAACGAAGCCCCGCTCATCTCTCACTCCTCTCTGCGGCGCCGGCATTGTCACTGTGGGCGCCCGGCTGTAGCTTCAGACAGGCAAGCACTGCGCATGCGTGAGCCGCGCTGTGACTGGGCAATCCTATGGAACCTGTGACGTGTTCCAGATGATTGCTGAGAGGGAGGGGGGGGGGGGGGAGGTGATCTTCCTTCCAGCGCTGTGGGTGCGCCAGGAGTAAGTGGGAGCTGGAATCCTCTAAAAAGAGGGTTTTGGATGTGAGAATGCATTAAGGTGAAAAACCCTGAGACTTTACAACTCCTTTAACCCCATGGTACTGACCGTCTTTCGACCCTTTAACAATTCTAAAAGCCCAGAGGCGGGCATTCAGGTCATGTGACCGCTGTGATTGGCTTTCACAGCGGTCACATGATAGGAAAGCTCCCAATCACAAGTATGCATCAGGAGCTTTCTGGTCCCCGCCAAATATCATGCAGGGAGTGTGCACGGTAAGTTGTTTACACAGGGCCGCATGTATGGGTGCTATCAGCGCCAACAGGTTAAGTGCGTGCGCTGTGACCCTGATTCTTTCTGGGTGGAGCTGTACTCGTGGCAGTCCTGCTGGGTATGGCTCCCCACAGTAATTATTATTGCCGCAGCATGCATGTACAGGACACACACACACACACACCCACCACTGACAGGTAAACAAGGCATGCCAGGCAAGTTGAGTGGTCCTGCACCAATAGCCTGTCGTTTGTCTCCCAAAGGGTAATATGACAGATTCTCTATCTCTGAACATGTGGAGGGTGAAGAAAGCAGAGTCTGTGCAGTGAGGCCTTGCTGATACTGCCCTCCTATATGAACAGGGTGGACAGAGAGCAGCCCAGCTAATGAGACATTTAGCAGGCTGACTGCACCGCCCTACATCCATCAACACACCACACTTCACTGGAGACTACAGATTTGAGCAGATTAATAGGATAGAGCCGCAATCGAGACTGCTGTATTTTTCCAGAGTGGGATTTGGTTTGATCCCGGTATGACCCGCTGGCAAAGTAATAGCGCATGGAGAGAACCGATTCAATAACAATTGAGCAATAGCTCACTGATGCCATCTCTGTACTTCCTCCGTTTAGCAAATTTTCATTTGACAGGCTTCCCTTCTGCAGCTTCGATCCTACTTCCAGCTGCCCCTGTGCTTGTCTCCTTGTCATTGTGCTGCTCCAGGTCAGTCGGGTATCGGGTGGCCCCCCGGAAACTGCACAGCGACACTGAGACAACCTTGCTTTGTGCTGCCTGCGTCTGCCAGTCTCTGTGACTGATCCAGCGCTATTCTCAAAGACACGGGGCGGGGGGCATGCATGTGATAAGGAGGTGGGTTGCAGGACCTGGCTGGTCTTGGATTACAAAACTGCCAAAAACAAAATAAATCCTTTTGACATGTGCAATATACACACATGTTCATTTCAATGGTTTGCCTAGATTTCAATTTGTTTTCAGCTTTACATTTAAGTTCTGCCGTAGCTCCATACTTTACAGCCCTTTAATTTTCTGTCTTTTTTTTATTCCAGGATACACGCAGGTTCCGACAATGGGTGCAGTAGCCTTGCAGCAGCCCTACTACCCAACCAATGGCTACCAGACTGGATTTCCTGTGGTGCCAGCGTTACCGCCTCAACAGCCGGTCCAGGTTCCTTATGTGGTTCCACCACCGATGGGCACCCCTATGCACCCGATGCCTTCAGTTGTGCCCACCTTGCCAGCTCCAGTGCCCTCAGGGCCAACGCAGTATCCAATCCCACAGCCTCCGGTCACCACCATTCCTGTAAGTGCCGTTGTAGACTGGATTGAATCGTTAAAAGTAGACCTTGCACTCCAAAGTGAGGCCACAGCAAGTAAGTGCACCTTGCTTTGTAGCGCAACGTCTGTTATTATAGGCCTTGGAGGTTACACCAATAAAATTGTATAGATTGCGAAACCCAAGGCAGCATCAAGGCACGTTTTGCCAATCTGCCTATCCTGACCAGAGTTCTGCAGGATTTGGCAGCATGGTTCATTATTGGACGAGGCCTGACCAGTTGGTACAACAAAGCCCTACAGTAGGGCTCTTTAGGTGAAACCCCAGACCTTTTAAAGCAGAGCTTCACTCTTCTCCGAAAATGGCAGTTTTTTTTTTTTATTTTTAATTTTATTTTTACCTTGTATGTTTGAGCCGCCCTCATGTGTACGTCATTCGGCTAGGCGAACGACATGCACTGTGCACCCTTGCCTCCTGGGATATGCACGTGGCATATCCCAGGAGGTATTGTCCTTCATTCAATAAAGAGAAGGGGGCAGGCATATCGACTTGTCATCGGTAGGCCCGCCAGCTGAACCTGGAAAAGCTGGCGCCTACCGATGTCACACCAAAAAAAATGGCAGCATGGGGCCAAGCGGTGGCAAGACAGAAGAGTATGACGTCCAGTTCTGGGCACCAGTCCTCAGGAAGGATGTACTGGAAATGGAGCGAGTACAAAGAAGGGCAACAAAGCTAATAAAGGGACTGGAGGATATTAGTTATGAGGAAAGGTTGTGAGCACTGAACTTATTCTCTCTGGAGAAGAGACGCTTGAGAGGGGATATGATTTCAATGTACAAATACCGTACTGGTGACCCCACAATAGGGATAAAACTTTTCCGCGCAAGGGAACATAAAAGACACGTGGCCATTCGCTAAAAGAAAAGCGGTTTAACCTTAAACTGCATAGAGGGTTCTTTACTGTAAGAATGTGGAATTCTCTTCCACAGGCGGTGGTTTCTGCAGGGAGCATAGATTTAATTTTTAAAATTATTAGATGGATACCTAAACGACTGCAACATACAGGGATATACAATGTAATACTGACATATAATCACACACATAGGTTGGACTTGTTTTTTTTTTTTTTTTTTTTTCCCCAACCTCACCAACTATGTAATCCTAGCCTTATACTGATGGATCCGTTGGGTGGGTGAGTATCTGAATTGGAAAGATGATAACCAATGGCAAGCGGGGGTTAAAAGATCTGCTTTAAAGTGCTTGTAAACCCTGGTTAAAAAAAAAAACCCTACAAGACAAAGGATATGCTCGGTTTTTATTTAATCAGTACAGTTGTCGTTCAAAAATGCAATACGAATGCATTACATCACTTCTGCATTATTCTGTCGTATGAGAATTTTCAGGACTTTGGTAAACTCTTCAGATTCAATGTGAGATTAGCATGCAAAATAAGATCATTCGTCCGATAATCTTATCGCGTGTTCCGGGCATTAGGCTTTCAAGGATGCGCATCAGTCTTGGGGGGCTTCACCCGAAAGGGGAAGTTCTCCTTGAAGGCATCCTCCTCTGCTAGGTTTTTAAGGATACCTGCTCCCAGCAGAAGTCGTCTCCCCCCCCCATCTTCTGGGACACGTCACAGGTCCCAGAAGACTGCGGGACCGTTCACAATACACAGCGCGGCTCGCTCATATGCAGTGGGCATCCAAGCTGTCACAGCCAGGTGCCCACAATTAAGATGCAGGGGACCGAAGATGGTTGGCAAAAAAAACGGCTCGATTGAGCACATCGCTGGATCCTGGAATAGGAGAGTGTTCAAAAGTCAGCAGCTACAGTTTTTGTAGCTGCAGACTTTACATTTTTTACAAATATGAATCTTTAACAGAGGCACTCATTATTATTATTTTTTTCCACTGGGTGGCTTTTTTTCCCCACTTATTACTTGTGCAACGCAATCCTTTAGAGTTGTATTGTCCTATGTCTGTTAACTAATGGAATACCCAACAACACCACTGTGTTTTCTCATGCAGGCACCATTGAATTCACCTTACTTGCCTCCTGGCGCAGTAAAACCGTCGCCATCAACGGCACCTCAGCCACCACAGAGCGCCCCCCAGTGTCAGAAGAGAAGATTCTTGGAGGAGCTTCCAGAGGAGCAAGACGCCAGATTGTTGGGATACCAGGTGCTATAACTTCTCTATATACACCCGGGGTTCATTCTAGATGAGCACACCACTTTGTATTAGTATTCTAATTCATTGAGGGGTCCAGAGCTATAAACTCTGTATATAGGTGGTAGTGTGCTCGGCTGTACACCAACATGCTAATTGGCCCGATTTTTAGCTTAAGCCTAGAACGCAGGCTGAGGGGGTGTATTTTTTTATTATATTTTTTTTTTTTGTGTGTTTTTGTATTTTTTTTTTTTGATGGCTGGTAAACATGCATGTTCATACTGTATTCAGACAACCAAAAAAGGCATCAGCTGAATTCTCAAAGATTCATAGTACCAAGTTTAGATCTGCTTTAAGTCCATTATAAAAGATAGCTGATCGGAATAAATGGGAGGGAGGGGGGTAGTAGAGTCCTGTACGAAAAATACCCCTTTCGAATCGATCGTACGATAATCTGATAGTACCCAGTAGACACCCAGTGACTCCTACAAGACGTCCATGTATTGTATAATAATTCTGCCTCGCCCATATACTGAGATGCAGAGATCCCCTTAGACTCCGGTCACATGTATGCCGGTCTCTCTGCAGAGTATGGTGCAGGTTTCCATTCATTGGTTCAGGTGGGAATTTATCACTGAAAATCGCACCTGAACGGCACTGAAAAAAAATGCACAGAACTCTTTAAAATCACAGCCGCCCTGCACGTCTGCTTTTGAGAAGGCTTGCAGGATCGCATGTTATGCGAATCAGATGTGAACAGAACCGCCTTTTTCTAATTCTTTCCCCTGGGCAGATATTTGTGCTGTAGTGACACCTTGTGGTGAAGTTGGGGCATGAATGGCAAGCTTTATTTATCCATGTATAAATATGGGTAAGCCTTGCGTGTTCACTTGAGAGTTTTAGCATGAAATCAAGCAAATTTATTATATTTCTTATGTGATTGGTTGCAGTGACTTGCTGGATTTAATGAATTTGGATCACAGCGTGACACTTTATTGATTTGTGTTTGGTATATACTCTCTTGTCCCGGGGGGTCTCCAAACTACAGCCAATGGACCACATCTGGCCTATCACAAGACTTTATCTGACCCGCAGCCAGGGTCAGTGGTGTATCCTCAGTGCACACAGATTGGTGATTAACCACTTCCATACCAGTCTAATTCTGGCAAGCCTCTCCTACGTGTAAAAATCATTGTGCGCTTTTTTTTTTTTAATGAATTTTAAAAAATAACAGTATTTACCCCCATTTTTTTATTTTTTATTTTTTTGTAAAAACTGTTACACTGAGTAAATAGACACCCAACATGTCGCGCTCTAAAATTGCGCACACTCGTGGAATGGTGCCAAACTTTGGTACTTAAAGAGGAACTGCGGTCTGCTCACATAATATATGTAATGTAATAAAAACATCTTTGCCATTCTGAAGCTTCCCTCCAACCACTTTCTCACACACATAGATATAGCTGTATGAGATATAGCTGTATGGGATATAGCTGTATGGGATATAGCTGTATGGGATATAGCTGTATGGGATATAGCTGTATGGGATATAGCTGTATGGGATATAGCTGTATGGGATATAGCTGTATGGGATATAGCTGTATATAAGATATAGAGAGAGAATATACTCTGCGATTCTGTATTTGCCAAATATGCTGCAGAAATCTCCCTCTACTGAGTCTGGCTGCAACCATTTTAACCGTGGGCAACTGAAGCTGCTGCCTTTTCACTTCCTGGATTTACAGGCACAGAGGCACACATGCAGCCCTCATTGGCCCTCTTATGACTCATCCCCCCCTGCCTTCCTGGCAAACTCTCAGAGTAAGAGCTGTGCATGATGTCATAAGCCTAAGCTTTTTTCCAGACAAACAGGAAGTGGGCTGTATAAGGTATTTACTGGCGGAAAAAAGTTTTACTATCCAAAGTTATTTTTGCTTCTGCGTGTGAGCAATAAGGGGATGGAGACGCTTTTACATTTTATTTATTTATTTTTTTCATCTGCTGGTGCTGGAAGTGACGTCATAACGTCGTTTCCGGCCTCTGAGGGTCATAGAGATGACCAGGGATCATCTGATAGAAGAGATCTAGTTTTCATGCTTTAGCACACATTGATAAATAAAAGGGGCTTTGGGTTGTGTGTTGCAAAAAGTGTTCCTGTGGCTGCCAATTTAAATTCCGCTGTTTCCTTGTGTGGGCAATACGAAGCTGACGCCTAATCGTTTTTCTGTGGCAAGGAACTTGCCATATTGTGTACTAAAAAATAGGGCCAAATGATATATTTTAAATTGCTAAGCAATCAAAATGCTGTTAGACTACAGCGGGGAAGGGTTAAAATTGTATATAAAGCCAAGAACAAAAATGTAATATATTGCAGCTTACTAGATCTTGCATATGGTGGCTGCATTAGTTTTCCAAAACGTCTTTCAGGACAGCACCCGAGAGATCATGGCTCCTCCTCCCACAGGAAACACCTCATCAATTAAGTCTTTAAATTGGAATCCTCCACGTTGCCTCATCAGTTTTTTGTGTTTCCTCCAGCTGGAGGAACACCTCTGGTGGGAGCCATGATCTCTCAGGTTTATCCTGGGAGACACAGGTTCTCACCTGTTAGGTCTTTTTAGGCCAGGAGAGTGAGCCTCCCACTTGCCTCTTACATGGACGGTCCCGTGGGCTCCCTCTCCCTCTTCCGTGCTCAGGGAGAGCCTGTACGCCGGGGGTGCTGCCTCAATTTTTGGCCTGACGGGCGGCCGCCCTCTGTTCCTTTTTGGGAGCGAGCGGTGGCGGCCGCCATGTTGCTGGTGGCAGAAGAGCGCTTCAGCCACGTACAGGCAGCACTTCCGGGTCGGCGCGTGCGTCATTTCCGGCGCAAAGCGCAGTGGGAGAGGGCAGGGTCACCTGGCGCCTTATTTCCGGTTCCAGGTCAGCGCGGCGGCGTTTTCGAATCTGGAACCGGTCGTTCACCACGCACCGCAGACAGCTATGGATAGCGATGCAGCGGATAAGGGGGCAAGCCAAGGCGCCAGCAAGGCTAAGGTAAGGGACTGTGTCCTCTATTACCCTGGGCCGTTTTCTCCTGTGGGGGGGTTACTCACCCTTTCCCCCCTTCCCCCACCACCACCCCCCCCCCCTCCCCTCTCAGAAGGTATGTTGCAGTGGCTAGATTTAGTATATCTGCCCTACAACAGGGGATTAGGTGGTGGTGGCTTGCATGGGCACATGGAAAATGAGATGTTCCTTCCTTAGTGCACCTGGGTGTATTGTTTACGCTGTATTACAGCCTTTTAAGCGTGGTTCCATGCCTCTTTTCTGTTTGTCCAGGCCAAAGGTTCTGCCCAACCAGTCAAGAAAAGGTGCCCTGTCTGCAAAGAAAAATTAAGCGATGCTTGGACCAAAACGCTTTGTGCAGAGTGCATTACAACTTTGGTCAGAGAGGAGACTCCATCCGTTTGTGGCGACTTAGTATCAACAATAAAGGATGAGCTCCGGGCCACCTTTCAGGCTTTTAGGTCAAACCTAAGAGAGGAGCCAGGTCCCTCTAGGGATCCTCTGGTTCCGCAGCCATCTTCAGAACCCCAGAGTGGTTCTCAAACAATTTTTGGGGGTCCGATATCCCAGGACGCTTCTCAAGGGTCCGTTTCCCTCGCTCCAGATGATACAGATTCTGAGGAGGAGGAAAATGAATCAGATACCACTTCTAAATACAAATTGTCACTAGAAGAGGTGGGAGGACTCCTGAAGGTAATCCATGCCACTTTGGGGATAGAAGAGGAAAAGAAGGAACTCTCACTGCATGACCGCATGTATGCTGGTTTAGAAGATTCAAAAGGCCGTTCTTTTCCAGTCCATTCAGTTATCACTGATATGATTAAAAAAGAGTGGCTGGAACCTGAGAAAAAGCCTTTCTTTTCCCGGGCTCACAAGAAAAGATTTCCATTTGAAGAAAATCCAGATTCTGTATGGAATAAGGTTCCAAAATTGGACTCTGCCTTTTCTCAGGTCTCTAAGTCTACGGACCTAGCCTTTGAGGATATGGGCACTCTGAAGGAGCCCATGGACAAAAGGATGGACCTGCTTCTTAAAAGAACCTGGCAATCAGTAATGCACAATCTGAAACCAGCAATGGCAACAACCTGTGTTGCAAGGAACTTGGATCACTGGGTTAACCAGTTGAAAGCCCATGTCATAGCAGATTCCTCAAAACAGGAGATTCTAGACTCTTTTTCAACCCTGTCGGCAGCAATATCATATATTGCGGATGCGTCTGCGGAGTCTATCCGCATGTCAGCAAGGTCAGCAGCTTTAACAAATTCTGCCAGAAGGGCCTTATGGCTGAAGACGTGGCCAGGGGATGCTGCATCTAAAAATAGATTATGTGGTATTCCGTTCGCAGGTGATCTGCTATTTGGTTCAGAGCTAGAGTCCATTCTTGACCGCACGGCAGACAAGAAAAAGTCGTTTCCGGTTAGGAAAAAACAGGTGCAAACCCGTAAGCGTTTCTTTCGGCCCCAAAAAGGTCAGCAGGAAGCAAAAACGCAGGGCAAGAGGAAGGCATGGTCTTCTCAGAAGCCCAAAGGTAGGGGTGGAGTGCTCTTCAATCCTCCTGCGGCCACCACAAAACCACAATGACTCTGTCAAGGTGGGGGGGAGACTTCAGGAGTTTCTTCCTCAGTGGAGAGCCATTTCCTCGAATCAATTCGTTGTAAAGATGCTCTCCCAAGGGTATGTGATAGAATTTACGGAAGAACCTCCAAGGAGATTCCTAGTGACAAACGTCCCAAGGGACACAGTCAAGGCTCTCGCCATGAAGTCCCTAATTCAGGAACTGAAAAATCAGAGAGTCATTGTTCCGGTCCCAGCAGGGGAGTTCTTCCAGGGGTTCTACTCACATGTCTTTCTGGTTCAGAAACCTTCAGGAAAGTTCCGTCTTATCCTGAATCTCAAAATGCTAAACAAATCAGTGGAATACAGAAGGTTTCGGATGGATTCAATATTTTCAGTAAGAAACCTCCTGTATCAAGGGTGCTATATGGCATCAATAGATTTACAAGATGCCTACCTCCACATTCCTATTGCCACCAGGTCGCAGAAATATCTGAGGTTAGCACTGAAAGAAGGGAAGAAGGTGGTACATCTGCAATTCAGGGCACTCCCGTTTGGTCTGTCATCATCCCCAAGGGTCTTCACGAAAATAATGGCCGAAGCTCTGGCGCCTCTGCGTCTAGAGGGAATCTCAGTTATTCCTTATCTGGACGACCTGCTGTTTTTTGCCAAGACCAGAGAAGGTCTTCAAGAAAACTTGCTCAGAGCCCGGGTTCATCTAGAATCCATGGGGTGGATTTTAAACCTTCAAAAATCAAATCTGATTCCCTCACAGGAAGTGTTATTCCTGGGTTTCCGTATCAACTCTTTAGAACAAAAAATTTTTCTTCCAGAGGAAAAACAGAAAAAGTTGATACAAGTGGTGTCATTGCTACAGTCCAATCAAGTTCTGTCCATCAGGAAGGTTATGTCAGCATTGGGAACCCTGACCTCTTCCATTCCGGCCATCCAGTGGGCAAAGCTCCATTTCAGACCTCTGCAAAGTTTTTTGTTAAAAACCTGGAATCACCAGCAGGATTCACTAGATTCATTAGTGAAGATCCCTACTTCAGTAAAAAGAAGTCTGTGGTGGTGGAAGAACCAGACAAGGTACTCAGAGGGGCTGTTATGGTCCTTCCCAACTCAGGTGAGGTTGACAACAGATGCCAGTTCCTGGGGTTGGGGGGCTCATATGAGCGGCCGGTGGGCCCAGGGCTCGTGGGACACAAAAGATGCCCTAAGGTCCTCAAATTGGAGGGAACTAAAAGCTATAGAAATGGCCTTACTGACCTTTGCGAAAGAAGTCCAGGGGCAACATACTCAGATCCTGTCAGACAACGCCACGGCAGTGGCTTACATAAACAGACAAGGGGGAACCAGAAGCAAAGTTCTGCAGAGCTTGGCAAAAGGCATTCTGAGTTGGGCAGAGCTCCATACTCTATCCTTATCCGCGGTCCATTTAAAAGGGACCTTAAACAGAGTAGCGGACTTCCTAAGCAGGAACCAGATTTTAGAGGCAGAGTGGCAATTGAATCCAGAAGTCTTCCAGCTAATAGTGCAGAAATGGGGGCGTCCAAGAGTGGATCTCTTCGCCACCCAGGAAAACTCGCAGATGTCTCGCTTCTTCTCCCTGAACAGGAACGAGGCATCACTGGGAGTGGATGCTCTGGCACAAGATTGGAAGTTTCACCTCTGTTACGCATTCCCTCCGTTTCAGCTTATCCCTCGGGTCATAGCAAAAATCAGGAAGGAGGAGACAATAGTGATCCTCATCACTCCTTTCTGGCCAAAAAGGCCTTGGTTTTCATCCCTTCTTCAGATGCAACAAGAACCTTACTGGCACCTTCCGTTAAGAAAAGACCTTCTGTTACAAGGTCCTCTGTTTCACCAGGAAGTAGCAAAACTAAAGCTCACGGCCTGGCTTCTGAGGAGCAGCTCTTGAAGAGGAAAGGTTTCTCGGATAGGTTGGTAGCTACCCTCCTATCCAGTAGAAAGAAGGTTACAAGAGCAATCTATTCCAAGGTCTGGAAAGTCTTCAACTCCTGGTGCACAGCATCTGACAGATCTACAAAACAAATTTCGTCTGTGCTTGAGTTTCTCCAAGAAGGGGCGGACAAGGGCTTAGCGGTCAGCACCCTCAAAGTTCAAGTTGCTGCGCTGGGGGTATTCCTGGAAAAATCTATTTCATCAGAACCTCTAGTAATAAGATTCTTCAAAGCTCTTACCCGGTCTAGACCAGTGGTAATCAAAAGCTGTCCAGCATGGAACTTATCGGTTGTTCTACAGGCCCTGACCAAGGAACCTTTTGAACCCATTAATTTAGCCTCCCTGAAATTGATTACTTTAAAAACCGTGTTTTTAGTGGCGGTTACAACAGCCCGAAGAGTCAGTGAGCTGCAAGCCTTATCAATCAGGGAGCCTTTCTTTTCCATTTTTTCAGACCGAATTGTTCTGAAGACGGATCCTAATTTTTTGCCAAAGGTCGCTTCGATCCAGAATCGAACTCAGGAAATAATACTTCCTACCTTTTGTTCTAATCCATCGGGTAAGAAGGAAGAAGAATTCCATACCCTGGATGTTAAAAGAGCAGTCTTGAGTTACTTAGAAAACACTAAAGACTTTAGATGTTCAGATGCTCTGTTTGTTTTATTTTCCGGTAATAAAAAAGGAAGACAAGCTTCTAGAGGAACCATTGCCAGATGGTTGAGAATGGCTATCTCAGAAGCCTATTCCCTTACAGGTCTGGAGAGTCCATTAAATGTCCGGGCTCATTCTACAAGAGCTTCCGCGGTGAGTTGGGCAGAAAAAGCTGGCGCCACCCCCGAACAAATCTGTAAGGCAGCTACTTGGACAAGTCTGACAACCTTTGCCCGTCATTATAGGTTAGACCTCATGACGGCTGGGGACCAGGCTTTTGGAAGGAAAGTCTTACAGGCTGTTGTCCCACCCTAAATGGAGTAAGTCTCGATTATCCTCTCGGGTGCTGTCCTGAAAGACGTTTTGGAAAATTGCAAGTTAGACTTACCGGTAACTTGTTTTCCAATAGGCTTTCAGGACAGCAGTAACCCGCCCTTTGTTTATGCTAATGCTGTAATACTATGATATAACTGTCGCTTATGTGTTGCAGCTGGGGCTGGAGTTCTCTACAAACAACTGATGAGGCAACGTGGAGGATTCCAATTTAAAGACTTAATTGATGAGGTGTTTCCTGTGGGAGGAGGAGCCATGATCTCTCGGGTGCTGTCCTGAAAGCCTATTGGAAAACAAGTTACCGGTAAGTCTAACTTGCAATTTTCTTCTGGCTAAGAACATTTTCATATATCAACGTGTTGCGCTGTCATGTATATGTGATAAAATGCCTTATCTGTGATTAGACAAACCCAATTCCATCTTTAGAATAGATGTGTAAACTTGTATACAATGTAAAGTCCAAAACTAATTGTAGATCCACAAGGTGAAAGTGAAAATGGTGTCCTTCCAATTTCAATCGATGCAAACACCCAGAGCTTCCCACAGGATGGATAGGGAAAATATACCAGATATTAAGACCTTCCAAGGTCTATATGCGCATCTGTGAGGAATCACTCCTCACTTTGGGTATATACACCGCCTCAGCTGTTCAGCCTACTTAGTGGACTCCAATGATGCATCTCCCCACAGCAATGATCCTTTTAGGGAACTCCAAAACCCCATCACACGGTATACCATATGGAAGAGGAAAACAAACTCATTGTGCAACATTCATTGAAAAGCACACAAGAGTTTATTTCAAGGTTCTACTTCCCTTTCTTTCTATACTCTCTAGTCATCATTGACTGTACCCCCTACTTTTCTAAGGCTTTACTTACAGTGAAGATGTTACAATAAGACTTCTTGGAAAGAAACGTTTGTCCAACACCCTTAATAGTTGCCTTAATGTCACTGCTGCTCCGTGCCTAGCCTGACATACGTTTCGTCCAATGGGACGTCTTTTGTGAGGCAGTAAGGCCCCTTACTGCCTCACAAAAGACGTCCCATTGGACGAAACGTAGGCACTCAAATCACTTCTGCTACAAACAATCGCCGGCTGAAAAGTTTCCTACCTAGATGGGGGATGGGTGCTTGTAGGTGTAGGCATCATTCCGGTTTAACCACTGAACCCGAGGATGTCCTATGGGCTAGAAGTAGTTAAAGGAGTTCCATGGTAGCACTAAAATCCTGATTCTTCTCAGACTCTTGGATAGTTATCACTTGAACAGGCATCCCCACGTGAAGATTTCTCTTTACCTACTATTCCAGTGACATTTGAAAATTGTGCTCTTTATTTATTTTCCTCTTTCTGTCCTGGTGTAACCTATCCCTGCTCCATATAAAACATGATACACATGTGCATTGAAGTCAAAAGTTTCTTTCACAGGTGGTCTGTCTGTGTCTTAACGCTTCTTCTTTATTAGAAATGCCTCCCGCCATATTTTCTGTCTGCCCTTAATTATTAATTTGCAGAGGAGCGAAGAAGCCCTGGAAATGATGTAATCTTTGTAATGTGGGTATATACAGAGGCGGCCCTCTCTGGGGGGGGTATTGAGGGGGGAGGGGGTAATGGCTCTTCACTGCTGAGGGGGGTATAGTAGTGGCCCCTCCCTCCTTTGGGCAGGGAAAGTCAGTTGATGGTGAGGAGAAGACTGTGCCTCGACCTTTAGATTTTGCTAATGCCGCTGTGTATTTTTCTGCTCATAGCATGGACCCATTCATATGACTAATTTAGGTACAGGCTTCCCGGCCCAGAGCAAGGCGGACGCTCCAGCAGGCAAAGTCGAAGCAACCCCTGGCAAGGAACGTGAGAGGGACAGGTGAGAGAAGAACGCATTTAGCAATGTAGTTTAAATTGTGTGACTAGAGGACCTTAAAGTGATTGTAAGGGTAGGGATGCACCAACATATCGGCCACCGAAACATATCGGCCGAAAATGGCCTTTTCGGCAATTTGCCGAAAGAGAAAAAAGACCGATAATGCTGCCCATGGTGCTGCCCATTACGGGGGTATCGTATAGCTCAGAAGAGAGGAGAGCCGCCGCCTGGTTGATTAGAGTGCCAGGAACATCACAGCTTTAATTTCAATAGCTGTGTGTTCAATCCTGGGACAGGTGATCTGTCTATCAAAGTTCCCTGGACAAGGGGGAGGGGCTGTATGTGACGGCGCGCGGCGGGGGGACACACAGCTATTGAAATGAAAGCTGTGATGTTCCTGGCGCTCTAATCAACCAGGCGGCGGCTCTCCTCTCTTCTCCTGCACAGGCAAGGCTGCACTGGGGACACACAGGCTGGCTGCATCTGACGGGCACTGGTGAGGCTGCATTGATCTTTTATATCATGTCTGCAGTCTCTGACCATCTCCTGTAGTATGTCTGCAGTCTCTGACCATCTCCTGTAGTATGTCTGCAGTCTCTGACCATCTCCTGTAGTATGTCTGCAGTCTCTGACCATCTCCTGTAGTATGTCTGCAGTCTCTGACCATCTCCTGTAGTATGTCTGCAGTCTCTGACCATCTCCTGTAGTATGTCTGCAGTCTCTGACCATCTCCTGTAGTATGTCTGCAGTCTCTGACCATCTCCTGTAGTATGTCTGCAGTCTCTGACCATCTCCTGTAGTATGTCTGCAGTCTCTGACCATCTCCTGTATCATGTCTGCAGTCTCTGACCATCTCCTGTATCATGTCTGCAGTCTCTGACCATCTCCTGTATCATGTCTGCAGTCTCTGACCATCTCCTGTATCATGTCTGCAGTCTCTGACCATCTCCTGTATCATGTCTGCAGTCTCTGACCATCTCCTGTATCATGTCTGCAGTCTCTGACCATCTCCTGTATCATGTCTGCAGTCTCTGACCATCTCCTGTATCATGTCTGCAGTCTCTGACCATCTCCTGTATCATGTCTGCAGTCTCTGACCATCTCCTGTATCATGTCTGCAGTCTCTGACCATCTCCTGTATCATGTCTGCAGTCTCTGACCATCTCCTGTATCATGTCTGCAGTCTCTGACCATCTCCTGTATCATGTCTGCAGTCTCTGACCATCTCCTGTATCATGTCTGCAGTCTCTGACCATCTCCTGTATCATGTCTGCAGTCTCTGACCATCTCCTGTATCATGTCTGCAGTCTCTGACCATCTCCTGTATCATGTCTGCAGTCTCTGACCATCTCCTGTATCATGTCTGCAGTCTCTGACCATCTCCTGTATCATGTCTGCAGTCTCTGACCATCTCCTGTATCATGTCTGCAGTCTCTGACCATCTCCTGTATCATGTCTGCAGTCTCTGACCATCTCCTGTATCATGTCTGCAGTCTCTGACCATCTCCTGTATCATGTCTGCAGTCTCTGACCATCTCCTGTATCATGTCTGCAGTCTCTGACCATCTCCTGTATCATGTCTGCAGTCTCTGACCATCTCCTGTATCATGTCTGCAGTCTCTGACCATCTCCTGTATCATGTCTGCAGTCTCTGACCATCTCCTGTATCATGTCTGCAGTCTCTGACCATCTCCTGTATCATGTCTGCAGTCTCTGACCATCTCCTGTATCATGTCTGCAGTCTCTGGCCATCTCCTGTATCATGTCTGCAGTCTCTGGCCATCTCCTGTAGTAAAATATTTTTTTAAAAACAGTCATTTTCGGCATTGTTTTCGGCCTAGTGTATTTTTTCTACCCCTATGTAAAGGTTCATTTTAATTTTCTTTAAACCTGTTATACTTGCCTCCTCCGTGCAAGGGTTTTGCACAGAGTGGCCCCGATCCTCCTTTCCTGGGATCCCCCAGCGGCGCTTCTGGCTCCTCCCCTGTATCGAGTGCCCTCTCGGAGACCTGCAGTCCAAGGGGACACCCGTGCATGTGCGCTCCCGAGTCCCGCTGCTGCGTCCATTGACAGACAGCGCATTTCCCCCATGATTACAGAAAAATTCCTGTTCTGCCAGGTATCCAGTGAGCTCCTAACTTCCTGTTTGAGTTGACAACTCTGTTGCACTGTCATCCCACACATTGTTGTCAGTCTTGCCACGTTGTCTCCTACTGTACTACAGAACACCCTAACCTTTTATCTCATAAACATAACATAAAGGGGAGGTGTTCTGTTGTCCAGAAGAAGAGAAATGGGCGGGGCTGACACTGTTTGGCGTTTTCAAAGGTAGTGATTAGGCGGCTAAGCAGGAAGTAAAGAGCCCATTGGATGTTTTGGTTTATGGTTGGACCTTGTATGTGCCTGTTCTCCACTGACCCTGCTAATGTTTCCACAGGCAGCTGATGCCCCCGCCACCCGGACTACCGGTACCGACGCAGAAAGATGGCGAAGACCAGTCATTACCCCGGTCCTCCTTGGGCTTGGACGGTGAGTATTCCACCCGCGGCTGCTACTTATCCAATCAGAGGTCAGGAGTGGGCCCATTCCGGTTATTTAATTTTTTTTTTTTTTTAAAAGGTGCCTGCGACCTATGTGCACTCGAGGCAGCCATCTTGTATGCTTGGCTAAAGTCCTCAGGTTGGCTTTCCAGGAACAAATCGGCTGAAACTTTAGCACAGCACACAAAGTGGCTCCCCCTGTTGTGTGGAGGCGACAGGGACTCTTTAAAATTCCTTGGCCTAGAAGCCAGGCCATTGTATAAAACAGTCCCTACCGCCCTGCAAGTGATTAATACAGAGGGTGGGGATCGACTTTATACTGGTATTCATGTCTGCGGCGTCTTGTCTAACTGTTTATTTTTGTATTTTTTTGTGTCTTCTCTTTTTTTTTTTTTTTTTTTCTTCTCCCTTCTCTTCTCTTCCATGACTGCGGATGCCTGCTGATGTGCCGTGGGTGACCTGTGACATCTGACCTGGGGTGACCTTTTTGTGGCTGATACAAATGATGTTCAACTAACGTGTTTAATTCTCTCACAAATTAACGGATGACGCTTGTCTCTTTTTTGGAGGTTCTTTTTTGTTTTTGTTTTTTTGTTTGTCTTTTTTTTTTTTTTTTTCCCCCACCTTTTTTTGTCTTCCAGAACCTCCCACCAAAAAGGTGAAGACGTCCGACAAGACCTTCGGGTTGGTAGCATACGCAGGGGACTCCTCCGACGAGGAAGAAGAGCACGGCGCCCATAAGAGTCCAGGCCCTTTCACGCAAGGCTGGAGCGTGAACTATCAGTACCCGGCAAACCAGCAACGAGCCAAACAGCAGATGCCTTTCTGGATGGCCCCGTAGAACTCTACAGTTTTGCATTCCAGCCACCCCCTTGCCCCCCCACACACACCTCTGTGACTTGTAGCAATAATTTGGCATGTACACAACCCCCACCTGAGACCTTGTGCTTGTTGCTTTTTTTTTTTTTTTTTTTCTTCAATTCTAAGCAAACTTTATTAGCAAGAGCAGGTAAAGGGATGCAAAAAACGGGATCCATTTTTATAAAGCTTTATTTAAATCGGACATTTTTACTTTAAAAAAAAAAATGACAAAGTTGCATTTTATAAAAGGGCTGTTTTGTTTGCCCCTTCCAAAATGTACATGGATTACAGGAGGACACCGGACGAGGGCCCTTCGCTAATGCCACCCGATCATTATTTTTTTTTTTTTTTTAACCTGGTCTCCTTGTGTAGGGCTGTTGACATTGCTGGGGGTTAGAGCTCTTTGTGTTGGTTCTAGTTCCCAGGAAATTGGTTTGGCTTGACATTGGTGCTGAAAGTAGCTGCAGTTTGGGTGGATTAGCAGCCATGTTTCTTAGCCAGCAGCCATATTCTGGTGACATGGCTGCCTAAGACTGGGCTTAGAATTCTGCTCAAAGCCAGTGGTTCCATTCCCGTGATCTGTAGGTGAAGGGGTGCAGACTGTCAATATGCCCATACAGAGCAATGTGTGTAGTAAATAGAGAACTCGCCCCACTCCCAACCAGCCACCATAACCTGTATATGAGCACCCGCTACAGCCTACAAGTCTCCACCAAGAGACCATGGCCTTCGACGTGTTTCGCCCCACCCACTGAGACGAAACATGTTGGAGGCCGTGTTTTCTTGGCGGAGATGTAGGCTGGTGATCAATGGCAGGATAGAATCCTCTCCTTGCTTACCCCATGTAATCTGAAACCTCTAGACTAGACTGCCGCTCCTCCAACCAGCCACTAAAACCTGTGTATAAGGATCCGCTTCAGCAGTGGCGGCTGGTGGTTTTATTTATTTTTTCTTGTGGAGGGGGGCAGCAAACAACCACCCATCCCACCCCCCATTTGCTGGTTGGTCCGGCACTTACCCCATCGTGGCAGGCAGCGTGGTGTAGCGACTCATCTGAGTCCTCCATGGTCATTTCCAGCTCCTCCCCTCCTCTGCGTTCATTAGGATCACCTGTCCTTTTAGCCAGTTGAGTGACAGATGTCAAAACCTGCTTCCTGTTTGGCCGGGAGGAGAGCCAGTGTTACAACAGCAAATATTAATGGGCTGTTGTAACACAACTGGGTGGGATCAGAGCACACTCTCTGCGACCTGAGCCCACCCTATATTGAAGCCTATTAGAGCCTCTGTCTCTAATTGGTGCTAAAAAATTTGGATTGGAATTCATGCGCTGTTGTCCTGAAAGGGGCCGGACACATGGATTGGGGGGGCGCCCTTAATGGATGGGCCGCTATAGCCTAAATCTCCGCCAAGCAACCACGGCCGCATGTGTTTTGTCTCAGTGGGTGGGGTTTTTTGGTGGAGACGTAGGCTGAAGCAGGTCCTCATACACAGGTTATGGTTTTGGGTTGAGCGAGTGGCGGTTTCTCTACCATGGCTGGCTCGTCTCTGCTGCGTTTCCTTCAGCTTACCGCCAATTGGGGAATGATTTCTGGTCACATGGGGTAAGCATAGAGATGTTTCTACTCTGCCATTGTTCACCAGGAGGAGAACAAACCACCTGATATCCTGCTAAACAATGCCCATGACAGCCTTGGCTACTGATTCACCCAGACTGCAGCACAGCAGCCCCCCCTTATTTATAGTCTTCTCTGTTCGGGGGGCCATTTTTATCTCATTTTCTAAGTTTATGTTCAGGGGGTGAAAAAGTGAAAGAAAACAAATCTTCATACCATTACCAGCCTGCTTGTATATGTAGCAGAGCCCAATGTATTTCCACACTCATCACAGCCGGCTGTTTGTTTTTTGGTATTTTATGCTCCAATATTTTGTCTTGATCAGTCAGATTGGCACATGGTTACCTAAAACATGTCTCTAGACCCAGGGAATCCTTTGTTTTAAAATCTGCATCTCCCATGCTAAAGCAGACCCATCGTTGGATGTTCAAGCCCAACTCCAGGTAAAAAAAAAAAAAATTCCCATGTAGTAAGGGCTGTGCACAGCAAGGGTTAATTGCCTCATTTTTGACCAGAAAGTTTATACTCTTTCCCCCCCCCCCCCCAAATACCGCGCTACAGTGGCAAACAACCCCCCCCTCGGGATCCAGTGGTGGACTATTCCTGATGTCCTCATGTCCAGCCAGAGCAGGTCTGTGGGCTTGACATCAGGAAGGGTCCACTGCTCAAGACTGTGGTCGGGGACAGGAAGCTGCAGGGACTGGGAGGATCAGTTAAGTACATCTCCTTACTCCTGCCCCCCCCCCCCCCCCCCAGACAAAGCAGCAATTTAACCTTGCAGTGTGGGCACAGTCCCACTGTATGGGAAAACTTTTTTGCCTGGAGTTGGGTTTAAAGTCTGGCTGGGAAGGATAAAAGTTTTAAGGCTAGGGCTATAAAGGCACCTAAAAATTAAACTCAGAAAAAAAAATTGATGTGTCAAAGCAGCTTTTGCTGCAATACCAGCCTTCAATCTGAAGCTGTTACTTGCAGTAATCCATTTCCAGCACTAGATGTCCTCTGGGTTTGAATGTTAGCCAGCGTAATCCAACCCACCTGATCTGAACCTAGATTGTCATGGACAATTCCTCCCCAAGGGATTTTGTCCAATGCTCGCCTCGGCTCCGGATACTTTTTGCACTAAACGGCGATCATTGGGAAAACGATGTAAGTATTTCAGGGTTTTGAAAAGCTGAAGTTCTGCTTTTAACTGTTTGTTGGCAGTCGTCCGATTTGCTGCCTACTGAAGGTTTGTGAATGCTTATTGGATTACTGGCTACAAACAGATTTTGTAGCTCTAAATTGGGGGTCTCCAAACTTTTACAACAAAGGGCCAGTTTACCCTCATTTAGACTTTAGGGGGGGTTAGAAATTGCCCCGGCATCAGTTGGAGTTAACGGTGCCTCATCTTTGATATTTGGGGGGAGGAACAGTGTCCCATTTTTGGTGTCGGTGGGAGTAATCGTGACCCAACTGGATAAAGGAGAGCAAAAGGGCCATAGCTTGGAGACCACTGCTCTAGACCAGTGGTCTCCAAACTGTGGCCTCAGGGCTGGATGAGGCACTTGACTTGCCTTTTGGTCCTGCCTTTTTTGAGGCACTATTCCTCCTTCTACTGACCCCCAACGATAAGGAACCATTCTTTTTACTGATGCCAACAGTGGGGCATCATTCCTGCCACTGGCATTGACTGCAGTGCACTGTTCCTGTCACCAATACCAATGGTGGGGCATTCCTCCTCCTAACCACATTTTTTTTTTTTTTTTTTTTTAAATGGGGCATTTCTACTTGTGCTGTCCAGTTTGCCCCCCCTAAAGTCTGAAGGGCTCTTTGTTTTAGGAAATTTGGAGACCCCTGCTCTAGACTAAGACTGCTATACCTTTCTTGTAAAAAATAAAGCTATGTCACCAGTTCAGAAGCCTAGGCAGTAGTCTCATGATCTTTTCCGAAGGGTAGGATCACCCAAAGTGACCAACTGCACCTTGTCTTTTGGAGGGCGTGTCACTTTGCCATTCTCTTTTAAAAAGACCATCATCACCTTACCCATTCAGAGCCAAAGGACCGTCTCTTGGTAAAGGGCCCCCAACACACTGGTACTGGCTTTGGCAGGGCTTTGCCGCCGGCTCCTCCCAGAACTAAAAACCCCCATTGGTTGGACTTTGGCCATGTAACAGTGCTTGGGACTTGGTAATTGGGTGTTGGACTCAAGGAGGAGGTCACGTGCTCCCTCGTACATGAAAGCACCAGGCGGCAAATGCTGGCAAGGTTAGTATCTGACAGTATCTAACACCGTCTTTGCCTTGAATGGGCATGGAGATGGCATCTGTTGAATCTCAACCCCATACCAGCAAGGCTTTTAGCATAGTAGGTGCGATGAAGGTGACCATTCTTTGACTGAAACCACAAACTAGCTTATTGACGTTGCTGGCAACCATACATATTAATCCAGTGACAGGTACACTTACGTTATTTCTATCAGCTAGTCTAGACCAGAACCTTACCAGACCTTGTTAGTATCTCCTAGTATTCTCTTTAATGCCCCACGTTGTGTCCAGCTGAACCTTCTTCAATACTATAAAAAACCAAATCCCCTGCATGTTGCCGCTGCGGTTGGTGCCCTTAAGCTGCCATAACGTTCAGTTATTTATATTTTCGCTGTTCTGAATTGCCTTGAATCCTGACCACATTTTGTTACAGTAGAAGAACAGGCTCCCGCAGTGTCTACATTTCACCTCCTGCCGCCGACGCTTTGTACTTTGAATTTTTTTGGCTGTAAATATGAGAAATTTCATTGTAAATAAATGTATAAATATTCAGCATTGTGTCCTGACCTTACTTGGCTTTGTGTTTTAACCACTTTGGGTGGGGGGGTTCCCCCCTCGTGCGTGTGTCCCATTGAGTAGCTTTCCCTTCACTTCCTGTCCTGTAGGCACAAAAGGAAGGAGAGGAATTCCAAAGGGCTCATGTACACTTGCTTTGACTTAAACCACTTGCCCACTGGGCACTTAAACCCCCTTCCTAACCAGACCAATTTTCAGCTTTCGGTGCTCTCACCTTTTGAATGACATTTACTCAGTCATGCAACACTACCCATATGACATTTTTGTCCCTATTATTTAATTTTCACACAAATAGAGCCTTCTTTTGGTGGTATTTAATCAACGCTGGTTTTTTTTTTTTAATTATTTGTGCTATAAAAAGACTAAAAATTCTGTAAAAAAAATGCATTTTTCTTTGTTATAACATTTTGCAAATTAGTCATTTTTCTTCATAAAATTTGGCCAAAATTTTGTACCGCTACATCTTTGGTAAAAATAATCAATCTGTGGATATTATTTGGTCTTTGCGAAAGTTAGAGTCCACAAGCTATGGTGCCAATCTGAAAATTGATCATACCTGATGCACTGACGGCCTATCATTTCTTGAGACCCAAACAAGCCAGGAAGGTACAAATACCCCCCAAATGACCCCTTTTTGGGAAGCAGGCATTCCAAGGTATTTAGTAAGAGGCATTGTGATTTTTTTTTTTTTTTTTTTTTTTCACAAAATGGTTATATTAGCAGGTTATTTCTCACACAGCATATGCATACCACAAATTACACCCCAAAATAGATTCTGTTACTCCTACTCTATTACTACATTCATACTCCTGAGTATGGCGATACCACGTGTGAGACTTTTACACACCGTGGCCACATACAGAGGCCCAACATGCAGGGAGTGCCAGCCGGTGTTCTTGGCGCATAAATTACACATATCATTTCTTGACTATCTCTCTTACACTTTTGAATTCCCTGGAGTACCAGGACAATGGAAACTCCCCAAAAATGACCCCATTTTGGAAAGAAAACGCCCCAACATATAATCTGAGGCATAGTCTTTTGAACATGTGTGTTTTTTTTTTTTTTCTACAAGTTTTTGGAAAATGTGTAAAGAAAAGTGAAACTTTTTTTTTTTTTTACACAAAGTTGTCCATTTATACAATGTTTCTAACACATAGCATGTACATACAAAAAAATTACACCCCAAAATAGATTCTCCTACAGAGTACGGAGATGCCACATGTGAGACTTTTACAGAACCTGGCCACATAGGTCCAACATCCAAGGAGTACCATCAGGTGTTCTAGGGGCATAAATGTCAAATCTAATTTGACTACCTATTACACTTTTGTGAGGCAATCTAGTGGCATGGATAAGCATAAATGGGGATGGCTGAGTATGGATGGGATGACTGAGCATGAATGAGAACGGCTGTCAGCGGCCACGGATATTCCAGGGGGCATACGGGCCTCAATGTATGCCTTCCCAGAGTTATTGATCCGCGTTGTAGCCGTCATTTGGCTCTGGCGTGGTCGTTAACTGGTTAATACTCATTAAAGTGCCTACTGCTTCAACATGCATTTTTTTTAATGTTTTTTTTTTTAAGCTTGGCAAATTCCCTGTGTGTGTGTTGATTTTCTGTTTGTTTTAAAGGGGTTCAGTAATACCAGCACTCGGCAGTCCCCCATCTCACTAGTGCCCCTTTTTGTTTTGTTTTTAAAGCAGATCCCCAGTTCATCACAGACTGTTGAAAATGTTGCATTTCTTTTGGAATTCAAGGTTCCAGAGTCTAGAGGAAGAGTGGAGGGGCGGAGAATCCAAGTGGCATGAGGTCTCGTTTGAAGTTTCCACAGTCAGTGATGATTTGGGGAGCCATGACATCTGCTGATGTTGGTCCGCTGTGTTTTATCAAGTCCAAATTTAGTGCAGCTCTAAATGTTAGAGCACTTCATGCTTCCCTCTGCTGACCAGCTTTATGGAGATGCTGATTTTTTCCGGCAGGACTTGGCACCTGCCCACACGTAACCAAAACCTGGTTTAATGATCATGGTATCACTGTTCTTGATTGGCCTGCAAACTCGACTGACCTAAAGCCCATAGAGAATCTGTGGGGTATTGTCAAGAGGAAGATTAAAGACACCAGACCCAACAATGCAGATGAGCTGAAGGCTGCTATCAAAGCAACCTGGACTTCCATAACACCTCAGCAGTGCCACAGGCTGATGGCCTCCATGCCACGCCGCATTGATGCAGTAATTCTTGCAAAAGGACCAAGCATTGAGTGCATACTGTACACCTTTCTGGTTCCATCTTTCATGCTGCTTCCCTGCTGTTGTCTCCTCCTAGTCCCTGGGGTTTTTTTTTTCTCCAGGGACTCCGCCAAGCGTGTCAGGACCCCTTTGGGGTAAGACCGTGCTGTATCAAGATACCTCTCAACTCAGCATGGACATACTTTTCAGTAAGCCAATTTTTCTGTAAAAAAAAATAAATCTTTATATATATATATATATATATATATATATATATATATATATATATAATTTTAAAATTTTTTGAGATACTGAATTTTGGTTTTTCACTAGCTGTAGGCCATAATCATCAAATTAAAAGCAAGAGATGCTTGAAATAAATCACTGTGTGTAACGCCTCTATATAAAATATGAGTTACAATTTTTGAAGAGAATTACTGAAATAAATTAACTTTTTGATGATATTCTAATTCTATGATGAGATGCACCTGTAAATGGTGGTCAGCTCCATAAAGACATGGTTTGACCAGTTTGCTTTGATTGAACTCAAGTGCCCTCAACGTTACTAAACACCTTTTGGGATGAATTGGAACATCAGTTGTGAGCTGGGTCTTCTCATCCACCATCAGTACCCGATCTCATAAATGTTGGCCAGCTCCATAAATACATGGCTTGACCAGTTTGGTGTGGTGGAACTCAAGTGGCCCACACACACAGCCCTAAAGTCAACCCTACTGAACATCTATAGGATGGACTGGAACACTGACTGTGAGCCAGGTCTACTCATTTACCATGGTATTTCACCTCACAAATTCCAACAGACGCTCCAAAACCTTGTGAAAAGCCTTCCCAAAAAAAGTGGAGGTCAACTCCATATTCATGGCCATGATTTGGTATTGGGATGTCCAACAAGCTGATAAAGGTGTGGTAGTCTGGGGTCTGCAAACTATTGACCGACCGTATAGACCAGGGTTCCATGGAACTCTAATGTTCCTCCAGAGGCTGCTAGGGGTTTCTTGAGCAATTTCTGCCTCTCGGATAAGTTCCCACTGACACCATTGATCTTTTTAGCTATCTGTAAGGGGAGGAATTCTTCCCAATCACCACAGGTGTAAGGAGTATTGTTCCCACTGACCATCACACTAATGTATCACCAGTTGTGCTCCTTTTTTGTCACCCCGTCACATAGGGCTTGTGATGGAGACTACAAGCTGCCATTTCAGCACACATTACACACACATCTGGAAACCCGCACTACCATGGCTGGAGAACGTATAGATGGGAAGTGGCTGCAAAGAGGTTGCAGGAGATCAGCAACACTGAGGTGTAACAAAAAAGGAGAGGAAAAAAAAAAGGGGGAAAACTATTCTATTAAAAAAAAAATAAAAATAAGGAAATAGTTGATGATGCACAGAGCACACTACATACATACATGACATACATACACTCAGAGACATACATACATGACATACATACACTCAGAGACATACATACATGACATACACAACATACACACACTCAGCACATCTACTGCAAGTGATTTCAATGACTCAAAACTTCCATCATCTTTTAGATTGGAAAGAATGATTGTGATGGGAGAGAAAAGTCTCCGGAAACGATAATAATCGGATAGAAAGTGAACAGATTTCTCCAGATTGACAATAGAGAATCATTATTATTATTTTTTGTTTGTTTTCAATAAAAACATCGATGAGATTGAAGACAATCCCTGTGTGTATGGGCAGAATCTTCCTGTATCCCTCCCACGTGATCCCCCCTCCCCCCCTCCATATCCTCTCCAATCACATCTCTATGTGTATTACATTGTATCACCAGCACAGAGAGCAGGGGGCGGGGCCCGGGGCCGTGACGTCATCACCCCGCGACTCCAGCCCATGTGCCCAGTTCCTGGATGGTGAGAGGTGAGAGGTAAGAGAGGTGTAGAGGAGGGGGAGCCGAGCTCTGATCACCTCTCTATTCCCATCACACAGTGTACAGAGGAGATACCCACATAGAGTCCTACAGAAGGAGGGGAGCAATATATCAGATGTACAATATTATAGACACATCTATAGTACTGTACAATGCTATATATATTACTATAATACTGTACAATGCTATATATAGATTACTATAATACTGTACAATGCTATATATAGATTACTGTACAATACTATATATATTACTATAATACTGTACAATGCTATATATATATTACTATAATACTGTACAATGCTATATATATATTACTATAATACTGTACAATGCTATATATATTACTATAATACTGTACAATGCTATATATATATATATTACTACTGTACAATGCTATATATATAACTATAATACTGTACAATGCTATATATATATATTACTACTGTACAATGCTATATATATATATATATATATATATAAAACTATAATACTGTACAATGCTATATATAGATTACTATAATACTGTACAATGCTATATATATATATTACTACTGTACAATGCTATATATATATATATATATATATAAAACTATAATACTGTACAATGCTATATATAGATTACTATAATACTGTACAATGCTATATATATATATTACTACTGTACAATGCTATATATATATATATATATATATAAAACTATAATACTGTACAATGCTATATATAGATTACTGTACAATGCTATATATATTACTATAATACTGTACAATGCTATATATATATATATATATATTACTGTACAATGCTATATATATATATTACTGTACAATACTATATATATATATATATTACTGTACAATGCTATATATATTACTGTACAATACTATATATATTACTATAATACTGTACAATGATATATATATATTACTATAATACTGTACAATGCTATATATATATATTACTGTACAATGCTATATATATATATATATATATATTACTGTACAATGCTATATATATATATTACTGTACAATGCTATATATATATATATATATTACTGTACAATGCTATATATATATATATATATTACTGTACAATGCTATATATATATATATATATAATATAGCATTGTAGTACAGTATTATTGTAATATATATAATATAGCACTGTACAGTATTAGATTGATTGCTAGCACAGCTGATGTGGAGACCGTTCAGTACACCTCACCCCTTGAACTTTTATATATATATTACTATAATATTGTACAATGTTTCATATACACATCTATAGTTCTACAATACTGTACAATGCTAAATATATATATATATAGCATTGTACAGTATTATAGTTATATATGTTCAAGAGGTGAGGTGCACTGAACGGTCTCCACATCAGCTGTGCTAGCAATCTAGTCCTTCCCAGAGACCATAATGTAGAAAAATGAGAGAGGATTGCTGCACAAAAAAAAATTATTTAAGAAGAAAAAAATTACATCAAAGACCAGGTATGTACGGTAATGTTTTGGGCTAACATGGATAACGCCCTTCTTCACAACCACATACCTGGAATTTGATGTAATTTTTTCTTCTTAAATACATTTTTCTTGTGCAGCAATTCTCTCTCATTTATATATATAGCATTGTAACGTATTATAGTATGTGTATATATATAACTATAATACTGCGCATATATATATATATATATATATATATATATATATATATATATATAATTATTTTTATTTTTTTTAAATAATATACACTACACTATAATATGCTATATAGATCTATAGTACTATTATATTGTACAATTCTATTTTATTATTATTACAGGATTTATATAGCACCAAATGTATACACAGCACTTTACAACTTGAGGGTAGACCGTACAGGTACAATACACTTTAATACAGTAGGAATCAGAGGGCCCTGCTCCTTAGACCTTACAATTTAAGAGGGTTAGAGCTATATTATTATAATACTGTACAATATTATACATATATAGAGAGATCTTTAGTACTATAGCATAATACTATACTGCTGTACAATACACTAATATATATATATATATATATATACAGTAAAGCCTTGGATTGCGAGCATAATTTGTTCCAGAAACATGCTGGTAATCCAAAGCACTTGTATATCAAAGCATTTTTTTACAGAAAGAGAAGAGAGGCACCTCTGACTGTAGCAATAAGTTGCTAAATGTTGGACCTTCATTAAATATAACCATATTGCTACACTGAGAGGCTCCTCTCTTCTTTTTTATACTCCAGTTGTGATATGACGCTACTCTTCTATCAAGACATCGCTTGTATATCAAGTCAAAATTTATGAAAAAAAATGTTGCTTGTCTTGCAAAACACTCTCAAACCAAGTTACTCTCATACCAAGGTTTTACTGTGTATATACACACACTATATAGATAGTACTATACTACTAATAGGCACAGTAGGTAGGCAGACCCTGGAATTCAGCACAGGGATGATGGGTACCCCTCATAATGGGCAGACTCAGGACTCCGGTGTATTTTATGTTATGGAATGTGACGATGGCACTATATCCAGTAAATGCTGAGGACGGAATATGTGTTAGATATTTAGAATTATTTATAACTCGCACATACAGGAGTGGAGAATGATCTATTATGGAGAAATGATTTTTCAGCTGTAACATACAAACAAATGTTTTGCTCTCTCTGTGTAACACCCTCTGTTGGCAGTGGCCCCTCAGGACCTTCCTATAAATGTGGCCCTTCCTTGTGTTTGTTTTAGGTCGGGTTTGGGACAATAACCGGGCCGTGTTCCCTGGAATCACAGAAGAGAGATCACAATGGGGATGGAGGAGAAAAAGAAGAAGAAAGGGAATGACAAGAAAAGACACCAGCGGGCCGAGGGGAACAATTTGGGGTCCGCTGGACAGGGGGAGGGGCCGCCGAAGAAACAGAAGAAATCAGACAAAGGTCGTCCGTCACAACCCGCCGACCCGTCCGCAGGGCAGAGCAAGAAAAGCCCGCCTGAAAATCCCCTCCCGCGTCTGGACCCGAAGTCGGTTGGATATTTCCGCAGAGTGGGGGAGACTCTTCAGCAAGGCTTTGGCTCTGATGAAGACAGGAGTAAGGAAATATGCTTTTCTCTTTCACGAAATGATGACAGTGGTGTTTAGTTTGTAGACGGGTCCTCCCAGAATCCATATTCTATAAAATATCCATGAGCCACTACCAGGGGGAGGGAGGCAGACTTCTGTGATTGGCTCACAGCCTAGAAGGCCACAACAAGGTGGGAGCTGAATTACAGATGGCCTGTTGCAACCAGGAGTATGGCTTAACCACTTGCTTACAGGGCACTTAAACCCCCCTCCTATCCAGACCAACTTTCAGCGCTGACGCACTTTGAATGACAATTGCGCGGTCATACAACACTGTACCCAAATGAAATATTTATAATTTTTTCAGCACAAATAGAGCTTTCTTTTGGTGGTATTCGATCACCTCTGCGGTTTTTACTTTTTGTTAAAAAAATGTAAAAAACTGAATTTTTAAAAAAAAAAATGTTTTGTTTTTTTTATATTTTGTTATAAAAAATTTAAAACGGGTAATTTTTCTCCTTCATTGATGTACGCTGATGAGGCGGCAGTGATGGGCACTGATAGGCGGCAGTGATGGGCACTGATGGGTGGCAGTGATGGGCACTGATGGGTGGCAGTGATGGGCAGCACTGGCAGGTGGCACTGATTGGCACTACAGGTGGGCTTTGATAGGTGGTACTTGTGGGCATTGATAGGTGGCACTTGTGGGCACTGTTAGGTGGCACTGTGGGCACTGTTAGGTGGCACTGTGGGCAGTGTTAGGTGGCACTTTTATTGGGCACTGATGAGGCAGATGTGCCTCTTCCACTAAGGGACCGATGTCCCTTACATCTGAGCCGGTGATCGGCTTTTTTTTCTATTTGCGCTGTCAGCGTGAGTAAAAAAAAAAACGATTACCGATGTTTTGTTTACATCATGTGATCAGCTGTCATTGGCTGACAGCTGATCACATGGTAAGGGGCCGGGACCGGCCCCTTACACGGATTGGTGATCAGCCGAGTCAGTGAGCGTGCACAGGGGAGGCCGTCATATGAAGGCCTCCCAAGAATGCAGGTCCGCGCTGTGGCCGTCATTTGGCCATAGCGCGGATGCCTAGTAGTTAAAATCCAACTTCAGGCTATATTTTTAAAGCCTGCTGCAGTATGTCTTCTCCACCACAAGATGTCCTCAGTCTTCCAGGTTAAATGAGCCCACTCTTATTGAAGTCAGAAGATTGAGGACATACTGTGAGTGCAGGGGGTCACAGACACGCCCCTCTGGGTCCAGGAATGACCACTCCCCTGGGCCCTTAAAAAGCATCACCATTGGGCCCTGCACTTTTATGTATTGATACAGAGAGTGTCGGTTACATCACCATGTCTGCATCATCAAGGACCATCCACCCCCATCCCGGAAAGGATCTTGTGTATCACATGACCTGCCTTTATATATTATAATATATACATTAAAAAAGAAAAAAAGCTACAACAATTAAGGGGTCTTTAAAGTGAATTTGAAAAATTACATTGTTACTGTATATTGTGAAATGTCAGGAATTAATTCATGCAGACTTGTAATGGTACTGACAGGTCCCCTTTAATATGAAGACAGGGTAGGGGAAGATTAATGCTTCATACAATTTGCTTTGAATGACCGCGGTAGATGGGCCTAATGCTGCCTCCGATTCCCCGCAGGTCTGTTTGTCCGGAACGTCTTCAATGAGGTGACGGGTAACGAGTTGGCTCTGGCCACCGACATGTCTGGCAGTCTCGTCCTGCAGAAGCTGCTCGCGGTGGCCACTTCCTCCCAGCTCTGCCAGCTTCTGAAGGTCCTCAGCGGGCACTGGCAGGAGGTGTGCTGGCACCGCAGCGGGGCGCATGTCATGCAGACGGCACTGCTACAGTATCCTCGTTTTCAGAGCCAGGAGAAGACGGAAGATGAAGAGGAGGAAGAAGAAGACGGAGAACCGGGCCCCGATCTGGAGGACCTGATATTGAGTCTGTGCTCAGAAGTGAAGGGGAAGTTTCTGTTGTACAATCAGGACACACATGGCAGTTTCATCGTACGGACTTTGTTCCAGGTGCTTAGCGGGACCATCCTGAACCTGGAGACCAATAAGAAGGGAGCACCAGGACTGACCGGTACCGTATACACTGTGCTGGGGACCACACTCACTGCTTCTGGGATGGGATCCTGTACATGTATTCATATCTATATTCTTCCTCTCCATCTCATAGCTCTCTCCCATCACCTCTCTCTCCTTCTCTCCCTCCCTCTCCCCCTTCCTTCCTTTCTCTCTTTCTCTCTTTTTCCTCTCTCCTATTTCTTCTTTCCTCTCTATTCCCTTTCCTTTCTCTCGCTTTTTCCTCTCTCCCCTATTCCTTTCTCTCTCTCTCTCT
>JBBGZY010002072.1:1200000-1550256 GCA_037952925.1 Lithobates clamitans | reverse complement strand
TATTTGCTTTCATTCTGATAATTTATCATAAAGTTATAGTAACTACCCTTACCAACAGCAGACAGGTTGTGCATATCCTCTTCATGTTACCACATTTCCTCTTGATACTAAGCTTACCAATTTGAATGAAGTTTTATTTACATTTTTTAATGTGCGTTACTCTTGAAACTCTGGGTGATCATGACTGGTATACAAGTAAAGGGCAGCTGAACGCTTTTTAGCCGTTCTTCTACATGGTTACACACACATATTCTTGGTGTGTTGAGAAAGTAAATTAGGAAAGTGGGAGCATGCAAATGTTTATTCCTATGTTATACCTATTTATAACTTTTTAAAGCTAGAAGAAAACACAGCAAGCATGACTAGGGAGCAGGTCAGATAAGCTGCCAGTGGACAGTTTTTCAGTGGCAGTTATCTTAAATGTTCATATATGTCAGGGTCCTGATCTCATCCTGCAACCTCTGTGGTGTCTGACTGTAGCGCATCTGTGACACCTAAGATGCTGGACAGCTCCCTGTATGATCTCTTAGGACAATCTTGCCTTGTCTCTTGTTTCTTGTGAACCTTTAACTCTTTGCTCCTCCCCATGAGCTTCCTAATTTTAACCATGTCTCTGCACTTACCAGATTATTGCGCTCTCTCCAGCTAATGTTTCATTCTTGTAACTCCTGCTGCCGTCCGTATCTTTGCTACAACTTATTACCGAACTTTGGCTTGTTTACTGACTATGCTTCTACTTGATTCCTATCTGCCATATCTGCTATTGGACCATGACTTGCTCACCTCCTTGTGGGCTGATCCTGAGGATAATACTAACATACAGCAAAACCCATCTCCACTATCTGTAGCTCTGATGAATACCGGTAAGTGCTTAGATCCCACATCTTGAATGCGCCCACGTGGTCTGCCAGGGTGACCTTCTTATATACTTATACTGTTGGTCAGTGGGAACCTCTCTACTGCTATAACTACTGGTCTCTGAGCCTGACCCCGGACCGTGAGAATACCTAAATGAAACCTGTGACATAGCTAAGCAATTTTTTACTTAGCATATAATGGAAAAAACATAAGCAGGTATTATCTTTAGGCCCCTTTCAAACGGGCTGTCTGATCAGGTCTGCCTGTCAGTTTTTCAGGCGGACCTGATCAGACCCTCAATTCACCCCTATGGAGTGGTGAATGTCAGCGGTGACATGTCCGCTGACATCAGCCGCTATCCGATCCTCTCTGCCTAATCCAGACAGATAGCGGTCCTGTTTTCAATCCATCTGGCGGATCGGATCAGATAGGATCTGATGAAAACAGACAGGCAGTCTGTTTTCACCTGATCTCCCCATAGAGGAGAGGGGAACTAGGTCTGTCTCCACTCTGCACAGTAAGTGGAGATGGACCTGTCATCCACCTGCTCAGCGGGGATCAGCGGAGCATCCAACGGAGGCACCTGTGTGAAATGGGCCTCACTCACAATACCAGTTAAAGAAATACAGGAAGCAAAATTTAGATTTGAAGCTCAACCCTGGCAAAGGCCTTTAATATCCAAGCCCCTTTTCTAAGCAAAAGGCTCAGAAAGTAGGAGGGAAAGCTTAATTCTACTGATTGTTTTCACAATCCTTTCAAATTCCCAATTTTTGCAAAGATTTGTGATAGGTTTCACGAGTCTTATTAAACTCTCTTCTGTGAAAAAGTTTTATCCCTATTGTGGGGTCACCAGTACAGTATTTGTAAATTGAAATCATATCCCTTCTCAAGCGTCTCTTCTCCAGAGAGAATAAGTTCAGTGCTTGCAACCTTTCCTCATAACTAAGATCCTCCAGACCCTTTATTAGCTTTGTTGCCCTTCTTTGTACTCGCTCCATTTCCAGTACATCCTTCCTGAGGACTGGTGCCCAGAACTGGACAGCATACTCCAAGTGCGGCTGGACCAGAGCCTTGTAGAGTGGGAGAATTATCGTTTTATCTCTTGCGTTGATCCCCCTTTTAATGCATGCCAATATTCTGTTTGCTTTATTAGCAGCAGCTTGGCATTGCATGCCATTGCTGAGCCTATCATCTACTAGGACCCCCAGGTCCTTTTCCATCCTAGATTCCCCCAGAGGTTCTCCCCCCAGTGTATAGATTTCATTCATATTTTTGCCACCCAAATGCATTATTTTACATTTTTCTACATTGAACCTCATTTGCCATGTAGTCGCCCACCCCATTAATTTGTTCAGGTCTTTTTGCAAGGTTTCCACATCCTGCGGAGAAGTTATTGCCCTGCTTAGCTTAGTATTGTCTGCAAATACAGAGATTGAACTGTTTATCCCATCCTCCAGGTCGTTTATAAACAAATTAAATAGGATTGGTCCCAGCACAGAACCCTGGGGAACCCCACTACCCACCCCTGACCATTCTGAGTACTCCCCATTTATCACCACCTTCTGAACTCGCCCTTGTAGCCAGTTTTCAAACCATGTACTCACCCTATGGTCCATGCCAATGGACCTTATTTTGTACAGTAAAGGTTTATGGGGAACTGTGTCAAATGCTTTTGCAAAATCCAGATACACCACGTCTATGGGCCTTCCTTTATCTAGATGACAACTCACCTCCTCATAGAAGGTTAATAGATTGGTTTGGCAAGAACGATTCTTCATTAATCCATGCTGATTACTGCTAATGATATCGTTCTTATTACTAAAATCTTGTATATAGTCCCTTATCATCCCCTCCAAGAGTTTACATACTATTGATGTTAGGCTAACTGGTCTGTAATTCCCAGGGATGTATTTTTGGGCCCTTTTTAAATATTGCTGCTACATTGGCTTCTCTCCAATCAGCTGGTATCATTCCAGTCAATAGACTGTCTGTAAAAATTAGGAACAGCGGTCTGGCAATCACTTGACTGAGTTCCCTAAGTACCTTCGGATGCAAGCCATCTGGTCCCGGTGATTTATTAATGTTAAGTTTCTCAAGTCTAATTTTAATTCTGTCCTCTGTTAACCATGGAGGTGCTTCCTGTGTTGTGTCATGAGGATAAACACTGCAGTTTTGGTTACTGAAGCCCCCCGATTCACTCATGAAGACTGAGGAGAAGAATAAATTCAATACCTTCGCCATCTCCCTATCCTTTGTAACCAGATGTCCTTCCTCATTCTTTATGGGGCCAATATGGTCTGTCCTCCCTTTTTTACTGTTTATATACTTAAAGAATTTCTTGGGATTTTTTTTGCTCTCCTCCGCTATGTGTCTTTCATGTTCTATCTTAGCCATCCTAATTGCACCCTTACATTTCTTGTTGCATTCTTTATAAAGTCTGAATGCTGAGGATGATCCCTCAACCCTGTATTTTTTGAAGGCTTTCTCCTTTGCTTTTATATGCATTTTTACATTGGAGTTAAGCCATCCAGGATTTTTGTTCGCACTTTTAAATTTATTACCCAATGGGATACATTGGCTAATGCCCTTATTTAATATGCTCTTAAAGCAAACCTATCTCTCCTCCGTATTCTTTGTTCCTAATATTTTATCCCAATTTATGCCTTTTAGCAAGGTTTGTAGTTTAGGGAAGTTGGCTTTTTTGAAATTCAGTGTCTTTGTGTTCCGTTCATGTTTCCTATTTGTGTGATTTATACTGAAACTAATTGACCTGTGATCGCTGTTACCTAAATTGCCCCGTATTTCCATATCCGTGATCAGGTCTGTATTGTTGGTAATCAGTAGATCCAGTAATGTTTTATTTCTAGTTGGTGCGTCTACCATCTGATCCATAAAATTGTCCTGCAAGACATTAAGGAACTGGCGAGCCTTAAATGAATGCGCGGTTCCCTCCGCCCAGTCTATGTCTGGATAATTAAAATCCCCCATTATGATAACACTTCCCATCCTTGCTGCTAATCCAATTTGTGATAGGAGATCCGTCTCCACTTCCTCCCTCAGGTTAGGGGGCCTATAGCATACTCCCAGTATTATTTTCCCCTTAGCTTCATCCCTTTGGAGCTCTACCCATAAGGATTCCACCTCCTCTCTAGCTCCCTCAGTGATGTCATCTCTCACATTCGCTTGTACATTATTTTTGATATATAGGCATACCACTCCCCCTTTTTTACCCTCTCTATCCTTGCAGTATAGGGTATACCCTTGAATGTTTGCCAGCCAATCATGAGAGCTGTTGAACCAGGTCTCTGAAATTCCCACAAAATCCAAATCCTCCTTGTACAACAGTATCTCTAGTTCACCCATCTTGTCCGCCATGCTCCTGGCATTGGTGAACATGCCACATAATTTAGACCGGTCGCATATTGTCCTTGTATTGGGTGTTTCGAGATTGCAACTAGGACTTGCTACTATACTCACCTTGTGTTTTTGTGCTTTGGTTTACCTATCACTAATACCCCCAATACTACCCTCTGGAATATCTTCCACGCTGGCTATCTCTGTCTCTGGACCCTCCCCCCCATCGCCTAGTTTAAAACCCCTCTAACTTTTTGGCCATCTTCATTCCCAGCAGATCTGCACCCTCCTCATTTAGGTGCAGTCCGTTCCTTCTATAGTACCGATTACCGACTGAGAAGTCCGCCCAGTCCTCCAGGAACCCAAACCCCTCCTTACTACACCAGCTTTTCAGCCACTTGTTTACTTCCCTAATCTCCCTCTGCCTTTCTGGTGTGGCTCGATGTACTGGTAGTATTCCTGAGAATACTACCTTGGAGGTCCTTTTCCTTAATTTAGCTCCTAAGTCCCTAAAATCGTTCTTTAGGACACTCCATCTGCCTCTGACTTTGTCATTGGTGCCAACGTGCACCATGACAGCCGGGTCTTCCTCAGCCCCTCCCAGTAATCTGTCCACAAGATCCTTGATGTGCCGAACCCGAGCGCCCGGTAGACAACATACTGTTCGGCGCTTCAGGTCTTGGTTACAGATTGCCCTCTCTGTCCTTCTAAGAATTGAGTCCCCTACCACCAGAATCTGTCTTTCCTTTCCCTTTGCTGCCCCCCCACTCTCACTGGAGGAGTTCTTCCCCTGGCAGCTAGGAGAGTCCCTCAGCTCCAGCAGTGCTGGTCCCTGACTGGTTTCACTAATGTCACTCAATGGAGCGTACTTATTGGGATGCTCCAGTCCTGGTGACCTTATATAAGTTTCAAATCTGGGTTGTATTCAATTGATAATAATTAATTAAATTATGCATTTCAAATAATTAGAAAGAGTAAACAATCAGTCATTGGTCATTTCAAGTGTAACTGTGCATTTAGGGATAATTCAGCTACTTGTTGAAAAGTCAATTAACACATCAAATGAAATAATTTAGAGACCATTTACACATCATTATTATTGTGGTGTATTTATTGATCCATTGATGCATTTTTCCCTCTCATTTTGTGGAGGAGATGAGATTCAGGTACAGGTCCAACATGGATTCTACCTGAACCTACTGCATTCTCCATTTGTGAACTGGGAAAACTATTGGTGAAATGCACAGCAGAGTGAGTGGGGCATCGGAATTGGTGTTGTTTATAGACACTGTTTTTATGCAGTGTTTTGATGCCTCAAATGAGCCCCTGAAACATACAGCATGCCCAAGATTTCCTTGTCCTCTTTATGCACATGACGTACTAGAAAAATTAGAGTAGAAATGTGAGACATAAAAATTAAAAACAAATAAATATAGCTTTGCCTGGAGTTGGGTTTTCACATTTGATTTTCCCACTTTTGTGTTCTCTGCAATAATTTCCAGTCACTAAAAATGTATGACATTTAGCTGAGCTAGCATGCCAATTTCATTATGCTTTTAGAATGATCCATCTACTAGTAGTGGCAGGCCTTTGTAAGACATGCTTGTAGAAGAATGTAAGACAGCTAGACAACACAATATAACTTAGGTATATTACTTATTTGATTTAATACATTCTATAGTTTGAGACCACCAGGAACTCCAGCAGCACAAAATCCCCAGTTTTCCCAATTCTGCTATTACCATCAAAAACACTTTTTTCTCATACATTTTTTTTTCTTCTTATGGCAATAAATATAAAAAATCAAACACAGATAGTGTGAGTCTATAGTAACGGCTAATGGGCAAACCTGAGAGTTTAAGAGCAGAAACTTCACACTGTAACTTAGAGGTGTAATCAGTGGCAATAATTGCCCAGGGATTGGCTCTAATACATGTATGAATAATATAAATAACATTTGCTTACTTTGTGACAGTAAGAATAGAATATACAGTAGTTTCAATTACATTTATTTATGTTCCTAATATTGTGAACAAGGCACAGACTTTACTCACTGCAAGTTAGCATTCCTTCAAATATGTCTTACAAAGTTTACAGGGTACCACAGAACATGTAATCACCAGGTTTAGCTCTTCAACAAAACAAACCAAAACAAATGACAGCCAAATGATCTAAGTGTACTGTTTTACTACACAAGAATTGCTTTACATAGGAAATGGATATTGCCATTACCTTGGCTCCCTTTCTCAACTAAATAAACACTGTACAGAAATTGTACATTATTAGGTTTTTAGCTGCATAGAACTGGCTCACCATTAAAAATTGTGGAACTTCACTCTCTCAATCAGCATTAACTATGTTTAATGCTTATGCTGCTAGCATTAGTAAATAGATAAGAAAGTACGGTATACCATACTGACTTGTTTTAAACCTTTTTTTTTTTTTTCTTCAGTTACTTCCTGATTTTCAGGCCTAGACAAATTACGTCATACTTCCCAGGAGACCTTAGGAAGGGAGAAGTGGAGGAGTTTTCTCAGCTAAACACACCCCTGCATGCATGCCTGACCTAAGGGCAGATAGATTTCCAAGATAAATGAATCCTCTGCCTTTACTTTAAATGGCCAAGGCTAGCAATGCTAGGGGGTGTTTTTCAAAGTGAGTTTTCAGCAAAATGATGAATTAAGACATGAATGAATGGATGAGTTTGCTTTCAATATTAAAAATAAAAGTAGCATTTTTGTATTGTGGTGCTCAGGTACAATGTAATTCCGTTTAACACGTCTTTAAAAATATATATAAGGACTGACCAAGTCAAAAAATTGGTGGTCTTTGTGGGCACACAATTAGAGGGAAAATCAATAAAAAAGTATACATTTTATTATAGCATAATTAAAATTAATAAAAACATATAACCAACATACAAACAAAACCCTGTATAGACACAGTTACCAGTTACCCAATGATGCAGTTACAGAGGGCTGGATTGAAGGTACAGAAATTGATGTCATAGTGTATCAAAGTAGGAGAAGAATTTCTGATCCAGTAATGCCTCCAAAAACTTGCTCATCTACGTGTTTCACTAAAATATTAGCTTCCTCAGGACAAAAAAATTGCTGGTAAACTTTGGCTCAGGATATGGGGAAACCTCACAGACAACCGAAAAAGACGGAATTTCAAGTTTTCATAAATGTGTTTATGATAGTAGGATGCACACATATCATGTGAACTACGATATGTATCACTGATATGCAACGGTCATGTAGAAATATATTAACATATAAATCACACACAGCGGTAAGTAGTCACAGATTCCTGCTATAAATGTATTCAATATGGTATCAGTAGTACCGAAAAATGGCCCATGGGTACAGAACCACTATTTTAAATGGATGAGTGCTCAATCCCTTTAAGTATAGAAACCGATAGCATGTCTGAATATGTAAATAATGCACTTATCCCATAGGGGGAGACCTTTTGTTAGGGCTCGGATCAGTATTGCCACATAAGCAGGGGAAAATGTACCCCTTTGACACTGCACCCCCTGCATGTACGGCTTTCCTTGCTGTGTATGGCGTCTTTGAAATTAATTGTGCATTGCCTATTGTGTATAAAAAGTTGAATCATTCTACTAACCAGTGTAAAAATTTACTATAAACAAAAATGGGTGGGAGAATATACAAGAGGAGACCCCACGAAGTCCAGGTTGTCAGGATCCCAGCCATTGCTAATGCTCTTGGGCCTTGTGTCCAGCAGCCAAACCCTATAAAAACATGTAAAGTGAAACTATCATTGGTTGAGGACAATTTTCATTGTCAAGTTTGTTTCTTTTTTGTTTAAGTTTTAAGTTTATTTGTTTCTATTTAGGTAAAACCTTTATTTCGCAAATGCAAATAAATGCACACATAGCATACAGTACAGTAAATTATGAATTTTCTTTAACAAGTTTTTTTTTTTTAAAGCCCAGCTCCAGAAAAAAAATACATTTACCTGACTCCTTAATTCCAAACACCTCTTCATAAGCAATCCTACAGTCATCAAAGTTTCCTCTATGAGCAAAGCTAATATTCCGCCTTGGGTATCAGACATTTTCCCCTGCTTATTATTTTCTGGTCCCCTCACCATCCCCATGAGTTCTCCTGCCTCTGGAGCCTATGAGAGAGTACCCAGCCAGTTATGTGGACACCCGAAGAAGGACTCCAGGACCTAAACATAAAAAGGGATTATTATGTAATCATTGCTTCAGTTAAATAAAATGGGCATTTGGATTTCTTTGTTTATACCAATAATTAGTTGGGGTTGGGGGTTGCTAATATCCTGGAGTTGGGCTTTAAGGCATGTATCATTTGAAAGTAAAAAAGTTATAGAATTGTCCACATGTAATAACATAATGACATAATAGGTTAGTGTTTGATACTAGGAAAGGAGATAACTGTAAAACTTTATGGCTGGATTTACACCTATGTGTTGCAGTAATGAAGTGTAAGATGTCCATTTTAAATCACCCATGGGACTGATTACACATCAGATTTGTCCCTGTTCCAATATTAAGGAAATAAAAAAAATTAAACTGTTAGAGCTGGCTTTAGCTCCTCCCCAAGCTGAAGCCAAATTTATGGGTGTTCTTATTGAGAAGTTACAGCCTGCACGGAAGCCCTGCCCATGTACATTCTGCAAATCTTCATGTAATGTTGCAGCCGTATCTGTGCCTCCTCTGCTACTTTACATGTACTGTATATAAAACACAAGCTTGACAGAGCCCAAACCCCCCTGCTATTTTGGAGGAAATATATTATCAAGCTACAGTATAAGCTTGTTTTCTTGTGAATTATAGTAGTCGCAGAATTCATAAGAGAACAGAACCCAACAGCTTGATAATCTATCACCTCCAAAAAAGCAGGAGGGTCTGGGCTCCTAAAAGCTGGTGTTTTAAATACAGTACATGTAAGGTAACAGAGGAAATAAAGACAAGGCTGCAAGATTACAAGAAGACCGTGCAGAGGAGAGGGATCAAGGCATGTTGGGGGCTCTGTGTGCAAGCTTGGTAATCTCCCCCTCTCCTCTGAGTTGTCACTCAGGACTGCTGTCTCCTTCATCCAGTGTTGACAATAATGCAATAAAAGGGAAAACAAAGTTAAAGGCTAGGCTAAACTTTAAGAGAAAAATAATAAATGCACATATTTCTACAGGAAAAGATTTGTGCATGTATTATCTTTTTCCACAGGACCCCTCAAAGCATTGCTCCTGTGAGCAGTGAATTGTGGGTGCAATATCAAGCTTCTGCAGACACTTCCTTCAGCTCTCTTCCTGTACCTCTGTAAAGGCTTGTCTGTTGTTGAGCTGGAAGAAGTGTCAGTGGACTACAAGTGCAAGAGTCCATTACCATTACCACAGTCTATTGAGAATTACAAGTCCGTCTGTTGTGGTGGCGGATGGGACTTTGTATACCTGTGAACGAATGACACGGCTGTGTGGGAGGAGCCCCATGCTGACTTTAAATATGATAGTGGCTGTGGGAGAACCCCCACCTACTGTCAGGGAGAGCTCTGGTAGTGGGTGTAATATGTTCCTAAAGGTGAACGTAGCTTTTAAATGATGACAAGTGTTATGTGCACTGGATCCCCTGAGGGATTTAACAAAATATATTTATTTATATTTGCGGGTAAACTTCTTCTCTAGGGATTGTGGTATATGATTGCATTCAGATGTGTGGTAAACATTAAAGGTCCTGTCTTTGTAGGCACAACATCCTCAGGTGTTTTGCGAATGCCCAAAGGACACACACTTTATGAAATATCAGACTACCAAATCACAGTAGAAATAAATATATCTATGTATATAACGCCCCTCACCCAAAAATCTAATGGAAGGAATGAAAGGAAAAATGCCCCAGGGATTGTATGGGTGGGGGGGGGGTTGTTTAAGGGGGAGTAGTGGGTATATGATTGGTATAACACGGGTACCCAAAAGTAGTAAAAATATTCTTTATTCAAAAATTACAAAAATTAGATAGTTAAAAAACAATGGACAGCTCATACAAATAATTCCTATATCATGGTAACAAGGGCTCTAGAGTAAAGAAACACATATAAACATGATATGCTAGAAACCCTACATGTTTCGGATTATTATAAGTACAATTCCTTCTTCAGGGGTTTCCTGTGAGGATATATTGTATGATCTAGAAAAATGCATAAATAAAACATACCAATCATTATTACAAAAATAAATAAATATATGCAATAGAGTATGAATGGTGGGGATAGGAGCTTGGGAGGAAAGAAAGGGAAAACAGCTAATAATGGTGGAGAGACTTACTAATTCATAAAACCGTAAGCATATCCTAGATAGATGACATTTTGATGATTTATCAAATGACACTCCGAGTTCCAATCTCCATAATACCAGTCAAAATTGTCTTTTGAGAAGTAGAACGACATGTGGGCTCATATATTTAGAGCTACAGATTAGACATTATCTGAAATCTCTCCAGCATGTCTAAGTATGTCTAAGTGGAATTCAACATCATATCAGGGACACGTCGGATATGTCAGGCCAAAGAGTCCGCAAGGAACAGCAAAAAAGGAGAGAGGTGCAGGTCCCTAAATGTAAATATGCGGTATAGTATAAGTATAAAATCAATGTATACAATAAAGCTGACAATATGTAACATCATGAAAGGGAGGATTTTTAGATTTTGTATGTATATGGTCACATGCTCAGTTGAGCGATAATTAGATGCCAGGAATTGCAAACAGATATATATAGTTAATTTACATACGTATAGGTTGCTGAAAAAAGGGGGCATATAAGGGTAATAGGATGATGGCATAAAATGTACCAAAAGGAGTAGGATAGAAATACTTGAATAGAGACACTGTATAAGACCCGACAGGAACTGATGCTGTGAAATATACAGTGCGGCTGGAAACTGTATTTACAGATTGAACCATTTGGATGCCCATGATGTAGGTAATTAAATGTAAGTATTAAGTAAACAATAAAAGTACAAAAAAGAGGGGACAAGGTCAGGCAACAAAGCCAGGTACTTACTCAATGGTTGAATCTGCAGTGAGATCACCCTGTTCCTAGATGTGCGGTCTAGGTGTGCAACACAGAAATGTTGCCACCTGGGGATTGAAATAGCAGTTTAACAAGGAAAACCCCACCTGCAAGGGGTGGGGAATACCGCAAATGATAGTGCTGTGTGAGGAGGGGGCCGGACCGAGCTCTGCATCACATCTCCAACAGCTGACTGGAGTGTCAGCAAGGAGACACCATGCGCCGAGTACTGCTCCCTCAGCACGGTGGCGTCCGGCGTCACTGCGTCAAAAGGCGCAATGACTTCAGATGTCGGAGCGCCGCCGACACGGGAGAGGGGTGCACACTCGAAGCTGGCCCGAAGAGCAGCCGTGTTGCCCATGTGCGAACGGCAGATCAAAACGCACAGCAAGTAGCCCTTAGTAAGGCCCCAAACCAAAAGGTGTGGGGCCTACCCGTGCCGGGGGACATCAATGAGGCAGTTTTTGTAAATTTTGAGTAAAGAATATTTTTACTACTTTTGGGTAACCGTGTTATATCAATCATATACCCACTACTCCCCCTTAAACAAACCCCCCCACCCATACAATCCCTGGGGCATTTTTCCTTTCATTCCTTCCATAGGACACACACTTTGGACAGGTACCATCATATCCAGGGCAATAGTAAATGACACCAATGCACCATTTTGTTTATTTTATGTATATAATACAAACTACAGTTTAATAATAGTTGGAATGAATGTTTACAATATAAACATTTTATTTTATAAGGTACTGAATGAGATACTAAATAGATTTTTCTGATAGAAAATCACTTTGCTAGCAAAAATTAAATGTATATCTTAAGAAATTATACAATTATAGCATTGATAAGCAAAGCACAGCTGTTTTGAAGTGGCTAGTTAGGGGATGGAACATTAAGCAAGGTATTGACAGAATCACATAAAGGAGCAGATTAAATCAGGATATATTTCCTGGATTAAAGCCCTCAAGCAAGTGAGGTTGCATCTTCTTATTTTTGGATTTAAATAAAGTAGCCTGAATTTTGGCAAAGTGCTATACATTTGTAGTCACTAACTGATAGACACACAAAATTGCCTGCCTTTTTAATAAGTCCATCAGAGAAAACGGTTCAAAAAATTATATCTTTCATTTAAGATTCCTACCTTTTTCAGTACTGTAGACATAATTGTTTGTTTCTTCATATCTTTTCCAGACTGATTCCTGAATGGGAGAATCTGTCTTTAAAGGGGTGTTCCCTGAAGATGTGCTTATGCACAAAATGCATTAGAGGGGCCTACTTGCTGATGTCATACTGTGGCTTACGTTTTCCAGGACAATGTCCATCTTAAAAACAGGCCTTTTTCTGACAATTTTTGTTTACATGTACAAAGCAGTATTTTTTGCTGGAAAATTCCATAGAAATTCCTTAGAACCCCCAAACATCATTTTTAGCAGAGGCCCTAGAGAATAAAATGGTAGATTTTGCAATTTTTTTTATGTCACACGATATTTGCACAACAGTTTTTGAAAAAATACACATTAATGAATTTGAATGCACACAAACATAATATAATATGCAATTTGTTTGGCAAAATATAAAAGAAGGTATTAAGCTGAGTAAATAGATACCAAGCATGTCATGCTTTAAAATTGGGCAGGCTTGTGGAATGGCGACAGACTACGCTATTTAAAAATCTCCATAGGTGACACTTTTAAAGCCTTTACAAGTTACCAGTTTAGAGTAGCAGAGGTGGTCTGGTGCTAGAATTATTGCTCTTGCTCTGATGTTCATAGAAATACCTCACATGTGTGGTGCGATCGTCATTTACGTTTTCGTGTGGGACCAACACGTGCGTTCTTTTGCATGTGAACACAGGGAGTGGGAGTGCTTTAAAAATTGTTATTTTATTTATTTTTTTATACTGTTTGTTTACATTTTTTTATCAATTTTATTGCTGTCACAAGGAATGTGAACATCACCTTTGTGATAGCAATAGACAGTGACAGGTACTCTTTATGGAGAGATCTGGAGTCTATTAGACCCCAGGTATCTCCTCTGCACTTAAAAGCATCTGATTACATCAAGATTGATGTTTTCACAATTTAAAAATGGTGCTGTTTACATCCGAGGTTTCCCAGGATGGCTTTTACATAAAAGTCAATCTTCTTCAGAAAAAACAATACCAGGATTATGCCTATATCTGCAGGCATCATTCTGGTATAACCACTTGAAGTCAATCTCGTACGTATGTAAGCTCGGCTGGGTTTGTTACTATTTTATGCTGTTGATACTTTAATTTGGAGTCTTGCTGAGAGATATAAATGATTCACTATTACAGTAAATACTACACAGAGTATTTCCAATGCAGTCTCCTTCTTGATTGGAGTTTACCATGGCGAAGATGAGTCCTTGTAGAATACTTTGGCGGAGAGTTTTTAACATATGTGGCTATATATTAGCCATCTGGTGAGTGCATAAAGTGTGTAGGATAAGTGGCTCCTTTTTTCAGCTTCTACACAGTGGATGGTTATTATTCCAATATTGGAAGATATCAGATCTGCACTATGAGTGGACTTTTGATGGCTATGGACTTTCACTATATGGCTTATTATATTTTGTTCAATGTATTATTTAAGTTTATAATTTGAGCGCTGCACATTTTTTTGTTATTGCTTATTTAATAAGGTTTGTATTGTCACCTTTAGTAAAAGCTGCATACACCTCTGAGTGCTTACTTGTTCTGTTGCACATGGAAAAAGCTGTTTCATTTTACTTGTAGATGCTTCTTATTACAATTGCAGGAGACCACCTTTTGTTTTATGGTGTATTTCAGACCTTTTTTAAATTTTATTTATGATACAGAAATTGATGGACATGGACTTTTTTCAACCAGACTAAACATAGAAACATAGAAAAGTGATGGCAGAAAAGGACTGAGTAGTCCATCCAGTCTGCCCATTTTATTTATTTATTTTTCATTAACCTTGTTGTGTGACTATAGATCTATGTTTATCCCAAGCATGTTTGAAGCCATTTACTGTTTACTGTCTCACTACCTCTGTTGGTAGTTTATTCCAATCATCAACTACCCTTTCAGGAAAATAATTATTTCTAAGATTCATTCTGAAATTTCCTCCAGTTAGTTTTAGATCATGTCCCTGTGTTCTTGATTTTGGTTTCATATTGAAAAGACTGTCTTCCTGAACCTTTTTCACCCCCTTGATGTATTTAAAGGTTTCAATCATGTCTCCCTTTTCCCTTCTTTCCTCCAGACTGTACAGGGGAGTTCCTGAAGTCGCTCTCAATATGTTTTATCCCCCCACACCTTTTACCATTTTTGTTACCCATCTCTGGACTCGTTTTATCCTATCAATTTTTTTTTTGTAAGTAAGGTCTCCAGAACTGCACACAGTATTCTAAATGAGGTCTCACTAAAGCTCTATATAGGGGAATAAGGACCTCCTTCCTCCTGCTGGTGATCCCTCTAGTGATGCATCCTTGTATTCTATTTGCTTTTTCCACTGCTTGGTCACACTATTTGATCATTTTGCAATCATCTGAAATAAGCACCCCCAAATTGTTTTCTTCTGTAGTGTTGGCTAACACTTTTCCCCCAATGTTGTACTCTCTCAGGGGATTCTTTTTCCATATGTGCATTATTTTGCATTTAGAAATATTGAACTGCAAGCTCCACTGCTTTGACCAATCTTCCAGCAATGCCAAATCATGTTCCATGTTACAGACACCTCCAGAGATATCAACCCTATTACACACCTTTGTGTCATCAGAAAAAAGACATACCTTGCCCAACAAACCTTTTTCTTTTTGACCCCAGATCTCATATTTAACTGTTTCCCGAACACTGCACGACAATATACGTCGGCAGAATGGCACGGGTGGGGAAAAGGGCGTACAGGTACCTCCCCTTTAAGAAGTGACACTGTGGCGTTCTCCGTGACCGCGGATCCCACGCACTCCATGTCCACCGGGTGCCCGCGATCGTGTCACGGAGAGGTAGAACGGGGAGATGAATTTGTAAACAAAGCATTTCCCCGTTCTGCCTAGTATCATGACAGAGATTGCTGTCATGTGTGTTAAAGCCCATCCCCCCACAGTTAGAATCACTCCCTAGGACACACCTAACCTCTTCATCGCCCCTAGTGGTAACCCTTTCACTGCCAGTGTCATTTACACAGTAATCAGTGCATTTTTATAGCACTAATCGCTGTATAAATGACAATGGTCCCAAAATAGTGTCAAAAGTGTCCGATGTGTCCACCATAATGTCGCAGTCACGATAAAAATTGCAGATAACCACCATTACTAATAATAAAAAAAAATAATAATAAAAATGCCATAAAGCTATCCCCTATTTTGTAGACGCTATAAATTTTGCGCAAACCAATCAATATACGCTTATTGTGATTTTTTTTTTACCAAAAATATGTAGAAGAATACATATTGGCCTAAACTGAGGAAAAAAAAATCTTTTTTTGTATATTTTTGGGGGATATTTATTATAGCAAAAAGTAAAAAATATTGCTTTTTTTTCTAAATTGCCGCAATTTTTTTTTGTTTATAGCGCAACAAATAAAAACCGTGGAGGCGATCAGGGCTGAAGCAGTTAAATACAATAATTAGGCACCAATTTGGACAATTACTCTAGTAACTATGTAACTAAGCATAAATAGTGAGGCATATATTGTTCTTAGGACCTCCTGACAAGGCCAAACTGCATTGAAGTGCAAAATAATTGTAGTGACCATGCCCTAATCTAGGGTGTCCCTAGTATAACTTTAGATTTGTTGCTAGGCTAGCAACCAGAGCTTAAATTGTTACAGATCTGCTTTTGCTAAATTTCTCCTGAGGTCAGGGTATTGTTTACTCATTCCTGTTGCAGGGAGTGTTCCTTACTGCAGTGTTTCTCAACCTTTTTCCAGTTGGAGCACCCTTAAAAAGTATTTTCAGTCTTGAGGCACCCCAGTCCAAGGCTTAGTTCACGTTACTGTGTGTCGCGAAACATGCGCAAAATCGCACTTGTTCCTGACACACAGACAAATGCTCTGCTATTTAGGGGTGCCATTAATTCTTAATGGTACCTCACACATTGGAAAATGTGCTTTTGGTGCCGTGCAATTTAAAGAAAAAAAAAAAGGTCGGGGACTTCCTTCCCTGAATTTTTGTGGTTAGGGAAGCCCATTGAAATGAATGGGCTGCCCTACATGCAGCCAAACAGATGTGAACCAAGGGCTTGTTCACATGTCAGGTTGGAGGGATGGTAAAAGCACATAGTTAAGCTGTTTTTACCACCCCCAACTTCTTGCCCTTTAGCTGCAGAGACAGCAGCTGGGGGTTTACACATGCTGTGGCTGCAGCTGGAGGTATACCCAGGGTGAATGGGGCTGCACTGCAACTACCCTGCAACTGTGTTCATTGCACAGTTTCGGTGTAGTGATGCTGCATTAAAACAGGTGGTGAGGAGGCAACATAATGTCTCTTTACCGTCTGTCAAATGCCTCTGAAAAGCGATCTGTACATGGGTTGCTTTTCAGAGGAGAAGCAGTCCTTGCTGCTATCACAAACAAGACCTACAAAAGCAGTTCTGATGGTACAGGAATGGAGGGGGGGTGTCCGGATTAAAAGTAAGATATATACACACACACATATACAGACACATACATGTGTACACAGGCATACAGACACATACAGGCACTTGTACACATGCACATGCAGACACGTGCACACACATACAGACATGCACACACACACACACACACATACAAACACACACACATACAGACACATGCGCACACACATACAGACACATGAGCACACACACACATACAGACACATGCACACACATACAGACACATGCACACACATACAGACACATGCACACACACACACACATACAGACACATGCACACACACACATACAGACACATGCACACACATACAGACACATGCACACACACATACATACAGACACATGCGCGCACACACACACACACATACAGACACACATACAGACACACATACAGACAGACACTCACATGCACACACACACACACATGTACAAACATACATACAGACAGACACTCACATGCTTACGCACATACAGACACATGCACACACACACATACAGACACATGCACACACACACACACACACACACACACATACAGACGCATGCACACACACATACAGACACACACATACAGACACATGCACATATATACACATGCACATGTACACACACACATATATACACATGTACATACACATGTACACACACATGTACACACACACATATATACACATGTACACACACACATATAGACACATGTACACACACACAGACAGTCAGACACTCACATGCACACACACACAGACACATGTATAAAGCCCTTTTAAAACAAATCTAGCTTGTAGCACAGTACTGTACCTTTCCAGTTTCCTCATTCAGCCAGGTACTGCACTGCAGGGGGAAGCAGAGAGCACAGCACACTCCCCTGTACTTTACTTTCACTTTGCTGAGGTTGACGGAGCTTCTCACAGTGCCGATGTACAGTTCGGCAGGGGATCGGCAGATCGGGCTCATCTGACAGCCCTTCTCTCCCCTGATCCCGCGGCACACCTGAGAACCTCTGACGGCACACCAGTGTGCCACGGCACACTGGTTGAGAAAGGCTGCCTTACTGGATAGTGTAATAAGAAACAGCACTCACATCCATTTACTGGCTAAATCTTGCTGCCTTAACCTTCGTAACATCTCCAGAATTCACCCCTTCTTGACGAACGTCACCACAAAATAACTTGTCCACTCCTTACTTATTTCCCACCTCGACTACTGCAACTCTCTCCCTAATGGCCTACCCTTACACAGGCTATCCCCCTTCAGTCTAATATGAATGCTGCTGCTAGACTCATACAGCTCACTAACTGATCAGTGACTGCTGCCCCTCTCTGCCAATCCCTTCATTGGCTTACATTACCCCACTGTTTAAAATTCAAAATCCTAACCACAACATACAAGGACATCCAAACATTGCCCCAGCTACATCACCAAGCTCATCTGCAGATATTGCCCAAATTGTCCCTTCTGCTCCTCCCAGGACCTCCTGCTCTCTAGCTTCCTTGTTACCTCCTCCCATGCTCACCTACAGGACTTCACTAGAACCTCTCCCATCCTCTGGAACTCCCTGCCCCGGTATTTTTGATCAGCCCCAACCATGTCCACCTTTAGGAGATCCCTGAGAACTCATTTATTCAGGGAAGCCTATCCCATAACCATTTAAAAACTGTACTCGAGCCACCCCCATCAAATCATCCCTCGCAGCTATTACCTGTTGTACTACCTCCCCCTCCCTTTAGAATGTAAGCCCCATGAGCAGGGCCCTCCTGTCCCTTTTGTATTGAACTGTATTGTACTTGTGCTGTCCCCCCCTCTACATTATAAAGAGCTGGGCAAACTGTTGGCGCTATATAAATCGTGTATAATAATAATATTGTTAAACTATGAATATTCATCTCTCACTAGACAATCACCAAGGCTTTTATTGCCAGTGGAGCATGCTGGGGAGGAATATAAATATTTGGAGTGGCCTACCAAAAAGGCCTTTGGCCTTCCAGACTTGGGGAGATGATTGTGCTGAAAGTTTTTTACCTCCCAGCCTGCTACCTTGACAATGTTATTTCTGTAAGCAGAGGGGCTGAATCTTGGCTCTGAAAGGAAGGTATATCTAGGGTAGTGAAGCTAGAGACAACTTAAAGCACTAAAGGAAGGATCTGAAGAGAGTCCTGAAGAGCTGGGTACAAGCTGCTGCCAGTGGACATTGCGGGAAATTTGGTGGTTCAATTCAAATATGATTTGTTCTCCCAGAAGCTGCTTAACAGTCTGCAGAGTATACATCACTGACCTTGGATTTAAGGTTCTTATCTCTGTATTGACAGTTGCTAGCAAAGATGCCTGGAGTCATTTTATTTGCTTTTTGATGAGGAGTGAGTATAGCCTCAATTAAACCAATAATAAAATCCAAATATCGGTGCCATCATCCTGGTTAAATAGTCTTGGAGAGATATAGGGGTGGAAGCATGGAGGCAGTTGCTGCCACTTGCCTAACCAAGCATGCACACCTACTAGTGGAAATCGGGACTATCTCGGCACTTATCATAAAATAGGGTTGAGAAGAGATATATAAAAAAGTATAAGCTTTAATAATTACAAAACACATTTACAAAATAGTACATAGAGAGCATACTAAAACAGATTAGATACACCGCACTTAACACAAACATAAACAGATAGAACCTCTATCAGAATATAAGGGCGGCACAGTGGTGCAGTGGTTAGCACTCTCGCCTAGCAGTAAAAAAGGGTCGCTGGTTCGAATCCCAACCACGACACTACCTGCCTGGAGTTTGCATGTTCTCCCTGTGCCTGCATGGGTTTCCTCCGGGTACTCCGGTTTCCTCCCACACTCCAAAGACATGCTGGTAGGTTAATTGGCTTCTGTCCAAAATTGGCCCTAGTATATGAATGGGGACCTTGGATTGAGGGTAGGGATTGATGTGAGTGTGCGATGTTCAGGGTTAGGGACAAGGGTCAGGGTTGTAGACCCACACTCACTCAGGTTGAACTGGATGGACTGGTGTCTTTATTCAACCTTACTAACTATGTAACTATGTAACTATGTAACTATGTAAGAACCGTAGAGTTTCTTGTGGAGAGGGATGTCTAAGATTGTTTCCTCAGCTGGTTTCGCGGTTGAAACCGCTTCTTCAGGAGGGATAGGTCTACAAATAATACATTTTAATTTAGATAAGAGTAAAATTAACAGCAAGGAAATTATAAACACAATAGAATACAATAATGTTGGCAAAATAGAAGACTGGCTCACCGACTTAGACGGATTCAGTGGGATAGTGGAACCCCATACAAACCCCCCCGGCGGACACGGGGGATTGTGGACAAATTCTGGTTAAATAAATGATACCTATAAGTATGTAACTGTTAAAAAGTGGAGAAGTGCTCACCCGGGTGGATGGAAAAACTAGGCTGGGAAGGTGAGGTAGTAGGAGAAAGATAGAAAGGAAAAAGGGAAAGGGGGAAGACGAAAGGTAGGGTGAGAGTGAAAGGGGGAAAAAAAAGGGGGGGGGAGGGGGGGCTGCAGGGGAGGAAAGGGGGGAGAAAAGGGGGGAGGGGAAAAAAGGGAAGGGGGGAGGAAGTGGGGTGGGAAATGGGGGTAAGGGAGAAAAAGAGAAGGGGGAAAGGGACAGAGGGAATGGGGGAGGGGAAAAAGGGAAAGGTAGGTGAGGAGAGCAAGAAGAATTATCCCAACCTCACCGTAGACATACAGTGATCAAAAACAAAAACAAAAAGCAATCAAAAAATTACACAGAGAAATAGACACTCACCAGGGGTGGCTAATCAAAAATGATGCGTGGGCTGCCTGTATCAGGATATCATATATGGTAATGGTAAGTAGTTGAGACCGGTTCCAAAGAATGAAAAGTAATAAAACGAATTTCAGGGATGCAATAAAGCAGGACCAGGTACAATAAATGGGACCCTCAGTTGACAGCCAGATCTGTAAAATGCAAGGGGTATAGGATCAAAGCCTCAAAAGGTCGGCGGACAAGAGGGGTGGATGGAAAAAGGACAGGAAGGAACAGTAAGGGAGAAAAGCATAAAAGTGGGTTTGTAGGATATTGTTTCATTAAGGCCAGGAGGACACGTGGCATTGAGCCGTTCTATCCATAAGGTTTACCTCTGAAGGATAGCACGATCCCAGTCACCTCTCCTGGGATTAGGCTGCACCACCTCAAGGACTACAAATTGGACAACAGAATTGTCAAATCTATGGTATAGTCCAATATGTCTACCTATTGTCGGCAATTTACCATTCTCTGAGTAGTAGAGGTGGTTGCCAATCCTCTGTCTCAGTTCTCGAATAGTCTTTCCAACATAAAAGGCTTTACATATACATAATATCAAATAAACCACACCCCTGGTACTACAGCCTGCAAAGATTCGAGGGACAAAAGGTTCTCCATTAGGTAGGATGAACCATTTCCCCTCACGGACCCAGGAACAGCGGGGGCAATCCCTTAATATAAATGTGCCCTTAGGTCCTATCCTAGGAGATTTTTCAAATTTATAGTGGCTGGAAGTAAATTTGTCCCGCAGGGAACATGTCCTGCAGAACACCACCTCCGGGGTAGACCGCACATGTTTACCTAGGATATGATGTTCCGTCAAATGATGCCAATTGTTAGATAGAATATTTTGGAGTACATTGTGGTGTGCTGAATATGTAGTAATAAACCTCATGGGGTCATTAGAGGGGGGGGTTACCATTAAATAATAGAGAGTTGCAGGAATGTGGCAAGGACTTGTTGAATGGCTTTCTAAGGTTTGTGGAAGAGCATCCTCGCAGTAATGCCCCGTACACACGGTCGGACATTGATCGGACATTCCGACAACAAAATCCTAGGATTTTTTCCGACGGATGTTGGCTCAAACTTGTCTTGCATACACACGGTCACACAAAGTTGTCGGAAAATCCGATCATTCTGAACGCGGTGACGTAAAACACGTACGTCGGGACTATAAACGGGGCAGCAGCCAAAAGCTTTCATCTCTTTATTTAATCTGAGCATGCGTGGCACTTTGTGCGTCGGATTTGTGCACACACGATCGGAAATTCCGACAACGGATTTTGTTGTCGGAAAATTTTATAGCCTGCTCTCAAACTTTGTGTGTCGGAAAATCCGATGGAAAAAGTCCGATGGAGCCCACACACGGTCGGAATTTCCGACAACACGCTCCGATCGCACATTTTTCATCGGAAAATCCGACCGTGTGTACGGGGTATAAGAGACGTTCACGTAGCGCCTTGGCCTGGATCTTAAAATCACTTTCCAGCGTGCAATTTCTGCATAAATGCAGATATTGTGCATAAGGTATGCTACGCACCAAAGAACTAGGATGGGCGCTGGTAGCATAAAGTAGAGTGTTACCAGCAGTAGGTTTACGGTATAAATCCGTACCAAGGGTGCCGTCTTGTTGTTTGATGATATTAAGATCTAGAAATGAAATCTGATCAGAATCAATTTTAAAGGTGAATTTGAGGTTAAGGTCATTATTGTCCAACTCACGAAGGAACTTCAAGAGTTTCATCTTTCGCTCCTGTCCATACTAGGAATAAATCGTCAATGAAACCATACCAAAGTAAGATGTCATCAAGATATTCTGTGTATCTATCATCCGAGTGGACAAACCTTTCCCAACCACCTAGATAGAGATTTGCGTAAGCTGGAGCACAAGATGTCCCCATGGCCCCTCCTTGGATTTGTTGGAACAATTGGTTATTGAAGGTAAAACAGTTTTTCGTTAGGATAAAGTGTAGTATTGTAAGAACAAATTGTGGTCGTATCCTGCTCAAAGAGAAAGGAACCAGGCGTCCGTACGCCCTGCTCATGCAGCAAATTGGTGGTATCCCTAATGTAGGACGGGAGGCTCCATACATGAGGCATCGAAAATGCATCAACGAATTTACTGGCGTTATCGGTTAAAGACCCTATCCCTGAGACAATGGGCTTTCCTGGGGGGTACAAACATTTTTGTGAGTCTTGGAAAGGGAATAAAAGGTGGGGACACGGGGAAATTTAGGGATCAGGAACTCCAGCGTGTCTTTGTCAATGAGGCCTGAAAAGAAGGCCTCAGTGCAAAGAGTCTGGAGTTCCTGTGCAAAGGACGACACATGCAAATGGGTAATGGGTTGGTACCAGTTATGATTGTTGAGAATGGCAAAACACATGGATTGGTATTGGTTATGTGTCATAAGGACGATATTGCCGCCTTTGTCAGACTGTTTAATGACGACATCGGCACGTCTCTGCAGAAATTTGAGTGCTTCAATTTGGCTGGGACTGAGGTTAGAAGAAAATTCAGGCCATTGTTGTTTTTTAAGGTCTCTTATAGTAGCTTGAAGAAAGGCCCAGATCTTTGGGCAAGTGTTTAGGTCAGGGAATCTGCGTGACCGCAATCGAAAGGATTTAGGTTGTAGTCCTTGATTAGATGAAACAGTGAGACCAAAAACATTGGGTGGGAGCGCAGAGTAAGAGGGGGTCCCCGAAGGGGGCACTCCCTGGGGGGGAATGGATGAGGACCGAGCAACTAGGGCAGGGTCCGAGTCACCACTATCCCTCTCATCATATAGGAAAATGAGATCAAGGAGCACCCAAAACTCCTCCATAGTGAATTGTCTGGTACGCTCCGTGATAGAAATGTTAAAGTGTGGGTGTGGCGCTGTCCTGATTAAGAATAAATGTAAAAATATAAAAATAAATATAATCTTGTGACGTATATAATGCCTCTATACTCTCATACTAAATACACCTGTAAATAAGAAAGTTTCATGCTAAAGGTGCCAAATGGTACCAAATAACCGGGTGAACGTAAGCAAAATTAATGGTAAACAGATAAATGCAACAAGGGTAAAAACACCTACAATACGTGAAAATAGTGTGATCAACTCTACCATATGATATCCAAAACATACATAAGTGAATGCATGAAGGAATAGGGGGGGGGGGGGGGGGGGGTAGGTGAGGGAAAAGAAGCAAACCGAATTGATGCCTCAGCTGCAATAAACAATGGTGTTGCTGAGGATCCTAATGAAGTGCATATATGAAAAATTTGTGACTTGTGCTTAATACAGCAATAGTGTTATTAAATAGTCCTTATGGATATTGATGGCAATTAAATATTTTCAATAGACAAGTGTGTTCAAAGCCGTCTTCTATTGTTTAACTCCTTTGGTGACCGTGTTTTTATTCCACGTGCTCTTAAAGTACAAACGCTCACCAGCTTTCTTTACCACTGCAGGGGTGACAGGCAGTCACAGTCTATGCCACTGTGCAGAAGTCCCTGGCACTCTTGAGATCGGGATGGCATTTAGACATAAGAAAGAAAAGGGATGCCCATAGCGTAAAACCATTTAAAAAGTTTTATTTGAGAAAGATGACAGAGCGGTGCTCACATATTGGTAGCTCATATAAGGCAAAAATGTCATCAGTAGAACCGTCAAAATCAAATCCTGTGTTCCCTGGGAGATGATACAAGACGTAGGTATAGGCCACGCCCTACGCGTTTCGTCATTGGACGTCTACAGGAGCGTGACCCTTGGTGCACCTCCCACCTTTTTATATTGTGCGGTGTCCATTCTGCACTTGCGCCTGAGGAGCATTGGTGGCCATTTTGCCTGCGTTTTTTGCAGACCGAAGTCCGCTGGCGGCCATTTTGCCTATGTCCATTGCAGACCGAAGTCCACATATATGCTGCGGTTTTAAGAAAAGAGGCCGTGATCAGTGACTCCACAAGATCAATTTTAATATCCGCACTTATATGAGCTACCAATATGTGAGTACCGCTCTGTCATCTTTCTCAAATAAAACTTTTTAAATGGTTTTACGCTATGGGCATCCCTTTTCTTTTTCATGTCTAAATGCCATCCCGATCTCAAGAGTGCCAGGGACTGCTGCACAGTGGCATAGACTGTGACTGCCTGTCACCCCTGCAGGGGTAAAGAAAGCTGGTGAGTGTTTGCACTTTAAGAGCACGTGGAATAAAAACACAGTCACCAAAGAAGTTGAACACTAGAAGACGGCTTTGAACACACTTGTCTATTGAAAATATTTAATTGCCATCAATATCCATAAGGACTATTTAATAACACTATTGCCGTATTAAGCACAAGTCACTAATTTTTCACATATGCACTTCATTAGGATCCTCAGCAACACCATTGTTTATTGCAGCTGAGGCATCAATTCGGTTTGCTTCTTTTCCCTCACCAACCCCCCCCCCCCATTCCTTCATGCATTTACTTATGTATGTTTTGGCTATCATATGGTAGAGTTGATCACACTATTTTCACGTATGGTAGGAGTTTTTACCCTTGATGCATTTATCTGTTTAACATTCATTTTGCTTACGTTCACCCGGTTATTTGGTACCATTTGGCACCTTTAGCATGAAACTTTCTTATTCACAGGTGTATTTAGTATGAGAATATAGAGGCATTATATATGTCACAAGATTATATTTATTTCTATATTTTTATATTTTCACATTTATTCTTAATCCGGACAGCGCCACGCCCACACTTTAACATTTCTCTTACACTCAGCTTTTTCCACCTCAGTTGTAATTGCTTCTCTGGAGGCAGCAGTCCTTAACTTTCATTTATTTATTTCTGTTGCACGGGTTCACCACTATTTTTCCATTGGTACGCTCCGTGAGCTCATGCTCCATGGTATGATTGGTGCGATCAGTGTCAAAAATAAATCGGTACGTGAGATTACGTGCAAACAAATATAGGTCCTTTATGGTCTCGGTGACTTTGAGTGCATCAAGGGGGCAAGAGCCCAGACCCAATTGTAATAACGAAGTTTCCTCATTGGTCAACTTATAAGGAATGAGATTTATAATGTGGAGGTTGGTGTCACATGGGACGTTTTTTGTAAGGGTTGTGTGGGTTTCAGGACATAAGTGTCTAGGTTGCCCTGTTGCTTCTTCAGGTCTAAATTAGATCTTCGTTGATCTTGGTATACTTGTTTGTCATCAGGGCTGAACCAAGAACTTTTGGAATGGTGCCATGTAGTGTAGAGTGTCCCACAGCCCCTTCCAGAGGGGTAGTGGTATCAGTTGTAGTTTGTGTAGGGGGGCACGTACAGATTTGGGACCTTTGGGGCCTTTCTTATCCTTTTTAGGATTAGTAGGTGGAGTACCTCCACCAAAACGTAGTCTTTTTCGCGAGGAAATATTGGCTGGTGTAGTGTTAGAGCGAGCATTACTCTGAAGGGAAAGAGTAGAGGATAGAGATGAGTTGGATTCGGTGTCCATCGTAGAGTTCATAGTAGTGCTAGTCCGGGGGGGACCCCTTCTACTTGGGTTCCTCCCAGACCAACGGTACGCGAGGCCCTCAGTGAAGGCTATTATCTTTACTGAATTTGGTTTGTTTCTTGACAATAATGTCTTTGTTCATTATCTCCAAACGCTCTTTAAGCTCTTTCCACTTAGTTTTAAACACTATATTGTCAGCTAGATGAGAATAGTCAGAGTTGAGACGTTCAATGTCACTGTCAAGGGTAGTCATATCCTGAGTATACTGAATAATGAGTAGATTTAATAAATCAAGACTACATTTGGTTAGAATATTTTCCCACATTTTTTTTTAAATCGACCGATGGGTCTTTTATAGTGGGAAAGATTTGACATCTCAAGCCAAGGGGACAGATGTTTTATGTGACATACATTTTGAAGTATTCGATGTGCCACTTACGTTTCAGTAAATTGAACATCTTAGCAAAGAACGTTTTGATGTCATCCTTAAATTTATAGTCATTTAAACATGCCGTTTTAAGGTTAGTCATAAAGCCTACCCAATCGGTGCCCAGAACGTCCATGACTACATTCATCTAAGAAAAAAGCAACCCTGGTGTATTACGGTGACAGACAATAATAGAAAGCGTTAATCAAAAACAAATGAAAACAATGGTAAAAGTAGAGGCACTCAAAAAGGGGGGGGCCATCAATCGATGTTGCCATCCATCGAGAGGTGCAACAAAAGTGGGTCTATTATCCACCCTGTGTATATCATGAGGAGTGAGTATAGCCTTAATTAAACCAATAATAAAATCCAAATATCGGTGCCATCATCCCGGCTAGATAGTCTTGGAGAGATATAGGGGTGGAAGCGTGGAGGCAGTTGCTGCCACTTGCCTAACCACGCATGCACACCTACTTGTGGAAATTGGGACTGGGAATCTCGGCACTTATCATAAAATAGGGTTGAGAAGAGATATATAAAAAAGTATAAGCTTTAATAATTACAAAACACATTTACAAAATAGTACATATAGAGCATACTAAAACAGATTAGATACACCGCACTTAACACAAACATAAACGGATAGAACCGTAGAGTTTCTTGTGGAGAGGGGTGTCTAAGATTGTTTCCTCAACCGGTTTCGCGTTTGAAACCACTTCTTCAGGCAGGATAGGTCTACAAATAATACATTTTAATTTAGACAAGAGTAAAATTAACAGCAAGGAAATTATAAACACAATAGAATACAATAATGTTGGCAAAATAGAAGACTGGCTCACTGACGGATTCAGTGGCATAGTGGGGGGATTGTGGACAAATTCTGGTTAAATAAATAATACCTATAAGTATGTAACTGTTAAAAAGTGGAGAAGTGCTCACCCGGGTGGATGGAAAAACTAGGCTGGGAAGGTGAGGTAGTAGGAGAAAGATAGAAAGAAAAAAGGGAAAGGGGGAAGACGAGAGGTAGGGTGAGAGTGAAAGGGGGAAAAAAAAGGGGGGAGAGGGGGGCGGCAGGGGAGGAAAGGGGGGGAGAAAGGGGGGAAGGGGGAAAAAGGGAAGGGAGGGGGGGAAAGGAAGTGGGGGGAGGGGGGAAGGGAGAAAAAGAGGAGGGGGAAAGGGACAGAGGGAATGGGGAAGGGGGAGGGGAAAAAGGGAAAGGTAGGTGAGGAGAGCAAGGAGAATTATCCCAACCTCACCGTAGACATACAGTGGTCAAAAACAAAAAGCAATCAAAAAATTACACAGAGAAATGGACACTCACCAGGGGTGGCTAATCAAAAATGATGCGTGGGCTGCCTGTATCAGGATATCATATATGGTAATGGTAAGTAGTTGAGAGCGGTCCCAAAGAATGAAAAGTAATAAAACAAATTTCAGGGATGCAATAAAGCAGGACCAGGTACAATAAATGGGACCCTCAGTTGACAGCCAGATCTGTATAATGCAAGGGGTATAGGATCAAAGCCTCAAAAGGTCGGTGGACAAGCGGGGTGGATGGAAAAAGGACAGGAAGGAACAATAAGGGAGAAAAGCATAAAAAAAAACAAGTCCCCAAAAACTGGATAGATGAAAACACCAGAGAAAAAGACAGCAAGTGAGTATATAGGAACCAATAGCGCGCACAGAGAGACAGACAAACACTACACCAATGACAACCAGCTGTGAGCATACAGAGTAGGAGATGAAGAAAGTGGAAGCAGACAAGAGTGGATAGGATCCCCAACCTCAGGCATAAAGACCTTGGGAGAAAGAGTGATCCAGAAGGTCAGCCCAGCCACAACGTCCATTCAGGCTCAGAAAGCGGTCCCGAATGGGGCCGCTAAATGAGCTCCCCAACCCAGAAGTCAGACCCGCGCCGTCGTGGCGGCATCTGACGTAGCCGGGTCTGTTTACCCGCACTGCGCAGGTGCGGGTCAGAAGGATCGATATGATCCAAGACTGTGCAGTGCAAGCAGGTGTAACCTGCCAGGGTAAACACTTGTCTGCCAGGGAGAGAGGAGACCAGGATAACACCACAACCAGAACCGCTGAGAGGGAGGAAAGGGAAGGGGGGAAACGGGGAGGGGGAGGAGGGAAAAGAGTGAGTCTTCTGCACAGCAAGATTATAAAAATGTATTTAAATAAACATGGTACAAAAAATTCAATAGTAATTGATATATAGAATTCTGGGAATAAAGAACACCAGACGCGTCACCACTCTAAAACTACAGAAGGATCATTAGCAAAGATGAAGTGCCCTCAGGTGATGCAAGTGCACAATGTGATACGTGGAGTGAAAGGGGGGGGAGAGGGGGAGGGAAGGGGCAGGGGGGAAAAAAAGGGGGAAGGGAAAGGGGAAAAAGGGGGGAAGAAGGGGGAAAAAAGGGGAAGGGAAGAGAGGGGGGAGGAAAGGGGGGGGAGAAGGGAGGGAAAAAAACTGGATGGGAGGGAAGGAGAGGAGAGGGACGGGGGGAGGGGAAAAAAAGGGGGGATAAACCGCAACATCACAAAAAGGGTTTGTAGGATATTGTTTCATTAAGGCCAGGAGGGCACGTGGCATTGAGCCGTTCTATTCATAAGGTTTCCCTCTGAAGGATAGCACAATCCCAGTCACCTCCCCTGGGATTAGGCTGCACCACCTCAAGGACTACAAATTGAACAACACATTTTCTGAGTAGTAGAGGTGGTCGCCAATCCTCTGTCTTAGTTCTCGAATAGTCTTTCCAACATAAAAGGCTTTACATATATATAACATCAAATAAACCACACCTCTGGTGCTACAGTCTGCGAAGGTTCGTGGGACAAAAGGTTCTCCATTAGGTAGGATGAACTGTTTCCCCTCATGGACCCAGGGACAGCGGGGGCAATCCCCACATCTAAATGTGCCCTTAGGTCCTATCCTAGGAGATTTTTCAAAGGTATAGTGGCTGGAAGTAAGTTGGTCCCGCAGGGAACATGTCCTGCGGAACACCACCTCCGGGGTAGACCGCACATGTTTACCTAGGATATGATGTTCCGTCAAATGATGCCAATTGTTAGAATATTTCAGAATACATTGTGGTGTGCTGAATATGTAGTAATAAACCTCACGGGGTCATTAGAGGGGGGGGGTTACAATTAAATAATAGAAAGTTGCGGGAATCTGACAAGGACCTGTTGAATGGCTTTCTAAGGCTGGTGGAAGAGTATCCTCACAGTAAGAGATGTTCACGTAGCGCCTTGGCCTGGATCCTAAAATCGCTCCCCAGCGTGCAATTTCTGCGTAAACGCAGATATTGTGCATGAGGTATGCTACGCACCAAAGAACTAGGATGGGCGCTGGTAGCATAAAGTAGAGTGTTACAAGCAGTAGGTTTACGGTATAAATCCATACCAAGGGTGCCATCTTGTTGTTTGATGATATAAAGATCTAGAAATGAAATCTGATCAGAGTCAATTTTAAAGGTGAATTTGAGGTTAAGGTCGTTATTGTCCAACTCACGGAGGAACTTCAAGAGTTTCTCTTTCGCTCCTGTCCATACTAGGAATAAATCGTCAATGAAACCATACCAAAGTAAGATGTCATCAAGATATTCTGTGTATCTATCATCCGAGTGGACAAACCTTTCCCAACCACCTAGATAGAGATTTGCGTAAGCTGGAGCACAAGATGTCCCCATGGCCACTCCTTGGATTTGTAGGAACAATTGGTTATTGAAGGTTAAATCGTTTTTCGTTAGGCTAAAGTGTAGTAATGTAAGAACAAATTGGTTGAGAGGCCATGTGGTCGTATCCTGCTCAAAGAGAAAGGAACCAGTCATCCGTACGCCCTGCTCGTGGGGGATACTGGAGTAAAGTGCCTCAATATCAACTGCCACAAGCAGGGCATCCGGAGGGATCTGGATTCCCTCAAGGCGCTGCAGCAAATTGGTGGTATCCCTAAAGTAGGACGGGAGGCTCCATACATGAGGCATCAAAAATGCATCAACGAATTTACTGGCGTTATCGGTTAAAGACCCTATCCCCAAGACAATGGGCCTTCCTGGGGGGGGTACAAACATTTTTGTGAGTCTTGGGAAGGGAATAAAAGGTGGGAACACGGGGAAATTTGGGGATCAGGAACTCCAGTGTGTCTTTGCTTTTTGGGTATTCTTTGCCCTTACCCCCATTTCCTGAATTTATTGAGTTTTAATAAACTTTGTTACATTTTTTAACATGGCTGGTGTCCAGTTTTTTCACCCAACAAAGATTCAACTATTCCACCCTGAGATTTGAAATGCTAGCCCACTGAGCTGTCTCTGGGTCTTCATCCACCTGTTAGGGGTAAAGGGGTGCACCATAAGTAATATATACCATTTACAAATTAAAAAAGTATTGCAAGGGAATTTTCTCTTAGTTTACTAAATGTGTTAAAATTTTACTTTGCAAATATGACCAAATCACATCAAAGGAAAACAATTTATTTTTTATTTTTGCTTGTACATGATTAAATGATGGAAGTAGGCATAGCTTCACCTCATTCACTAATCTAAGGAAACATTCCATTGCAAACTTATTTGTCCTAAATAAACCCCATAGATGTAGAAACATTGACTATATAAAAGACTAACTACTAAACATTTTTTAATACAGAAAAATATATATTTAATAATTACCCCCATTTAAGCTTTCTTTGTCTTTTATTCAGTGGGAAAAAGTCCAGGAAGGATTATGTCACTATTTTAAATTACCTGATAAAAGCTCGGGCACGCACTGGCTGTTTATTCTTTCAATGTGTATAACATTAAACTGGTGTCTCAATTTCAGTTATATCTACTCATCATTCAGCACATGCTCAGAGAATGTAACTATTGATCAGTGTAGTGATCTAACTTGTCTTAAATTGTAGTGTTTATTAACATTCCATTTGTAAACAGCAAAGCCTGGCCCATAAACTAACTATGATAAGATAGTAAATGCTTCAGACATGTGTTTGTGTTATGCAGTGGCTGCAGTTAAAATTACATGTGGCATTCAATTCTCCAATTCTAATTAATAGCCAATGTCAAGTAAGTGATACATGCACTAGCTGTTTTGTGATGAGAGGCGAATAACAGCTGGAAAGTAAGGCTCTCCACAACTATCAGTTTTCCTATTCCAAGCTCACCATGAAACTAAACATACAGCATTACCTGTATTCCTTCTAAAATTGAAAATAGCTATATAAACATCATATTACAAAAGGCAGAAATGTCTGATACCCACTATTGTATCTCCATGGCAAATGTGGGCGGTAATAGGCTGTAAACACATATATCCATTTTCTTGGTAGTCATCACCACAGAGAGCAGTCAAAAATAAAATCTACTGATTTATACAAACACTGACTTATACAAAGGAGTTACTTGTAAAAATTAAATAAATAAATAAATAATAATAATAGTAACTTAATAGTACTATTGATAAAAATAAGTGTCACATTTGGATTTTTTTTCTCAATAAATATACTTACTGCACTTTGCAATAGGCCAAGGGACTTTACTGTATCAAATATGTCAATAGTAGTATTAAATATATCCTGTAGTAGGGATGAGCTTCGAGTTCGAGTCAAACTCATGTTCGACTTGAACATCGGCTGTTCGCCGGTTCGCCGAACAGCGAACAATTTGGAGTGTTCGCGGCAAATTCGAAAGCCGCGGAACACCCTTTAAAAATCTATGGGAGAAATCAAAAGTGCTAATTTTAAAGGCTTATATGCATGGTATTGTCATAAAAAGTGTTTGGGGACCTGGGTCCTGCCCCAGGGGACATGGATCAATGCAAAAAAAGTTTTAAAAGCGGCCGTTTTTTCAGGAGCAGTGATTTTAATAATGCTTAAAGTGAAACAATAAAAGTGTAATATTCCTTTAAATTTCGTACCGGGGGGTGTCTATAGTATGCCTGTAAAGGGGCGCATGTTTCCCGTGTTTAGAACAGTCTGACAGCAAAATGACATTTCAAAGGAAAAAAAAGTCATTTAAAACTACTCATGGCTATTAATGAATTGTTGGTCCGACGATACACATAAAAGTTCATTGATAAAAACGGCATGGGATTTCCCCCCAGGGGAACCCTGAACCAAAATTTTTTAAAAAATGGTGTGGGGGTCCCCCTAAATTCCATGCCAGGCCTTTCAGGTCTGGTATGGATATTAAGGGGAACCCCGCGCCAAAATTTAAAAAAAAATGGCGTGGAGGTCTCCCTCAAAATCTATACCAGACCCTTCAGGTCTGGTATGGATTTTAAGGGGAACCCCGCGCCAAAATTTAAAAAAAAATGGCGTGGGGTCCCCCCAAAAATTCATACCTGACCCTTATCCGAGCACGCAACCTGGCAGGCCGTAGGAAAAGAGGGGGGACGAGAGAGCACCCCCCCTCCTGAACTGTACCAGGCCACATGCCCTCAACATTAAGAGGTCCCCCAAAGCACCTTGTCCCCATGTTGATAAAATAGTGATAAAATAGTGGGTCTTGAATATTCCTAGTCATGATCTTCACCATTTACCATCTTAAAGTGCATCAGTGCCTCCATCAAAAACTGAAAAACTTGCTTACCAGATGTTGTGAACCCCTCATTACAAGGGGTCACTTGCGCTTTTTGCTTAAACTCAGCCAGGGCCTTTTAACGAATAAGGGAGCTCTCCCACACTGGAACGCCACTGCTCACCATATGGCAAGTATAAATTCTCCAAAAAAGACAAAAATGCTCCACCGAGTAAAAAACCCTTTAAACGTTTATTGTAGTAAAAAATATTGCACTTACAGCAATACCTAAAAAAATTGCACCTTAGGTTTGGTGTGTCGGCCGGCACACAATCAAACAAGCCCGTCCTTTGAGGTGTGGTGACGTCAGCGCGTCGCTCAGCCCTACTCGTTTCATCATAGGTTGATGTCGTCCGCGTTAAATACAAACAAAAATATAGCCAAGCCTCGATCTGAACCTCAGTTGGCCATATTCGTATCTCCTACAGATAACCAAACCTAGTTAGTTACGGGTTTCCCCTTTGTGCTCATTGGACCAGAATGAGGCTTGGTTATTCATAGGATGAGATACGAATATGGCCGACTGAGGCTCAGATCGAGGCTTGGCTATATCTGTGTTTGTATTTAATGTGGTGACTCAGCGTGCCACCCGTGTCCCTGGACGACGTCAACCTATGACAAAATGCGTAGGGTGGAGCGACACACTGACATCACCAACCAGGAATATTCAATAGCTAGGGTGAGTCAGTTTACAATTGGGCATATAGTTGTGCCACATCCAATGTTTACAAGAAATGAAACAAGATCCCCAGGTGGCAGACATTTAAGGCACAAAATGGTTAAAAGGTATATTCTAATATGAAAAGTATTTATTGAAATATGAAAAATTCACATTTAATAAAAAACATGTTGAGAATAAACATTCCAGTGTTGTCATACAAGTCAGAATACATATAACGGACTAGTGTTTCCTGTGCCAACGCGTTTCAGAGTGAAAATGTAATCCTCTTTCTTCAGGGGTATAGTTTAAACAAGAAACTCAGTATTATAGACGGGAAGTCACAATTGTTTAAAAACATAGAGGTGCCAAGAGGAGTTGTTTCCAAATTGCTTGAGCCACAGAGTTCAATATGCAGGCATACCTCAAGAAAAGGAAAATGCCTGGCCCGTATGTGCTAGTTTAGCTCCCCCATGCCCATACAACACCAACCCGGAGGAGGGGAAGCCAGAGGACCCATTGTGCAGGAAGGGACCCTGCACAGTGGTGCGTGGAAGAGAGGCTGTCTGCGAATGCCACAGCTGTGGGAATAATGAGACCGTTCGCTCCAGCACCCAGCCCAGGACTGCTGAAATATAGGTTGAAATAATTTTTGTTCATCCTAGAAAGCATATCATGCGAGCCATCCCAGATTATAAAAATATCATCAATGTATCGGTACCACCCTAAAATGTGGTCCGTATACATTGATATCTCTTCATCTGCAAGGAACATGTTTTCTCACTCCCCCAGGTACAGGTTGACATATGATGGGGCACAGCAAGTCCCCATCGCAACCCCCTGCACCTGGAGGTAGTGGGAGCCATTGAACATGAACACGTCCAGTCCTGGGCTGGGTGCTGCAGCGAACGGTCACATTATTCCCACAGCTGTGGCATTCGCAGACAGCCTTTCCTCTTGTTGCGTTTTTCTTACCACACAAATAACAACGCAGCCAAGTCATTTCCACGCACCACTGTGCAGGGTCCCTTCCTGCTTTTCAGCCCCAGTGGGTCCTCTGGCTTCCCCTCCTCCGGGTTAGTGTTGTGTGGGGGTGGGGGAGCTGGACCAGCACATACGGGCCAGGAATTTTCCTGTTCTTGAGGTATGCCTGCATATTGAACTCTGTGGCTCAAGCAATTTGGAAACAACTCTTCCTGTCACCTCTATGTTTTTAAACAATTGTGACTTCCAGTCTATAATACTGAGTTTCTTGTTTAAACTATATCCCTGAAGAAGAAGGATTACATTTTCACTCCGAAACTCGTTGGGTACAGAAAACACTAGTCCGTTATATGTATTCTGATATGTATGACAACACTGGAATGTTTATTTTCAACATGTTTTTTATTAAATGTTGTAAATTTTTCATATTTCAATAAATACTTTTCATATTAGAATACACCTTTTTACCAATTTTTTGCCTTAAAAGTCCGCCACCTGGAGATCTTGTTTAATTTCTAGGAATATTCAAGACCCACTATTTTATCACTGTTTTATCACTTGTGGACTTTCTTTGGCAGAATCACTCTGGTTTAGACCAGTTTATCCTGTAGTTACATCATTTATTATTTAACATGATTCTGTATAATTTTTTTTGCTTTGAACTGTGTCTATATCCCACAGGGGAATTGCTGCTTCATTTATGTGTTTATGAGGTTATTTCTTAGCGCAATTTTTTCTTTTAGTTATACATAGAAAGTTCCGTTAATTTTAACGAACATGCAGATGAAACATACAGCACACAGTGACAAACTTCTCACCTGAGGCCACACTCCTAATGCTTTTTACCTCTTACAGGGCTTTATCATAGGGTGATCAAGCCCCAGACGATGAGCATGCCCCAGTGAAGCAACCTAGGGTGTGCTGTACATGTCGCCTGCATGCTCATTAGAATCGACTGAAGGTTCTACACATTATTGGTGTGTCGCCTAATCCTTTGGATTCAAGTTTTAATCATACTTTAACCCCAGGATTGTCATAAGTTTAGATTAAGCACATCAGTAGGAGCATGTTTACCCCCATTCATTACCAGGCCATTTTTCAGTTTCAGCACTGTATTAGTTTGACTGAACAATTATTCTGTCATGCAACACTGTACCAATATTAATTTTATATCATTTTTTGAGACAGAGCTTGCTTTCTCATAAAGAAAATAAAGACCACAAAAAAGTTTTTCTTGCTTACTGTTTTAAAACATAGCAAAGTAAAAATGTTAGGACCCCTTCTTGGAAAGTAGACACCCCAAGGTAATCACATTTTTTGCCTCAATTTTTTGAAAATGAAGAACTGTGTCAGTATTGATGGGGTTAGAATATGGATCTTGGCAATGGCATACTAGATATAAAAATGTGTAGGTCATACACAGAGGGGTCAGAAGGTGAAGAATTATTGTACAGGTCACATACGGTGGGATAATGGGGAAAAAAGGGCTATTGTACAGATGTGCAGAATAGGAAAGGTGAAGGGTTAATATTCAGATGAGAGATAAGATGGGACTGACATACTGATGTGGGGTGTCAGCAAAGTGGTGGATTTTAATACTGTTATTGGATTGCACTGATGTTGGTTGGTGGTAAGGGGGCTTTCTTTACTTTCATACACCAAACATTATGTGAAATGAAAGAGAGCTATCTGATCACCAGACAGATTGTACAACCAATCCTGATTGTACAATCTCTATACAATGAACCTTAGATATATGTGATATGAGGACCTACTTAAAACTATTCAATCAATTTGTATCCAATCAGGCAGGCTCTTGCATTACATACAGTGCTTGTTGGCAAATCTAAAGGAGATTGTACAATCAATTTATAACGTATGTGGAAAGCTTAAAGCCTAGTACATGATGAGATTATCAGACGAGTGATTGTCCCTTTCTGTTTTTGCATGCTAGCCTCTATATTGAAAATGAAGAGGTTACTAAAGTAAGACAGTACTTTTATGACAGAATGAAAATTTGGAAGAGATGTAATGTATTGTATTATATTTGTATTTTTGGATGAAAACTGTACTGTCTAAATGAAATTCGTAAGATCGGTTATCGTACGAGTAAAATTTCTATTTTTGCGCAATTAGATTCGATCATTGTACAATCACCGATAGGGGTATTTTTTGTATGATTTTCTGATCATGTGTACAGGCCTTAAGTGGAACATAGCTACTAATGTCAGCCTTTGTTTATATTCTTTGATGCTGTGATTGGTCACAGTGATCATGTGGTACAAAGCCACTCTCATTGGCTACGTGCCTTTTGTCTGTGATCTGCTGTGTCCAATCACAGTTTGATCACAGTGTGTGAGCAGGCGTGCACAGGTGCGCAGTTCTAGGATGATGTACTAGTACATACTCCCAGAACAACAGGAGAGAAGACTAGACGTATATGTGCAGTAGTCAGTCTGCAGGATGGTTAAAAACAAATACACTTTTCATGTAAAATAATCACATTTGGACAAACTGGACAATTTTCATGCATTTTTTGTTTTGTTTGGACAAGGTATGACTGTCATCTTTTAACACTTTTGCTGCCAGGCTCTGTGCTCCACTTTTAGACTGAGCTGGCCCAACCAATTTTGCAATTTTTTTTGGCTTTTTATTATTCCTTTACAGCTTTCAGAGTTTCTAAAAGCATATGACCAGTAGGATTAATAAGGTGCTACTGATTTTTAAGGCCCCACGATATTTGCGCAAATGTACAAATAACATTTTTTTTTTAAAAATACAGCAAATTTTTTAAAAAATTCCCGCTAAATTCTTACTAAATATAAAAGCTTAACCTGTACTGAGTTAATAAATAAATAATTGTAAATTTTAAATTGCACCTTTTTGCGAAATGGTGAAAATCATCATATAAAAAATTCATAAAAATTTAAATTTTACAGAATTACGCTAAATAATAAATGATGTAAAGACTGGTCTAAACTGGAGGGATTCTGTTAAAAAAATGCACAAGTGATAAAATAGTGATAACATAGTGGGTCTTGAATATTCCTAGTGATGATCTTTCACCATTTACCACCTTAAAGTGCATCAGTGCCTCCATCAAAAGCTGAAAAACTCGCTGGTCTCTGATCAGCTCTATGGTCAGCTGGCAGAACCACCAGCTGCATTCTCGGGTTCCCTGTTGGGACAGGAGAGCCCGAGAAAACCTTGAAAGATAGAAGGAGGGGACTTTCCCTCCCACTGCTTCTAAAAACAGTCTAGATGCAAATTAGCCACTAGGATTGCTTTTACATTAAAGCTGACCGCTGGCTGAAAAGAATGATACCAAGATGATACCTAAACCCACAGGCATCATTCTGGTATAAGCACTCAAAGCCCAGTAACATACCAGTACGTTGCTGGTTCTTGTTGGGCATACATTGTAATGTTCTGTATGCCCAACATTAGAATACCGCCCTTCATCCACCCACTTCTAATGATGGACATACATGCACCATTTCTTTTTTAACTGTGGTGGTGAAATCACCTCCTACAGCACTGGAGACGCTGATTTACGTATCATGGAAGTAAACGCTGTAGCTGTCAAGATGGGTAAATCAGTGCTGCAGCTGAATGGCGTACCTGCTAAGCAAATGATGGTTAACAATAAAACAAAGTAACATTACAGTATAACAGTAAGACTTACCATACCTGCTTATGCCAAAGCATGGGGGCAATCCGCCCCTAATGTTAGGAGCAAATCGCTCCTCCACCCCTGCCCCCATGCTTTGGCATATATGCTATTTTTTTAACTGTGGTGGTGAAATCACCTCCGACAGCGCTGGAGTCATGGCTTTACATATCGTGGGAGAAAACGCTGTTGTTGTTAAGATAAATGAACCCGTGCTGCAGCTGAATGGCATACCTGAAAACAAAAAAAATAGTTAACAATAAAACACAGTAAACAGTAAAGTATAAAAGAATTACATACCTGAAAAGCAAACATGATAAAACAATGTAACAATAAAACATTGCATTGTAGAATACAGTTAAAAAGAGCAGAATAATAGAGAGAGAGAATAGAGAGAGAGAGAACAATAAAACAACAACTATTTTTGGTTTTTTTATTTTATATTTTTTGGGGGTTTTTTTTACACTTTTTTTGTAACTGTAATGGTTCGGTTACAGGTTTGGGTCTCCCAAAATACGATGGCATCTTTGGAGCCCTGTGAATGTGTGTTCTAGTCTGTGCAGTGCTGTACCCTACGCTAATACTCCACTAGTTTCTGGTAGCGTTCAAAACATTCACCAATGCAAAGACCAGGATGGTCAGGACAGGAGGGACAATAATAGCGGGTGTCACGCCTATATCCGCGATTTCTATCGACACAACATTTTCTTTGGGGGGCTCCTTGGGTAGGGGTATCAGGGAGGACATAAGGAAAATGCCTCTCATGCAGCCAGCTTACTGCATTTGGATTGGGAATTTGGGCCACAGCACTGTCTGGAAACAGAAGGGCTGTGATGAGCTCTTCCTTGCATTTAAGGAAGGATCCAGTTCATCCTGAAGCTTGGTATAGCACATAAGCATTCAGCAGAGCCAATTGAAATAAGTATACAGACACTTTTTTGTACCAGCGTTTGGCCTTACGGCAACTAAGTATGGCGCCAACAACTGGTCGTTGAGGTCCACCCCTCCCATATTTAGGTTATATTCGTGGACACAGAGGGGTTTCTCCACAACACCTGTGAGGACAGAACAAAAACATTCTGATTATCCCTCCACTTCACGGCGAGCAAATTATTACACTTCAAGCAGGGTCTCTCCCTCATCCTAAGATGGGAATCTACAAGCCGCCGGGGTAAACCCCCGGCGATTAGATCGCACAGTGCCACATGCACCATTCCGTGATCAAACAAGTGACTAAAAAGTGGCATGCTAATGTAATAATTGTCCACATACAAGTAGTACCCCTTTCCGAATAAGGGTGACACCAAGTCCCACACAAACTTACCAGTGCTCCCTATGTAATCTGGGCAGTTCTCCAGCTCTACATGACTATCTCTTCCCTCGTAAACCATAAAACTATATGTATAGCCTGTGGCCATGTCACAGAGCTTATACATATTGACCCCTTCCCTTGATGGGAAGATACTGTTTGAAAGACAAGCAGCCAAAAATCTTAATCAGGGACTCATCAATGCAGACAACTTGATGGGGAGTAAACAAGGCTGCAAACCGTTGGTTGAAGTGGTTTACAAGGGGCCGAATTTTGTATAACCCATCGTATCCACGGTCACCCCGAGGACGACAGAGTTCATTGTCGTTGAAGTGCATAAACTGCAAGATCTGCTCATATCGTGCCCTGGCCATGGAGGCAGAGAACATGGGTATATGGTGAATTGGGTCAATGGACCAATATGACTGCAACTCACTCTTTTCAGTTATGCCCATGAGGAGGGATAGGCCCAGAAAGGTCTTAAATTCAGGAACCGTAATTGGTTTCCAATCTCTGGCAAGGGTCAAATGGGGATTAGCGGTGATGAATTGACCAGCATTCAAATTGCTTTAGTCCACAATAGATCTATAGAGATCTTCCATAAACATAAAAATCAAGTGACGTAAAATTAACTGTTTCCACCTGAATTCCGGGTAGGCCAGTGAATGGGGTAAGTATGGGTGCTGCAGAAGTGGTGGGCTCTCAATTAGGATTGGCAAATGCAGCAGGAAGGGCACTATGGGCTCGACGGTCCTGTGTTTGTCTTCTTCTTGGTCACTAGGTTGGACTTGATGGACTTGTGTCTTTTTTCAACCTCACCTACTATGCAACTATATATGTAACTAGTTGTGCTAGCCACCGCACCAGCTTGAACTGCACTTATGGGACTTGCCATGTCACCACGTGTTACTGCAGTTCTGGTTTGACTACGACCAGGGTGTACCTGGCCGCTGGTGCTTGCCAGATCACCAAAAGGATGAGGGGCACTAGTACTGGCTCTCTGCTCCATACGAGAGCCCTGTGGTTCTTGCATCTCAACGACAGCAGAAGAATGGGGTCTGGTACGCCTGACCTTGGCAGGGACCACAACTCACTTGTCAGAGCTATCTGTCAGGGTGCTGCTGCTGTCTACAGGATCATATTCTGAGCCTGAATCTGACAGATGAGTGACTTCCTCTTCACTATCTGTCATGCTCATAAACGTGTAGGCCTCTTCACTAGTGTACCTTCAATTTGACATTTTGGTCTCTAAATTTACTGGTACACTAGTGAGACTCACAGGTAAAAAAGCTCCTGACTGTCAGCGACTGATTCAAAAGCTACCAAAAAAACTGTTAGCGTTCGCAGGGATCAGGTCTGACTCTGTAAATGCTGCAGTCATGTGTGTTGTGTTTTGTAAGTGACAGTGATCGATTGATACTGCACTTGGGTGGAGGAGCTAAATGCAGGTGCTAGCAGGTATCTGGGCTGATCCCGCTAACACTGTATTTTTGGGAACCCTAAACTGCTAGTATAGATCTGATCAGATCAGATATTGATCCGTTCAGACACTATACTACTAAGGGAGGTGTATGGTGCGCGTGTGGGTGTTAGCACTACTGGCACTAATCTGATGCTGCCTGGGGTGACTCAGACCCTGACTGATGCTAAAACCTAACTTATATCACCCACCGGGTGATCAGGGGGTTCAACTTTTATTGGGTAATATGTGGCGGGTGCCCTAATGCTTTAAAAAACAAACTAACTAACCAGCGTCACATGTAAAACTAATACAGTGATCACTGGTGACAGGGGGTGAAAGGGTTAACTAGGGGGCAATCAGGTGGTTAAAACATTTATTAGGTAATATATGAGGGGTACCTGAGGCTATAAAAACCTGACGATGAAACTAACTGGCTAACTAGTGTCACCAGTGACACAAATACAGCGATCGATTAGTGACACTGGCGACAGGGGGTGAAAGGGTTAACCAGGGGGTTAAAACCTTTATTAGGTAGTATATATGGTAGTATATATATCTGATGCTATAAAAATCTGAGGGTGAAACGAATCACCTAACTGGCTAACTAGCGTCACCAGTGACAAATACGGCGATCGATTAGTGAACTGACGACAGGGGGGAAAGGGTTAACTGGGGGGCAATCAAGGGGTTAAACCTTTATTAGGGGGGTAACTTAGACCTAACGGGGGCTACTACTAACTGCCCTAACACTTATTTCAGTCACAAATGACACCAATGCAGTGATCAGTGAAAAATCTGAAAACTGCAATTGGTGACACAGTGACAGGGAGTGAAAGGGTTAACTGGGGGGCAATTGGGGGTGATGAGGGGGGCAAATGTACCTATGTGTACTGGTGTTAGTGTACTGTTGGTGCAACTCACGGTTAGATGTCCTCTCTCTCTCATTGGAATTGAAAAGACCTCAGGAGGAGAGATAACATCACTTCCTCCTGTCTGTGTTTACACTTACACAGACAGGGGAAGGCTCCCCTAATGAACTCGGGCACAGGGGGGGGCGGGATGTACAGGTACACCCGTTTGCCCACCCGTGCCATTCTGCCAACGTACATCGGCGTGCGGCGGTCGGAAACCGGTTAAAATAGGCACTCAACTATTTTTTTTTCCTTTTTTCTTTGCCATTGTTTCTGGCACTAGTTGAGTGCCTATTTTAACTTGATACAATGAAATTCTTTTATCGGATTCACACTATCTTATCATCCATCCACATGCAGATGTTACATGATCTAACATGCAGTGGAGGAGGTTTCTTCTATTGGGCACCAGGATTAAAGTCAGATCTGATAACATGCATTTACCCCTGCAGGGGTGCAGCTATTTGGTGAGTGTTGAACCGAGAGGGGAGCATGAGTGTCATTCACTTCTCTGCACAGTAGCTGTGATCAATTTGCCGCATAAGTCACCTTGCAATTCTGCACAAGTCACTTTGGAAAGTCAAGTTTCAGCCCAGGTTCATACTACTGCAATCACAGACATCGCATGATATTCGCACCTGCACCTGCAGTGCCGATCACATGCGATGTCTGTGAGACGCTAGTTCAACCATACAGTTGTATGGCTGAATTTGCATTAGATTTGCAGGAAAAAAGTGCAGAGACTTTTTTTCCATTGCACTGAAATCAGATTGCATGGGTGTTCTCACCTAGGCGATCCGATTCCTGTGCGAGTTCACAGTTCACACTGCGATCTGTGAACCGATCTGGGGGTGTCATTAACAATGTAATGACACCCGCAGCAGTTCTAGGAAGGCAGTGTGAACTGCCTGTGGGCGAGGAGCGATGCGGTAACCAACACTGTAATCGTGCTGGTTCCCACATCGCATTAGTGTGAACCTAGGCTAAGGACTTTGTCTGCACAATTCACTTTGGACAGTCATATCAAGGACATTAATTATATATATGAATTTTGTGGTACCATTATACACTTTTTAAATATCCATATTTGTTTGCTAGCACTTTACACTTGCGTTTACCTATGAATTTATGTATTTTTGGTACATAGGATCATTTGCACTATTTGGATAGTAATTTGCACTCGTTTGAAGGTTTATGCACTCTAGCATCCATTAGGATTTATTTAACCCCACATGGTCACTTAAATTCTTTTGGCGGCGCCATTCACCTCTTTACACTTTATGTTAATACTTCACTCAGTGGAGTTTCCAGGGGAGGCAGCAGCCACATTTCTACCTAAGTGAGGAATTATACCTATTTTATAAATAAATCATAAATTACAATAAAAAATCTGAAATATTCTATTCCATCAAGATTTTGTAAATGCCTGCAATGATTTCCTGGAATTCTAAAGCTAATGCTCATTTTGGCTAGCAGCAGAGAAGTTTTAGCTTTTAAATGAATAAATCTTTTACAAAATTGGTTCTGGTGCACAGCATGGGTAGTTTCTCCTTCATTACCTTATCCTTCACTCTCACAGGCTTCTACCATTCTGTGAGACCAGTCCTCTAAAGCTACTTCTCTTCAGAGCTCCATCTATATTGACTCTAACATCATCATGTACAATGTGGGATCAGCAGTCCTACTTATTTCAGCTTTAACCCTTGCAGTGTAGGGGGTTCAGCTTTATGAACTCAGATCTCTACGCAGAGCAAATTCTAAAACCATAATGTCCTGCCCCACACCAAGAGCTTATCCTCTGCATGCCTGAAATTTTCAGGTCAAATTAGCCCCTCCAATCCACAACTGATTCCTCTTTCAGGATATGGTTTCTTCAGTAGTAGCACCCTAGTGTACAAACATGCACCAAGATGTTTGAGAATAGAGCCTGCTTTCACCCATGTGACTCTGTTTTCAATGTTTTCATGTCTGTCCTTTAATATGAGTGGCTTATGAAAATGGATGTCAATTTAATTTAATTTAATCTACCAATATGAATGTATTCCCATATAACCATCAATACATATTCCCATTGTATTATAAAAATGATTTTGTTTTAAAATGAGACACCTGCCAAATTTTAATAACAGTGGACAGATGGATAAAACATTAAAATAGAATTGATATTTCTCTGCTGTCATAGTAGAATTTGCAAGGCATTTTATTCAAAAAAGTTAATTTGAAAGTTGGAGCTCCCTTCATCTTAAAAATGCAGACTATAGCTTTGTTTAATTACAAACTCATACTAAGTACCACCTGTCCAATTACAGAGTTCAATGAACTTGTAACATTTTTTTAATTGAAATAGAAATTCCAGGCAATACATAAAACAACTCAATGAGCTAATAATGTTGTCTAGGAATCACTGCAACTGTGCCAAAACCAGAAAGTTCAAAAAAATTTGTCCGAAAGTAGACCTTTCACAAGGGAATTTTAAAGTTTTCTACTGATAACCTTTTCCACTTAAAATGCCAGTTGCCTGGATGTTATTCTGAGTCTTTGGCTTCTAGGTTTGCTGAGTCACTGAGTGCAATGGGTACACAATTCAGGAAATTTTTGGCAAAAATTTAGAATTTCTTGTTGCATACTTGTTACAGTTAAATGGAATTCAAGCAAACTCTGGGAAAAGTAAAAATCCTCTCTTGAAGTTGGGCTGTGCCTGCACTGCAAGGATTAACTGCTTCTTTCTGTCTAGGCTCATCTCCTGTAGTGGACTGTCCCTTCATGTCCTTATGTTCAATACAAGGCTAGGGTCTTTGGAATGGTCTTGATTATTTCAAAACAGTGTAGACCACCAGAGTGCGGGAGGAGAAGAAGCTCTAGGGATTGGTCTAGCAGCACGGAGGAGCCTGCAGGAGCAGAGGATCAAATAATTAAAACTTCCTTACTCTATCCCCTAGACAAGAACAAGAAGTTAATCCTTACTAGGGACTGGCCGAACACCCCCGGTTCGGTTCGCAGCAAAAAATCTCGAGCAGGCAAAAAGTTCTAGCAAACATGCAAACTCTATTAAAGTCTATGGGACATGAAAAAACAAAAGTCCTAATTTTAAAGAAAAAAAGTTTTCAAAACAATCGTTTTTAAAGAAGCAGTGATTTTAATGATGCTTAAAGTGAAACAATAAAAATGAAATATTCCTTTAAATATATTGCCAGAGGGCGGGTCCCCTTAGTCTGCCTGTAAAGTGCAGACTAAGAACATGCTGTGGCAATCATGACATTTCTAAAGGAAAAAATGTAATTTAAACTTGCTCGCGGCTGTAATGTATTGCGGCTTCCAGCAATACAGATTGAAAAAAAAGAAAAAAAACAGCATGGAGTCCCCCCTTTGGATCTGGTATGGATTTTAAGGGGAACTCCAAAATAAAAATAAAAAAATGGCATAGGTACCCCCCAAAATCCATACCAGACCCTTATCCAAACATGCAGCCTGGCAGGTCAGGAAAAGGGGGGAATGAGCAAGCCCCCCCTCCTGAACCATACCAGGTCACATGACCTCAACATGCCCCGCCCCTTGCCTATATAAGAGCTGTCAAAGCAGAGAAAAGGCAGATGGCCAGGGGCCTCCCAAGAGATGACAGCGGGTTGTTTCTTTTTTTTTTCTATTTTTGCGAGCAGCGTGATTGACGATGAATTACATAGAGGGACACTATTTTTTTTTCTTTTTTTATAAAGGACTTGTCAAAAACAGTTTCCTGTGGTTATTACTTTTTGACACTTTTTTGGTGAATGGGTAGGGGTACGATGTACCCGATAGCCATTCACATGGTGGGGGGTCGGGATCTTGGGGCCCCTGTCAGAGAACTCACACAGCAAGCACCCGTCTCCATGCAGCAGCTGCAAATCCTCATTCTACTAATGCAAAGGTGCATGCATGGAACCATAGCCAGAGGCAAATGAGATCCAGGGTGAGCATGCACAATGGCACCTCTATGCGAATGCGCACACGCGCTAACGCGCGTCCGCGAGTGCCAAAGCGCTAATATGCGAACGTACATGCGCCAATGTGCAAAACTGCTAATGTGCTAACGCGCATGTGCCAATGTGCTAAGTTGCTAATGCGCATGCGCGTACGCACGTACGCTGGCGCCAATCCTGGCACACAGCACCCTATATAAACAGAGAGTCTGCCTAGCATCAGTGCTGGATTGTCTTCAGCTTGTTCCTGTGTTCCTGTGTTCCTGTTGTTATTCTGCCTGATTGACCTTGTTCCTGAAAACCTGGCTATCTTCTGACCATTCTCTTGGATCTCCCCTGCCTGCTGAACCTGCCTCTACTTGCAATACTGACCTTGGCTTGAACTTATGATTACGGGTCTGCTTCCTGATTCTGTACCCTGCTGCCCGTCTGTTGCCAACCCCTGCCTGTTCCTGACTACGGTTTTGCCTGCTGACTTGGTACCCCGCTGCCAGCCTGTTGCCGACTCCTGCTTGTTCCTGATTCTGCAGTTGATCCTGATCTGGCTCCCGCTGAACAAGTTTGGTGATCAGTTTCCACATCTCCTCAGCAGAGGTTCCTATATCTCCAAGTTCCAGCCTCCTGCCTGCAGGCACCTGCACCCTTTCGTTGCCCTCGCACTCCCTGTACCCACCACCAGGGGTGCTTGGACCGGAACCGTGCAAAAGGCCACCCTCATCATTTCGGGCTCCGCTGTAAGGTACGTGACAGCCCCCTTGTTAAAGGGGGCTTCCAGATTCTGATAAGCCCCCCACCCACAAACCCTGACAACCACAGCCCAGGGTTATTGGTAAGAAGCTCTTGTCCCCATCAACATGGGGACAAGGTGCTTTGGGATGGGGACGCAGAGCCCCCCACCCTGAAGCACCCACCCCCATGTTGAGGTCATGTGGCCTGGTATGGTTCAGAAGGTGGGGGGAAATGACGGAACCGGGAGATGACGGCTCTGGGAGTAGATGGCTCTGGGCTTCTTATTAAATAAAGGACTTGTTAAAAACCAGGTCTTGTAGTTTGTTAACATTTCACAGTTTTTTTGGTGAATGGGTAGGGGTATGATGTACCCGATACCCATTCACATAGCGGGGTGCGGCGGGATATGGGAGCCCCCTTGTTCTGGCCCATCACCAATCCTTACAATGTGGAAGCGCCACTTTTCATTTTCCTGGAGTTTAGTTTTAAGATATTGAAGGAAGAGGGAAAGCAGCTAGCATTTTCATAAGGATAGGTCAGCAATTTAATGTTTCTTTGATGAACGATTTCTTTTAAGAATCCCACCTAAATAGCTCTTTAACCTCTTGTTCTGCAGACAAGTTGAGCATGGAATTTTGTATTTTTGCTATATAGCACTCCATGGTAAAGTTAGTCACATTTAAGTCACTATTCTTCTCACTTAACCTTCTCAAGTCAGAATCTATTAAATTGTTGTCTCTCAAGTCCATTCATAAAAAGTCCCAACTATTAGATTCTGACTTAGAATCTAATGAACAGGAGCCCTTTATGATTGGACTGGAAAGAAATTAAAGTCCATTAACTTGTTTCTAATTGGGAAAGTTAAGTGAGGATAGTGATCATTCACTGTGTTCTCATTTTACTGCAGAGCACCAAAAAAATAGCTGTGTTTACATTACACAGACCATTTGTAAAATTTGAATGACGAAAAATTGGCTAATTTCGTACTTGCGTACCCTTCTCTTTTCAAATAAAACTTTGCTACAAATTACCATTTCATGACCCAACTTTCCGGCACTGCAATGGTTACATGTTAGTGAAAGAATAAGTCTAATACATAGTAGTGTGTAGTAATTTAAAAGGTTCCATCATAGTTGAGTAACCATTACTCACATATTTAATGTTATCAGACATGTTGGTCAGATGAAAAAACAAGCAAACAAAAGAACTATTTAGCATTTAATGAATTAGCTTGTTAATGTTAGTGCTACTTAATAATATACAGCTATCATAAGGGGACAAGCTTCAGCAAATACATTGCTTTAGGCAATACAATTAATGATTCTTGCATTACTGAAAAGATTCAGTTTATATGTGCAATACAGTGTTATATGAACTTTGGGTTGAATTGGACCCTAACCAAACCTGTTCACAGTTCATTGAACAAGCAGACAACTTGGCCATATTTGGCCAGCTCACATGCCTGAGCCTCTGGCTGATGTTTTTTAACATGATACTATCACTACCTGTGCCCTTTTTTTAACAGAAGCATGTACATTGAAAAAGGCCATAAAAAATAACAGGATTAAACTCGTATAGACTTTAATCACTATGTATGGGTTTAGTGGATTTTTTCTGAGTTTGCCTGATCTTTACCCAGTTCACTCATCACAGTGTATTATTATTATTATTATTATTGGTTCCTAGGAATGGAGTTTAATTTACAGATTCCCTTACCTATAACAAAGTAATACCCTATGGGTCATATTTAATTAGTTATTAAATTAGTTATTATTATTTATATTATTAAAATTGTAATTAGCTGTTTGTTATTTATTGACCGTAAGTTGATTTCCAAATGTTGGCTGTCTTCTAACCCTCCAACTTGTGTTCAGTGGTGCACAGCGGTGAATGCTGTGCTGGATAGAGGGCAACTTACTTATAAACACAGGGGTTGTATGAATACATTTAACAAAATCTGGTCCTCTTGGTTATCATCCCCATACATAGTCTCCACAAGTGTGGATGATCTCCCTGACTCTGCCGATAGTGATGCTGATTTATGATGGGGCTATGGTGGGGAACTTAACTGAATTATTGATTGTGTTGTAATGTTAACATTCCCCGGGGATGACTGCTATATATCAGAATGATTTATTGTTATAATAATATTATATATATATAATATATATATATATATATATATATATATATATATATATATATATATATATATATATATATATATATATATACTGTATATATACTGTATATATATATATATATATATATATATATATATATATATATTATACCTTTTCATGTGACAACACTGAGAAATTACACTTTGCTACAATGTAACGTAGTGAGTGTACAGCTTGTATAACAGTGTAAATTTGCTGTCCCCTCAAAGCAACTCAACACACAGCCATTAATGTCTAAACCACTGGCAACAAAAGTGAGTACAACCCTAAGTAAAAATGTCCAATTTGAGCCCAAAGTGTCAATATTTTGTGTGGTCACCATTATTTTACAGCACTTAACCCTCTTCGGCATGGAGTTCACAAGAGCTTCACAGGTTGCCACTGGAGTCCTCTTCCACTCCTCCATGACAACATCACGGAGCTGGTGGCTGTTAGAGAACTTGCGCTCCTCCACCTTTAATTTGAGGATGCCCCACAGATGCTCAATAGGGTTTAGGTCTGAAGACATGCTTGGCCAGTTCATCACCTTTACCCACAGCTTCTTTAGAAAGGCAGTGGTCGTCTTGGAGGAGTGTTTGGGGTCTTTATCATGTGAACTGTAGCACTCCAGTGTCGGCAGCACTCATGCAGTCCCAGACCATGACACTCCCACCACCATGCTTAACCCTAGGCAAGACAAACTTGTACTTCTCACCTGGTTGCCGCCACACCTGCTTGACACCATCTGAACCGAATAAGTTTATCTTGGTCTCATCAGACCACAGGGCATGGTTCCAGTAAATTATATTCTTAGTCTGCTTGTCTTCAGCAAACTGTTTGCAGGCTTTTTTGTGCATCATCTTTAGAAGAGGCTTCCTTATGGGATGACAGCCATGCAGACCAATTTGAGGCAGTGTGCGGCATATGGTCTGAGCACTGACAGGCTGACACCCCAAGCCCTTCAATCTCTTCAGCAATGCTGGCAGCACTCATATGTCTATTTTCCAAAGACAACCTCCAGATATGATGCTGAGCACGTGCACACAACTTCTTTGGTTGACCATGGCGAGGCCTGTTTTGAGTGAAACCTGTCCTGTTAAACCGCTGCATGGTCTTGGCCACCGTGCTGCAGGTCAGTTTCAGGGTCTTGGCAATCTTCTTATAGCCTAGGCCATCTTTATGTAGAGCAACAATTTTTTTTTTATATCCTCAGAGAGTTCTTTGCCATGAGGTGCCATGTTGAACTTCCAGTGACCAGTATGAGAGAGTGAGAGCGATAACACCAAATTTAACACATCTGCTCCCCATTTACACCTGAGACCTTGTAACACTTATGAGTCACATGACACCGGCGAGGGAAAATGGCTAATTGGGCCCAATTTGGATATTTTTAGACAAGCGTTTTAGACAATAATGGCTGTGTTCTGAGTTATTTTGAGGGGACATAAAAATTTACACTGTTATACAAGCTGTACACTCATTACTTTACTTTGTAGCAAAGTTTCATTTATTCAGTGTTGTCACATGAAAAGACATAATAAAATATTTACAAAAATGTGAGGAGTGTACTCACTTTTGTGAGATAATGGGATTGATTTACTAATACTGGGGAGTGCAAAATCTGGTGCAGCTGCTCATGGTAGCCAAATCAGCTTCTAACTGCAGTTTGTTTAGCTACGCGTTGACAATAAAAACCTGGATCCTGTTTGGTTTCTATGCAGAGCTACACCAGATTTTGTACGCTCCAATTTTAGTAAATCAACTCCACTGTATATATATATATATATATATATATATATATATATATATATATATATATATATATATATATATATATATATATATATATTGTCATTGTCTTGTCTTGTTAGGACATTTGTTATATGTTCTGTCTGAATATGTGTAAAAATGTAGACTTAATAAAAAGTATTTGATTAAAAAAGTTTGATTCATGATTCAGGCTCTTGACTATATAATATGTAGTCCTGGTCTGCTTTATGCAGCTGTTCTATTCTAGACGCCTATTCCTGATATACTTACAATGCTGTGAAAAAGTATTTGCCCCCTTTCTGATTTTTTTTTTTGCATATTTGTCACACTTAAATGACTAAGATCATCAAACAAATTTTATTACACAAAGATAACCCGAGTAAATACAAAATACAGTTTTTAAATAATGGTTTCATTTATTAAGCCAAAAAAGCTGTCCAAACCTGCCTGGCTTTATGTGAAAAAGTAATTGCCCCCTAAACCTAATAACTGGTTGTGCCACTCTTGGCGGCAAAAGCTGCAATTAAGCATTTGCGATAACTAGCAATAAGTCTTTCACATTGCTGTGGAGCAATTTTTGCCCACTCTTCTTTGTAGTATTGTTTTAATTCAACTACATTGGAGGGTTTTCCAGCATGAATGGCCCGTGTAAGGTCATGATACAGCATCTCAATTGGATTTAAGTCTGGGATTTGACTAGGCCACTTCAAAACCTAAAATTTGCTTTGTTTGAACCATTTTGAGGTGGACTTGCTGTTGTGTTTTGGATCATTGTCCTGCTGCATAACCCAAGTGCACTTGAGCTTGAGGTCACAAACTGATGGCCGGACATTCTGGTAGAGCTCAGAATTCATGGTTCCATCAATTATGGTAAGTCGTCCAGGTCCTGAAGCTGCAAAGCAGCCCCAGACCATCACGCTGCCACCACTGTGTCTGACTATTGGTATAATGTTCTTGTTATGAAATGTTGTATTAGTTTTATGCTAGATGTAACAGGATGCACACCTTCCAAAAAGTTAAATTTTTGTCTCATCAGTCCACAGAATATTTGCATAAAAGTCTTGGGGATGATCAAGAAGTTTTTTGGTAAATGTGAGATGAGCCTTTGTGTTCTTTTTGGTCAGCAGTGGCTTTGGCCTTGGAACTCTCCCATGGATGCCATTTTTGCCCAGTCTCTTTCTTTTTGTTGAATCATGAACACTGATCTTACCAGAGGCAAGTGAGGCCTGCAGTTCTTTAGATGTCGTTCTGGGTTCTTTTATGACCTCCTGGATGAGTCATTGTCATGCTCTTGGAGTAATTTTTGTAGGCTGGCCACTCCTGGGAAGGTTCACCACTGTGAACTTGTGGATAATGGCTCTCCCCATGGTTCACTGGAATTCTAAAGCCTTAGAAATGGCTTTGAAACCCTTCCTAGACTGATACATATACATTACTTTGTTTCTAATCTGTTCTTGAATTTTTTTAGATTGTGGCATGATGTGTGGCTTTTTGTGATTGGTTAGCGTGCTTCACTTTGTCAGACAGCTTTTTTATGTGATTTTTTGATTCAACAGGTCTGGCAGTAATCAGGCCTGGGTGTGGGAAATGAAATTTAACTCAGCTTTCCAAAAAATCGTGGTTAATCACAGTTCATTCATGATTCAACATGGGAGGGGGCAATTACTTTTTCACATAGGGCCAGGCAGGTTTGAACAGCTTTTTTCCCTTAATAAATGAAATAATAATTTAAAAACTGCATCTTGGATTTACTCGGGTTATCTTTGTGTAATATTAAAATTTGTTTGATGATCTGAATCATTTAAGTGTGAGAAATAAGCAAAACAAATATGAAAAACAGTAAGGGGGCAAATACTTTTTCACAGCACTGTATATATTCTCCTTCACAGGTGAGGTAGACGGCACACGATACTCTTCCTAGTGCAAGAAATCAAGCCTTCCTAATAACCATATATAAAGAAAAGGATCCAGGGATGGCTGCACTTAAAAACTATTATTGTAGAAAATTCACATGTAAATAGGTTACATATCGTTCCAAACACAACGGTGTTGGGCTATAAAGCTTACGTTACCTTCTTCAGGTGGGAAGAAGATATACAATGACAACCTTCTCCTGATATACCTTCTCCTGATACACTTAGATATGAGATACATTAAACCTGGGCCTTTAGAAAGCATATGTATATACAAAAGGCTAGCACTTGCGCTAGCGCCAGAAGTAACCTGCAGAATTGGGTCCATAGTTTAATAAAAGTTCAGTCTTAAAAGGTTTACAAACGGGATCACTGGAGCCCTGCTGCTCTCTATACCAGTGGGTACCCGAAACGGTAGACAGAAATACAAAGGGAGAGCGAACAGGCCCTGGTGCAGTAACCTTTAATAACTGAATTAAAAACAATAACAATTGCACTCAAAGACAGTTGCTTGTATAAGGTATATCATCCACAAGGGCCTCTGTGAAATCACCGAGTGATAGGATCCATCCGACTGTCATAAAAATGTAACATGAGCCGATCATGTATAAGCTCCCAAGAAGGAAGTGACACTTCAGGCACACTGACAGCTGCTCAGCTCCAGTGTCTGCAGCGGGACAGAGGAACTCCCTCAGCCGCTGGAATAGCAGTGCTGCCTGGGATGTCATGTGGTGAAGAGATCAGAGAATTGGATGGCTAGGCCCTTGCTAAGATGATGTATTTTGGAGGGCGGGGCTTCCTTTCTCAAGTCCACTCAGCAATGTGATGATCATTTCTAAATATCCCTGTCTAAAGTCAGAAACCTTTAAATATTTCTGAACTACTTAGAAGATCAGGACTATCTGATAATATGTTGCTATTAGTGTATGATTAGCATTAGTTAATACTCTACAATGCAACAATATATAACCCTTTCATGGCATATCTGTTGACTGCAAGTTAACAGGCAAGCTGATGTATTGTATAAAATAAAAATATCTACTATATATAAAAAAAAAATTACAATAATATTAATAAATCAAATATCAATCTATACTTAATACACAAATTAACCTCAAATAAGTGACAATATAATAGGTCTAATGCATAATAATTCCATTTAAGTTAATTTCTTTCCTCACCATGTAACATATTTCTACAATTAAAAGGGGATATTTAACCACTTAACGACCGGAAGATTTGCCCCCTTAATGACCAGGCCATTTTTTGCGTTACAGCACTACGTGATTTTAACTGACAATTGTGCAGTCGTGCAATGCTGTACCCAAACAAAATTGACGTCCTATTTTTACCACAAATAGAGATTTCTTTTGATGCTATTTGATCACCTCTGTGGTTTTTTTTTTTTTGCGCTATAAACAAAAAAAAGGTGACAATTTTGAAAAAAACAACAATATTTTTGACTTTTTGCTATAATAAATATCCCCCCCCAATTTTTTTTTTAAACAAATTTCTTCCTCAGTTTAGTCTGATATGTATTCTTCTACATACTTTTGGTAAAAAAAAATCGCCATAAGCATATATTGATTGGTTTGCGCAAAAGTTATAGCATCTACAAAATATGGAATAGATTTATGGCATTTTTATTATTAATTTTTATTTATTAGTAATGGTGGTGATCTGCCCTTTTTACTAGGAATGCAACATTGCAGCGGACAGATCGGACACTTTTGACACTATTTTGGGACCATTGACATTTATACAGCGATCAGAGCTAAAAATAGCCATTGATTACTGTATAAATGTCATTGACAGGGAAGGGGTTCACACTAGGGGGCGATCAAGGGGTTGTGTGTCCTAGGGAGTGAACTGTGGGGGGATGGGACTGACTGGGGGAGGAGACCGATCATTGTTTCTAAGCATTAGGAACAACAGATCAGTCTTCTCACCCCTGATAGAACGGAGATCTGTCTGTTTACATTGACAGACCTCCATTCTGTCAGGTGTCCAGCAGACATCGCAGCCGCCAGGCACGTGCATCCATCGGCTCCACCATCGCACCACCAGCGCGCGTGCCCCCTAGTGCTCTTTTAAAGCGGCCGATGTACAGCTATGACGGCTCGCCCAGAGGAGCCAACCTGCCGCAGTATAACTGCGGGGGATGGTCCTCAAGTGGTTAAAGATGATCGTTATGTTGCTGGGTGGACTTGAGAAAGGAGGCCCTGCCTTCTGAAACACGTCATAATCGCAGCGGCCTAGACATCCAATCCTATGTCGGCTTTCAGCTTTCTCCACCATGTGACATCCCTGCCGGCGCAGGCTCCTCTGGTGGCTGAGAGACACCGGCTCTTCTGGCAGCTGAGAGAGCTCCCCTGTCCCACTGCGGACACTGGAGCCGAGCACCTGTCAGTGTGCCTGAAGTGATGCTTCCTACCCAGGAGCTTATATATGATTGGCTCATGTTACATCTTTAGGACAGTCGGATGGATCCTATCGCTCAGTGATTTCACACAGGCTCTTGTGGATGACATGCCTTATACAAGCAAATGTCTGTGAGTGCAATTGTTATTGTTTTAAATTCAATTATTGCAGGTTAATGCACCAGAGCCTGTGCGCTCTCTTTGTGTTTTTGTCTTTAGGCAGCCGAAGCTAAGGCAACTTTTCCCAATATAGTTACAGGTCATACATGTTTGCCATCATCAGTAAAAATACATTCTATATGTATATTCTATATAAACTTATATTTTCATTGTCATATTATTGTAAGCCGAGTAAGAATCAATAAAACAGTAAGGCTAGATTCACATCATAAAGTGATGTTAAAGGTATTTTTTAAAATAATAAACATGTTATAATTACCTGTTCTGTGCATTGGTTTTGAACAGAGCAGCCTTGATCCTCTTCTTCTCAGGTCCCCCACCAATACTCCTGGCTCCCCCCCTTGAACAATGTCCCTGATAGCAATCTGCTTATTATGGAGGCACTAGCGCATGCTTGCTCCCAAGTCCTGCTATGACACAGAGCAATGGCTCGGCCCCGCCCCCGCTCTCTCCTCATTGGCTCACTGACTGTGATTTACGCTCGGGACAGGTACATCACTGGATAGAGAGGGGCTCAGGGTTAGTAATGGGGGGGGGGGGGGGCTGAGCGGAGAGCATAGCACAGAAAGTTTTTTCTCTTTATGCGTAGAATTAGCACATATTATGTTGCATGTTAATATGTTAATGAATGGGCTGCCAATGCACCTCAAGAAATCAAAAAACACACATAACCCTTTTTATTAATACAGTGTACCACAATGCACATCATGTGTGTTGTAATGTGTTGTATGTTATACTCTACAGGGCAGTGTGTTGGGGTGAAATTTCCAATGATATCGCAACTCAATGTACATAGAGCTAATGCACTGCCATGTATTGCAGAAGCACATGTACATTTACAAGTTTTAGTGGGCATTGCCACAACGCATGAGTTTGAATAGGCCCTAAAATGTTTTGTAAAAGATGTTAGCAGAGGGTAGCACTTGGGTGCTGAGCTTTGCATGCCTGCATATCAAAGCGATGAAAATGCAGTCCTATTTAAAATGTTTGGATATTCAGAGGTAACACAAGAAGTGCTGCCTTCAGGGCACTCAATCCTGATTTATTCTAGACATAAATTACGTAAAACCAACTTTTTCCTTCCAAGATACTATGCATAAGAATATATACCGTATATAAAAAGGAGGACCTAAACATAGTGAGTGCAATCAGTGACAATTTATTCAGGACAGAGAATAAAATATACAATAAATATTATGTTGATTGTTCATTGGAAACATAACTTACATTCTAGGCTGCAAATTTTGTCAGTTTTTTTTATGGAGGCGAAACTGAAGGGGTTTGTGAGGAAGAATTTATGAGTATTAATTTGATATTGCCAATGGCAATGTATATACATTAAATGAATATACTTTAATCTAAAGCACAATTGTACAAAGCATATGTAATGTAGGGATTTATATATATAAAAAAAAGAAAACAAGAGTAGAAAATGTAAATGTTTTATTATTACAGCATGAGATACAGTAATTTAAATCTATAACCAAAATAACCTATTTTCTAAAGTTTCTGGGAAATGTGGTAATATCTACATTACATAAAGAATACTTATATTTTTGTTAACAAGTAATAAATGAGTTTGCCTATAAGTTTTACTGATTCACACTAGCAGTTGGGGGCCAGGAAAGCCCTGCAGTGGAGCCGTGCTGCTACCCCCTTTAGCAGCAAAGACAGCAGGCAGTGGTGTACACATGCCACAGCTGCAATGCTTTGCCTTGTGTGTGCAGCAGAAATTTAACCCCCTTTCGCTTTCGGTGAGCGTAGTGCCCACCAAACGTAACTCATTCAAGGGAATAAGGCCTCACTGCAAGGATCTGCAACTACTGTATGTGCAATGTGCTAGTACAGCGATCAAGGGTCTAAAGCAGACAGTGGTGCAACACCTCCTCACCGTCTATCAAATAAACCACAAGTGTGAACAAACCCTAAGTCCCTCTTTTTGTGCTTCCTACAACATTAACCAATCTGAAACTCGCAAAGCAGTTTTCAATTTGATTGTGAGAAATGCCTACTGGCACTTTTTATTCCAGGAATTCAGTAAATTGAGAAGCATCAAGCATGGTATTCCAGTGTTACCAACAAATGAGTTCAAGGGTCACATTATCACAGACAAAAGAAACCCAGGTGGACTGGTGCAGAGCAGTAATATTTAGATGAGAAACTGCACTACTCAACAGGTATTCTGTCCTTCCTGCTGTTTATGCAGTTGAGGCTTTTGCTTGAATGTATTTTAATAGTTAATATAGGACATAAAAGGAATAGTTGTATTTTGCTGGCCGAACCCTTTGGCTATGGAAATCACTTTACAATATATTACTTGTACCCACATGGATTATGTCTAATTAGTGAGAATAATTAAGCTGTATAAATGTCATTTAACTCACATACAGTGGGGACGGAAAGTATTCAGACCCCCTTAAATTTTTCACTCTTTGTTATATTGCAGCCATTTTCTAAAATCATTTAAGTTCATTTTTTTCCTCATTAATGTACACACAGAACCCCATATTGACAGAAAAACACAGGATTGTTGCCTTTTTTGCAGATTTATTAAAAAAGAAAAACTTAAATATCACATGGTCCTAAGTATCCAGACCCTTTGCTCAGTATTTAGTAGAAGCACCCTTTTGATCTAATACAGCCATGAGTCTTTTTTGGGAAATATGCAACAAGTTTTTCACATCTGGATTTGGGGATCACCTGCCATTCCTCCTTGCAGATCCTCTCCAGTTCTGTCAGATTGGATGGTAAACGTTGGTGGACAGCCATTTTTAGGTCTCTCCAGAGATGCTCAATTGGGTTTAAGTCAGGGCTCTGGCTGGGCCATTCAAGAACAGTCACGGAGTTGTTGTGAAGCCACTCCTTCCTTATTTTAGCTGTGTGCTTAGGGTCATTGTCTTTTTGGAAGGTAAACCTTTGGCCTAGTCTGAGGTCCTGAGCACTCTGGAGAAGGTTTTCGTCCAGGATATCCCTTTACTTGGCCGCATTCATCTTTCCCTCAATTGCAACCAGTCGTCCTGTCCCTGCAGCTGAAAAACACCCCCACAGCATGATGCTGCCACCACCATGCTTCACTGTTGGGACTGTATTGGACAGGTGACGAGCAGTGCCTGGTTTTCTCCATACATACCGAATTAAGGTCAAAAAGTTCTATCTTGGTCTCATCAGACCAGAGAATCTTATTTCTCACCATCTTGGAGTCCTTCAGGTGTTTTTTAGCAAACTCAATGAGGCTTTCAAGTGTCTTGCACTGAGGAGAGGCTTCCGTCGGGCCACTCTTCCATAAAGCCCCGACTGGTGGAGGGCTGCAATGATGGTTGACTTTCTACAACTTTCTCCCATCTCCCGACTGCATCTCCGGAGCTCAGCCACAGTAATCTTTGGGTTCTTCTTTACCTGTCTCACCAAGGCTCTTCTCCCCCGATAGCTCAGTTTGGCCAGACAGCCAGCTCTAAGAAAGGATTCTGGTCATCCCAAACGTCTTCCATTTAAGGTTTATGGAGGCCACTGTGCTCTTAGGAACCTTAAGTGCAGCAGAAATTTTTTTGTAACCTTGGCCAGATCTGTGCCTTACCACAATTCTGTCTCTGAGCTCTTCAGGCAGTTCCTTTGACCTCATGATTCTCATTTGCTCTGACATGCACTGTGAGCTGTAAGGTCTTATATAGACAGGTGTGTGGCTTTCCTAATCAAGCCCAATCAGTATAATCAAACACAGCTGGACTCAAATGAAGGTGTAGAACCATCTCAAGGATGATCAGAAGAAATGGACAGCACCTGAGTTAAATATATGAGTGTCACAGCAAAGGGTCTGACTACTTAGGACCATGTGATATTTCAGTTTTTCTTTTTTAATAAATCTACAAAAATGTCAACAATTCTGTGTTTTTCTGTCAATATCGGGTGCTGTGTGTATATTAATGAGGAAAAAAATGAACTTAAATGATTTTAGCAAATGGCTGCAATATAACAAAGAGTGAAAAATTTAAGGGGGTCTGAATACTTTCCATCCCGACTGTATATATGCACCAGAGGACCTTCAGTTCAAATGCAACAAGATCTATAGTGAGCTCTACAAGAACCTGCCAGCTGCCTTTAGAGTTATCAGGGGACATTAGTCTTCATCAAGCCCTAACACAGGCCCTCTAATGCAGTGGTTCTCAACTCCAGTCCTCGGGACCCACCAACAGGCCAGATTTTAAGTATTACCTTGGGGAGTTGCAGACTAGAATACTGCAATCACTGAGCAGCAAGTGATATCACCTCTGATGTATTACAGCTATCTTGCAAACCTGGCCTGTTGGTGGGTCCTGAGGACTGGAGTTGAGAACCACTGCTCTAATGCATTCTTTCATAAAGGAGTGGCTTTTCTCCCAAATGAATTAGCTTTTTTCTAATGCTCTTAACCATTAAATGTTGCAAAAAAGTATTTCACGTGAGATGAACTTTTGTGACAGGTGCGCCTCAGTACACATCCAAGGTGCTCACTTACTGGTAAACTTACACCAAACTTTCAAAATATTGTAAATCTGATTTTCCCTATATAAAACAGATAAAACAAATTTCTGTTAATTATTTGCACCATTTATTCATATTGTGGTCCCCATGGAAGCCCTGCATCTCTGCGGGTACTAAACCCTATCAAGCCTAAGATAATTACAACTAAGAATTTCTGCAATTCTGCATTATAGGCACTGTAAAAACTAAGGTGATGTTGCAAGGCCTTGAATGCTTGATGATAAGATATAGACAAAGTGCCTTGATATCAAGAGTTAACCAATGTAACACTGTTTCCATTTTAATAATTGGATAGGACTGCCTCAGTACCCCTTATATGGCCAGGGAATTTACCTTACCAGCAATCCTAACCTCTCCAGCAGAGACCACTTGCCTGCTGCTGGAGTATTACTTCCTGGTTGATACAGCCATTTGGTCTAAGTTGGAGTTTGCAAGTTGGTAAGGAGTCAGAAATGGAAATGCATATCCTAACAGGATGTTCTCGCAGGCCTCCTGATATGAGGTACGCGGGTAGAGAAGCACCAGATAAGACCTCCTGGAGAGGTGAGAATTAAAATGTCCTGAGTTACAGAAGATCAAGGGCCAGCTGTTAATGAAGATTTGACCTGGGTCAAATAGCGATGATACATGGATGAATGCTGCCCCAGTGGACACTACAGCATTTTTCCTGGAAGATGGACTGGAGAAGAATATACTTCCTGGTGATTTGGAAGGACTGCCTCCTATGGATTTTTAATTGGACAGTGGGTGTTTGTCTGGGTGGTGTCTGAGTGGGCTGCCTAAAAGTACTGACCGGCTGAAGTTACACCCTCTATTCCTTAAGCTCAGCCAAGACAGCATCCCAACGAGGACCTTACGTAAAGTATAATTTATGTTCTTTTGTATTTTATCCTCTGTAATAATTTCCTTTAGTGTTTTTATGTTAGCATTCCTACTTTCTTGGGAAATAAATGAGACCCTTGCTTTGTTAAAGCAGTGGTTTATTTTTATAGCTAACCTTGTTATTGTACCTTCACCATTAACTTTATCAGAGCTTTGATAGACTATCTAATTATAGGAATAGACAAGTTAATATATATTTATAATAAATAGGGGGAGTACAAAAACCAACCCATAATGTATTTCACCCTACTTATGTGTCTTTGGGAGGTGATGAAAAACAGAAAAAGTGAGGGAATACCCCACCAAGCACCATGTTTTTTTTTACTAGGCACATCTATATATTTGCCCTATTTAATCAAATCTACCAATAGTCTTTGAAATGCAACTGTGGGATCACTCTTCAATGTACAATAATTCTCTAAATCATTCAGTTGTTTCATTTTATCAGCATTTCTTATTGTAATATGTGTGTTATCTTTTAGGGTTGTCTGTCTGGCTGTGTTTATTTCCAAAAGCTTCCTTTCTACTTTTTCCTATAAAGCATCAATAGCTGCACTCCTGGCCTGTACTGTGTAAATAAAAACGTATTACCCATATTTAACTTATCAAAAATGGACACCCCATTTTGAGACACAGATTCAGAGCACACACGATCAGGTTAGAAAGGGTTGTTAGGTCATTAAACTCAAAAGTAGAAGTCACATCTTCTGTGACTTCCTTTAAATGATCAACACTGTTAACCGCTACATCATCCTGATTTTCACTTGAAAAAAATGTTTTGTCAATGCATTATTAACAATGCATAATTAACAAACATCACAAATGATGTCAATAACACTAAGGGCACTTTCACTCTGGGGCGGGAGGGCGACGACAGTAAAGCGACGTTATTTTTAGCTGCGCTTTACCGCATTTTTGCGTCACTTTTCCGCCCGGTAGCGGGGCGCATTTTTTTGTATACACCGCTCCTACAGAGCCTCAAAGATGCTGCTTGTAGTACTTTTTTGATGTCCTGCCAGCGCACCACTCCAGTGTGACTTGTAGTTCTGCAACAGCTGGAGGTCCGCTAATTGCAATTCCCTGTCATACACTGATGGAAATTCAGCTTGTCCAGCAGGGACAGGGCAGATTTGATCAGTGTGTGTGTCCATCTCTGCTTGACAGAAGTCAATTTGTTGATCAACTTCTGTCAAAAGGACATGTTGGAAAATCAGCGGCTGCAGCCCATTGGCAGTGTATTCTTACAGTGGCAGGTGATGCTGTGCACGGGCCAACCCTTTTAGCTTACACAGGACCCTGGCTTCATTCCAAAGAATAATGGGCTGCATTCTTAAATGCTAAGTTCACCTTATTTTTTTTTTTAATCCAGCTCCCCTATGTACCAATATACCAGTAATGTACCTCTGTTGCACAAAAAAAAGTTTTCTTTGGTTTTGTTATCAATTTTCTTTTTATTAAATATATTAAAAGAAACATACAATATACATCATACCACCTTCGAAAATATATACATTAATAACTCGCTTTACCTAACAATGGATAGTTTGGTGATATCCTCTATTTCCCTGTTTCTAAAGAATCGACTTTGATAAATTCCTATTACCCACACATACCTAAATACATTCAACCACACCAAAAAACAAAACAAAACACAAACCTCTAAATTTTCTATTTCCTTCCACTTATAAGTATTCTAACACTCTAATTTAGGACCGAAATTCATCCCATTTTTTCCATATTTCTGGCACCTGGCCCATTATATACCCTTCCTCTCTTATCTGTTTTTCCATATATTGGATTTCGTTCATTTCACATATATGTTTTCTTTGGTTTTGAAGACCAGGCCCCACTTCCATCCATGGCTGTAGTTTGCAGATCACTTTGGAAAACTTCCTGGTAGACAGAGGACAGACACACAGGATGGACCAGCCAGTATGACCCAGGAAAGAGTTTACCATTAGCACACCTTCACCCATCAACTAAGTTTTCACAGCACCCCCGGCATTACTGTGTGAATTTGCCTGACTTCCCCAGTGTCCCTTCAGTCAGGCTCAGGGTGTATGCTAAATTCCCTGGAGCCACATGCAGCCCATGGAACATCCCTGATGTAGTGCAAGTGCCTGCCTGATTGGATACAGAGTGATTGGATTGATGGTGTCCCTCCTATTATATAGTTTTTGTAAATCTAAAGGAGATTACAAAGAGGTTGTTTAATCAGATTGTATAGTGTATAGCTACATTTATACACCTAAAATAACCTAGTTGCGCTTTTAAAGTTATTAATTGTTAATGGCACACCAAACACAGAAGAAAACACACATTTTGCCACATGAAAAAACAGATGACAAATGCAGTAACAAGTTTAGAAAAATGTCCTTTAAGCTACTTTGCCAAGTGGAGCGCAGCCCTTTGAAATCGACTGGCTGCCCTATGTGTGTCACTGGAAAAACGAGCCAAAAAACATGCACTCCCACAACTCTAGGTGAGAATGGGGCCTGAAAGTGAAATTGGTGCATTTACAGATAAACAATGTGGCTCCATTCACATCTGTGTGTTTCCAAATGCATGGCAAACTGCACAGAAAATGTGTGCTTTGCCATGCATTTCATAAATGCTGCAAATGTGCATCGTGTTTGTGTTGTCATCACATGTTAAAGGCTCCCCAAGTCTGGCAAACAGAGAAAATTGCTGTAACACACCATGCGCTGCTTCAAAAATAGCTCTATAGCTTCTCTAGGGCGATTGTTGCATGTAGGGTAGTCTATTCAAGTGAATGTGCTGCCCTATGCGCGACGAGTGAAAACACTCTAAAACTCCAAAACAAACACATGCAGAAATGTGAGTTTTTGTTAGGTGGAGATGTCAATGAGGCCTCATGACTGAGTGTCTCCATCCACTGTACTTGTATAAAGATGCCATACACTATGCAATCTGATTGTACAATCTCTGTACAATTTCCTTTAGATTTACCAGAACTATGGAACAGAGGACACACCTGAACAATCCATCAAATTTGTAGCAAATCAGGTAGTATTTTATAGGAAGTGGGTGGAAGGTGGTATTGTAATCAGGGAGGTGTGGTTCAGAGTGGTGAACACACCCTATCACGTCCTCTTCTGTGATGCAACTAGGAAGTGAAAGCTTCTGGGAGATGATCTAACAGGAAGTTAATGCTGATACAAGCTAAAGGAAGTTATGAAATCTGAAAATCGAATTCAAAAATACAACAAGACTGACAAGATTCAAAGTATCATGTGAATGAGGTAAGGGAGAGAAAAGCACATTGGGAGGGCTGAGTCAGAAATGGCATTGGAAAACGCTTCTATTTATTATAAAAAGTCAAATTCTGCCCAAAAAAGTGAACTTATCCTTTAAGCCTCATGAAGCATATGCTTTGAAATAGCTAGGTGATGCTGTCATTTTTAGTCTTGACTGGTATTCCTACCTAGGGAAGGTCCCGGCAGATTTATGTTCAATTTGAAGAGAAGGTTAACAGCCAGTCCAAAAAAATGCATGATAGACCTGGAAGAAGCCCGGCATCTGAGCTACAGCATTGAGTGGGAGGTCAGAAAGCCTCTAGCAGACAAGACCTAAGCAATTTGGTGTCAGCTAGTTAAAAAAAAAGTTAGAGCCTTTCTGGGGATTGTAACGTTGCTACTACAGCAGCTCAAATTATGGAACTCACCCAATGGAAGAATGAAGAGGCAAAGAAAGATTTTTAAAAGCTGAAGGAAGTATTGTGTAAGGGACTATCATTAACCACCCTTAACTTCAATCAAGATGCCTTGTTCCAGGAAATTAATGGGGAAAAATATCCAGTGGCGTACCTCGTCTGGAAACTAACCCCTGCAAAGAGGAACTTTTCAATAGTGAAAAGGGAGTATCTGTCCATAAAGATGTACTATAGTCATTGAGGTGTTACCTTTTAGGCAGATGGTATAGACTGATTACAGGCCATTCTCCACAGCAGTTGGGGAGCTCAGGACAAAGGGAACAATCAAAAGGTGGTATCTGGCTCTGCAAGACTTTTTATTTTGTGTAGAACAGAAGCAAGTGACGCAGCAAGGAAATGCTGATGGAATATCATGTGTCCACTGTACATTGGAAAATTTTGTCAAATACACATTTTTTTTGATGGGGGGGGGGGGGTAAAGTTCTGAATTTTACAAAGAGTTATCTTGAATTGTCAATACAATTTTATACTTTATCACATTTACTGGGATTGTGGGACTTCCCACCATTACTTTTTCCAGCTAGAACTGTGTTGATAATTCTACCATTGTATTTTGCTGAAACCTCTAATCTATCTACACTGGATTGATGGATAAACCATTTCAGTTCTGTACCTCCTAAAATATATATATATATTTAAAACATATACCAACAATAACAAATATAGCAGGATCTGTAGTAAATTGATCACATCTATAGATACTGCTGCAGCTTAATATTGTACCTAAGTATTCTTATGTATCAATTGTTTATGATTAATTTGTTGAGTTATCTGCATTAACAATTGTTATTTTCTGCAAAGATATCTGAAAACTACAATCACATGCCTGAAAGTAATGATAGTTAAAGCAAATAGCACATGTATCATTGCTTAGTGAATACAGTACTCAGTCACAGTTTCTTCTCATCTTCTTTGTACGTTTTTTAACTTAATTTCTTTGTAATGTAAAAAAAAAAAAGATGAAATTTAATAAAATGTGACAATACAAATACCAACAATGTATATGTATAATTATAATAATAAAGTGATTTTGCGCTTCAAATCTATCACATAAAAGAGTAAACAATATATATGAGTACTAATACATGCAGCTATAGTGACTATGAAAATCGGTGTGCTCAGTGAATATGTACCAACAGTGCAAACATAAAAAATGCAAAATGCTAACAAAGGTAGTTCAAAGTGCTGATGTGCATAAATAAATCAAAAGTTCATAATGATATGTTCCATCCACTGGGATCAAATATGGGGGGGGGGAAGTGATGGTGATATCCTTAAAGTGGAGGGATGCGGTGAAACCGGGCTCTCTAGACTCTCACCTCAAGGAAGGTGAACTTAGGCATCAAACAGGTTCTTTAGTGGATGCTGTGTGATGTAGTTTATCAGTGGTTCAGGTGGGACTTCTCTGATGGCTTGATGGTCCTCCCGGTATATAGAACCTATCAATAAAAAAAGGAGGGATTGCCCACCTGGGCTCCACCGATCCGGTGGGATGTGTGGGAAAGGGAGAGAGAGAGGCCTCCAATGGTGTAGTATAGTTAAATAAATCGGAGTTTATTAAAGTAATCAGGTGGTCTCTTACATTTAGAATAAATAAAAACAGCATAAATAGCAAAAGGATGGACAAGAGCGGCGTCTGAGGCGCCTCCTTACTGACTTCTGGTTACGTCTGCTCTCTGCCACGCCCTACGTGTTACGTCACCGCTCGTGACTTCATCGGGGAAACTGGATTGGCCCGAGAGGGATGTCATTTATATTGTGGTACCGGAAATGCCATAGCGGCCCTTTTTTGTTATGGTTAAGTGTATTTGTGTTATCGCGGCCATCTTGTAGGTGGCAATTTGTGCGGAACAGCGGCCATATTTAAGAAAATCAAGCTGAATGTGGCGCGCTGGTGTATGCAAGCTATAACAATGCTTACGCTTTTTAAGGTGTAATATGGATCGATCTTGTTTAATAGGGGGAAGATGTACATAGCATACAATGCTGTTCCATTACTATATGAACAATTTAGGAAAATAAGTATTAGATATCTGCCATTTTCTTGTAGTCCCTGATGTTTTTCACAACGTGTGCTCTCCTATATGCCGATAGGTCCATATAGGTGGCGGCCATTTTTGAGTGGTTAATTGTGTTGTTGTCCGCCATGTTACTGTACGCAGTGATGTTATTTTATGTTATATGAGAGTGAGTTGTAGCTGGGGGCATCAGTTGTAACCTGAGTCCCCAAGGAGATGTCTCTACATTCATGTCATCATTTTCATAAGTATACAACTATGTCCTAAATGTCATTTTTGTTACAACCATGTTATTAAGATAAATAAAATAAATATATCTCAGAATTCTGATTTGAATAAATATCTCCTTATGGTACACTAACCAATAAAACTTAGTATAAAACATTGGGATAAAATTGAAATTAAAATTATACACATACAATGATTATTGAAGGAATGGGATCTGGTTAGTAGCCTCCCTGGCGGTTTTCCCGAGTGTGGCTCGGGGTTAAAATTCAGGACCATTAGCGGTAACCCCGAGCCACACTCCGGATTACATCGCAGGATCCTGGTGCCTTCTTACTTACCTTGTCCCCGGGATCCTGCGATGTCCCCCGCAGTGTCCCCCGCAGAGTAGGACAATACCTGGACGAATTTATTCAACCAGCAGTACAACAGACACCAGCCTATCTACAAGACACAAAGCATGTGTTACAATTATTAACTACAACACCAGTCTTGGAGGGAAGAACAATACTAGCCACGGCGGATGTAAGTTCGCTATACACCATAGTACAACATCATGATGCATGTTCAGCAACTAAGTGGCTTCTCAGGAAATATAGCAACCTTGTTTGCAAACAGAGAAAATTTCTTATTAAATGCTTAGATACCTGCCTAAAATGTAACTATTTTTGGCATAACCAAGCTTACTATAAACAAGCTATAGGCATAGCAATGGGTGCTAAGTTCGCACCAAGCGTGGCTAACGCGTTTATGGCCCAGTGGGGGGAGCAATCTATTTACATAGACACCCCACCAGAACTCACCCTATATAAAAGATACATCGACGATGTGATTATAGTTTGGAATGGTAAAAGAGAAGCACTAGAACAGTTTCTAGAAAAACTGAATCGAAATGAAAAGAACATCCATCTATCGTGGAATATTAATGAAAAAACAGTGGAATTTCTTGATTTAAAAATTAGTCTAGAAGAAAACAAATTAGTCACCAAAACTTTTTCAAACAAGTAGACACCAACAGCTACCTATCCATAGATAGCTGCCACCACAAAACGTGCCTATATAATATACCTAAAAGACAATTCGTCCGGATCAAAAGAAACTGCAAGAGTGAAAAAGATTATAAAGAACAGGCTGAACTAATTGGGTCCAGGTTCACAGAGAAAGGATATGAACCTACTTGGATACACAAACAAATAGAAGAGGTAAACAATATGGACAGGACCAAAAAGCTAGAAAAGAATTCTAGAGAAACACCCCATCAAGAAGCACCGAGTCTCATCTTTGATTATAGTGTAAAACACAAACAGGTATCACAAATAATCCAACGACATTGGTATATTCTTAAAAATGACAAAGATCTGAACAAAATACTACCAGTACAACCAAATATTATATATAAGAAAGCACCGACCATTAGAAACATGGTAGTTAAATCAGTCATTGAACCTCCACAACAAGCAACATACTCCTTTTTTTCAGGCAAAGGCTTTTACCCTTGCAGAAATTGCTTTGCATGTAGCCACACAAAAAAATTCCAGGGCAAAAGACAGGAATTTACATGCACTACAACACAGGAAACACACAAAATTAAAGATTTTGTAGGTTGTCACACAGAGGGGGTGGTTTACGTTCTCCAGTGCAGTTGTCAACTACAATATGTAGGATGAACCAAAAGAGCCCTTAAAGTAAGGATCAAGGAACACATCCAAAATATTTTAAAAGGTAATCCCAAACACAATGAATCGAAACATTTTGTGATAGCACACAACCAAGATCCTTCACAACTTCAATTCTGGGGTATTGAAAAATACAAAGGCTCAGAAGTAAAAGCCAAAGGGAGTCATATTGGATACACACTCTACGTACGCTAACACCTAGAGGAATGAACGTAGAGTTCGACTTAAATTGTTTCTTAAATAATTTTTAACCATTATGATCATTTTAATAACCAGATCCCATTCCTTCAATAATCATTGTATGTGTATAATTTTAATTTCAATTTTATCCCATTTTATTTTATACTAAGTTTTATTGGTTAGTGTACCATAAGGAGATATTTATTCAAATCAGAATTCTGAGATATATTTATTTTATTTATCTTAATAACATGGTTGTAACAAGAATGACATTTAGGACATCGTTGTATACTTATGAAAATTATGACATGAATGTAGAGACATCACCTTGGGGACTCAGGTTACGACTGATGCCCCCAGCTACAACTCACTCTCATATAACATAAAATAACATCACTGTGTACAGTAACATGGCGGACAACAACACAATTAACCACTCAAAAATGGCCGCCACCTATATGGACCTATCGGCATATAGGAGAGCACACGTTGTGAAAAACATCAGGGACTACAAGAAAATGGCAGATATCTAATACTTATTTTCCTAAATTGTTCATATAGTAATGGAACAGCATTGTATGCTATGTACATCTTCCTCCTATTAAACAAGATCGATCCATATTACACCTTAAAAAGCGTAAGCATTGTTATAGCTTGCATACACCAGCGCGCCACATTCAGCTTGATTCTCTTTAATATGGCCACTGTTCCGCACAAATTGCCACCTGCAAGATGGCCGCGATAACACAAATACACTTAACCATAACAAAAAAGGGCCGCTATGGCATTTCCGATACCACAATATAAATGACATCCCTCTCGGGCCAATCCGGTTCCCCAGATGAAGTCATGAGTGGTGACGTAACACGTAGGGCGTGGCAGAAAGCAGACGTAACCGGAATTCAGTAAGGAGGCACCTCAGACGCCGCTCTTGTCCATCCTTTTGCTATTTATGCTGTTTTTATTTATTCTAAATGTAAGAGACCACCTTATTACTTTAATAAACTCCGTTTTATTTAACTATACTACACCATTGGAGGCCTCTCTCTCTACCTTTCCCACACATCCCACCGGATCGGTGGAGCCCAGGTGGGCAATCCCTCCTTTATTTTTTGATAGGTTCTATATACCGGGAGGACCATCAAGCCATCAGAGAAGTCCCACCTGAACCACTGATAAACTACATCACACAGCATGCACTAAAGAACCTGTTTGATGCCTAAGTTCACCTTTCTTGAGGTGAGAGTCTAGAGAGCCCGGTTTCACTGGATCCCTCCACTTTAAGGATATCACCATCACTCCCCCCCCTATTTGATCCCAGTGGATGGAACACATCATTATGAACTTTTGATTTATTTATGCACATCAGCACTTTGAAATACCTTTGTTAGCACTTTGCATTTTTTATGTTTGCACTGTTGGTACATATTCACTGAGCACACCGATTTTCATAGTCACTATAGCTGCATGTATTAGTACTCATATATATTGTTTACTCTTTTATGTGATAGATTTGAAGCGCAAAATCACTTTATTATTATCATTATGTTGAGTGTATGTGAACACTTTTTATTTTGCTGCAGTCCACAGAGACATCATCACTATTCACACAATTTCTTATTATTTCACAACACTGAGTTATTTCATTTTATTCTGGCATTGACGTATTCCGTATACTCAATACAGCGCGAGGAACAACACCACATTTCCAATGTATATGTATAATTAAGGCTGGACTCAAGGTAAAGATCTAAATACATATCAAATATCTACTGTTAATGGGATCAGGTTTTCTTACCAAATGATTTGTATTTCTGTCAGGGCAGGAGACCTGATTTTTTGCAGTGAAAGTGCAAATGTACATAAACTATAGACACTGATCTATTTAAAGAGTAACTCCACTTTTGTTGAGAAAAAAACATTCCCCTCTGGGGGATCTATGTTATTCTGAATAGGGATGAGCTTGATGTTCAGGTTGAACATAAGTTCGACTCGAACATCGGGTGTTCGCCCGTTCGCAGAATAGCGAACATTATGGGGAGTTTGTGAGAAATTTGAGCGCTGCGGGACACCCCATAATGTACTGCAAGATCGCAGTGCATTGCTGTATGATGATTGGCCAAAGCATTCACCTGACCTGCATGCTTTGGTCAATCACAGCGCGCTCTGCCGAGAGAGCCATAATTGGCCAAAGGCAGGGTGCCTTTGGCCAATCATAGCTCGGGGGGACTAAGTCCACACCCAATAACACCAAATTTAGAGCAACAATTCTTTTTTTAAATCTTCAGAAAGTTCTTTGCCATGAGGTGCCATGTTGAACTTGCAGTGACTAGTATGAGAGAGTGAGAGCGATAACACCAAATTTAACACATCTGCTCCCCATTTACACCTGAGACCTTGTAACACTAACGAGTCACATGACACCGGAGAGGGAAAATGGCTAATTGGACCCAATTTGGACATTTTTACTTTTCACAACTGTACTCACTTTTGTTGCCAGCGGTTTAGACATTAATGGCTGTGTGTTGAATTATTTTGAGGGGACAGCAAATTTACATTGTCAGCGGTTTAGACATCAATGGCTGTGTGTTGAGTTATTTTGAGGGGACAGCAAATTTACACTGTTATACAAGCTGTACACTCACTCTTTACATTGTATCAAAGTATAATTTCTTCAGTGTTATCACATGAAAAGACATAATAAAATATTTACAAAATGTGAGGAGTGTTCTCACTTTTGTGAGATACTGGGATTGATTTACTAATACTGGAGAGTGCAAAATCTGGTGCAGCTGTTCATGGTAGCCAAATCAGCTTCTACTCACTTTTCTGAGATACTGTGTATATATACTCTGCATCCAGTGTAGCCTATATCTACAGTGCATTCGGTGGTGTACTGTTTCTAATACACTTCTGGTGGTGTACACAGTATACAATACATTGCAGCCGTAGTACAGTTTTGAATACAGTGCAGGCAGTGTACACAGTATCTAATACAGTGTATACAGTTTCTACTACTTTTCTGGTGGTGTACACAATATCTAATACAGCGTGTACAGTTTCTACTACACTTCTTGTGGTGTACACAGTATACAATACAGTGCAGCCGGGTTACAGTTTCTAATACAGTGCAGGCGGTGTACACAGTATCTAATTTAGTGTGTACAGTTTCTAATATACTTCAGGCGGTGTACACACTATCTAATATAGTGTGTACAGTTTCTACTACACTTCTGGTGGTGTACACAGTACACAATACAGTGCACCCATTGTACAGTTGCTAATACAGTGCAGGCGGTGTACACAGTATCTGATACAGTGTGAACAGTTTATACTACTTTTCTGGTGGTGTACACAGTATCTAATACAGTGTGTACAGTTTCTAATACAATTCAGGTGGTGTACACAGTATCTAATACAGTGTGTACAGTTTCTACTACACTTCTGGTGGTGTACACAGTACACAATACAGTGCAGCCATAGTACAGTTTCCAATACAGTGCAAGCGGTGTACACGTATCTAATACAGTGTGTACGGTTTCTACTACACTTCTGGTGGCGTACACAGTATACAATACAGTTCAGTCGTTGTACAGTTTCTAATACAGTGCAGGCAGTGTACACAGTATCTAATGCAGTGTGTACAGTCTCTACTGCACTTTTGGTGGTGTACACAGTATACAATACAGTGCAGCCATAGTACAGTTTCTAATACAGTGCAGGCTGTGTACACAGTAGCTAATACAGTGTGTACAGTTTCTACTACACTTCTGGTGGTGTACCGAGTATACAATACAGTGCAGCCGTTGTACAGTTTCTAATACAGTGCAGGCGGTGTACACAGTATATAATACAGTGTGTACAGTTTCTACTACTTTTCTGGTGGTGTACACAGTATCTAATACAGTGTGTACAGTTTCTACTATGCTTCAGGCGGTGTACACAGTGTCTAATACAGTGTGTACAGTTTCTACTACTTTTCTGGTGGTGTACACAGTATCTAATACAGTGTGTACAGTTTCTAATACACTTCAGGCAGGCTACACAGTGTCTAATACAGTGTAGTGAGGTGTTGCAAAACAAAAAATACATCATGTCCGGAAGGCCACCAAGGAGAGACAGATGCTTACAGGCCACTAAAAGAGGACAAGCAGCTTCTGTGTCTACAGTCAATGGTGGTCGTGGACACGGTGCATCCTCTGCAGGTGGCCGTTGGGCAGGCTTGTCCTGTTTTTCTTCTGCTGGCAGTGTTATTGAGCCACAACATGCAGAAGAGTTGGTGGAGTGGATAACAAAGCCGTCCTCGTCCTCCTCATCCTCTGTCAGCCAGGCTCAGAGTAGTTTGCCTTCCAATGCAGCTGCCAAAGCAGCCGATTCCACTGGCTCCTTGTCCACAGTCACTCCTTCCGTAGCCCCACCATCGTGCATGGAGGAGTCCCCAGAATTATTTGACCACAATGTCGGGTACATGCTGTGATGGAACGTCCCACACTCCGCTTGAGTGCTTCCGTCAGTATATCGCTTCCTAAGTCCTGGAACACGAGTCCAATGGATCTGGCTATAGTAACCCCCAAGAACCAGACAAAACCAGTCTTGGAGTACATCAGGAATAGCCTTTTATTTGAGATCTCACACAAATATATACACACCCAAGGCCCAATTTTTCTGCCCCTGTTTAACAGGGGCATGTTATTACAATTTTTGATCTAATATTTCAGAGCAGGGCCCGTTCCTGCGCCCAACATGATTGTGAGGGGTTACAGTGTTGAGGCACCACCACCCAAGGCCCAATTTTTCTGCCCCTGTTTAACAGGGGCATGTAATTACAATTTTTGATATAATATTTCACAGCAGGGCCCATTCCTGCACCCAAGAGTAACTGTGAGGGCTTACAGTGTTCTGGTACCACCAACACCTAAGGCCCAAATTTCTGTAGAGTATATAGGGCAGGCCGTATAGTACAGTATACTGCTGTTCAAAGTATATAGTGCCTGGGGGCCTAGGGGATCCCCACGTCATTTAAAAAAAAAAAAATGGTGCTAGGTTCCCCTTAATATCCATACCAGACCTGAAGGGCCTGGTATGGGTTTTGTGGGGGACATCCAAGAATTTTTTTTTTGGTATTCTTGGTATTTTTATCTTTATTGCCGGGATCCGACAATACATTACAGCCGCAAGCAGTTTTAAATGACATTTTTCCTTTAGAAATGTCATGTTGCTGTGGCACTGTTATAAACATGGGAAAGATCCGCTACTTTACAGGCATAGTAAGGACACCCCCAGGCACGATATTTAAAGGAATATTTCGTTTTTATTGTTTCACTTTAAGCATTATAAACCACTTAAGGACCGAGCCTCTTTTTGAGATTTGTTGTTTACAAGTTAAGAACATTTTTTTTGCTAGAAAATTACTTAGAACCCCCAAACATTATAATTTTTTTTTCTAACACCCTAGAGAATAAAATGGCGGTTATTGCAATACTTTCTGTCACACCGTATTTGCGCAGTGGTCGTACTGGAAAAAAATACACTTTTTTGAATTAAAAAATAAGACAACAGTACAGTTAGCCCAATTTTTTCTTATATAGTGAAAGATAATGTTACGCCGAGTAAATTGATACCCAGCATGTCACGCTTCAAAATTGCGCCCGCTCGTGGAATGGCGACATACTTTTACCCTTAAAAATCTCCATAGGCGACGTTTAAGAAATTGCATGTTTTAAGTTACAGAGGAGGAGGTCTAGGGCTAGAATTATTGCTCTCGCTTTACCAATCACGGTGATACCTCACATTTGTGCTTTGAACACCGTTTTTATATGCGGGCGTTACTCATGTATTCATTTGCTTCTGCACGCGAGCTCATTGGGATGGGGCACGTTAAAAATGTTTTTTTCTTATTTATTTTACCTTTTATTTTTTATTGTTACTGTCAAATTGTCACTTTTATTTTTATTACAAGGAATGTAAACATCCCTTATAGTAGAAAAAAGCATGAGTGGACCTCTTAAATATGAGATCTGGGGTCAAAAAGACCTCAGATCTCATATTTAGACTAAAACGCAAAAAAAAATAAAAAAAAATTGTCATTTAAAAAAATTATTTAAAAAAATGGGCCTTTAAAGAGCTGTGGGCGGAAGTGACGTTATGACGTCGCTTCCGCCCAGCAATTGTATGCAGACGGGTGGGGGCCATCTTCCCCTCACTCGTCTCCATACCCAGCTAGCGACAGGATGCGATCGCTTCCGCCGCTACTGACGGCTCAGGTAAGCGGCGGAGGGCACCGTATCGCGGCGGGAGGGTGTGCCTGTCTCCCACCGCCGATAAAAGTGATCTTGCAGCGAATCCGCCACAGAGACCACTTTTATCTTGTAGCGGACCGCCTGCTGAAGAAGGGGATACCGGGGCTATGGCAGCTAGCTGCTGCCATAACAACAATATCCTCCTTCGAATAGCCGACGTAAAACTGTGACTGGCGGTCCGTAAGTGGTTAAAATCACTGCTCCTGAAAAAACGGACATTTTTAAAACTTTTTTTATATTGATACATTCCCCCTGGGACAGGATCCAGGTCCCCACTTTTTATGGCAATAACTTGCATATAAGCCTTTAAAATTAGCACTTTAATGGTGTTTGCACACATTTTTTGCCTATCCGCATGTTCTGCTGGGAACCGAACCTGGGGGTGTTCGGCTCATCCCTAATTCTGAAGTAATCCCTGTATGTTCCTCTGTGCCTCAGTGATGAGTGGGTCTAATGGGAGTGGTTTCATAGTTATCTATCAGGTGTGCACCTGCAGGGTACTAATGAGGAAATCTGCTGGGCCTGCATCCCTTTAGACGTGTTTCTCCTGGGAGTGTCTCTCCAAAAATGACATTTTTGTTGAAGGGGATGCCTGAAATCTGACTTGCATCTTAGGCAGACTTCTGAGAAAATTGGTGAGCCAATCACACAAGCAGGAAATTATGTTTCTGGGGGTGGTCAGTACACACTCTGTGTACATAACAACTCCAGGTAGCCATATTGCAATGCATTCTCAGAAAATTACAGTGCCTGCAGATTGAAAAGGAAAGGTAACTTTTAAAAACATTCAATTACAATATGACTTGTGTCGCAATTGTATACGCTATATTATTTTTTCTTTATTTGCTATTTTTTTCTTCACGAAAGTGGAGTTACCCTTTAAATATGTTTAACAAGCAGCAAAAGAGCTTTAAAAAAAAACATTTTAAATTACAGCGAACTAATTCTTGGATGTGGTGGCTGCATACGTTGTTTTTAGGCTTTTCCGCTTTTTATTCTCACCTGATGATCTAGCCCGTAAGTCTAATAAACCATTTACCACAGACAGGGGTGCTTACAATGGTCAGCTTTTATTCATTTATGTAAAACTGTTATCCCAAATGGGGGAAAAAAATACCTGTTGATGCCACTGCTTAGAAAGTTTTAGCTGGTGTTCAAGCATTATTTGTTAGTCAAGTCTATCTAAATCTGCCAGTCTAACACTACCTTCTTCCAGATTGACAATGCTGCTATCCAAAGGTACTCCATTCAGAATGCAGACACTGTACAATGAAATGTGGTACTGGTAGGAACACCAGGTAAAATAAAGGGGAACAATGCAGTCACCACATCTAAGGATTGTTAAGCTGCAATATATTATGTTTTTGATTTGGGGATAAATACTACTTTGAAGATCACAACAAAATCTCTAAAGCTGGTTTCTTATAGCTTAGAAATACTTGTTAGTCATTTGCATTGGAGAGCTGGTAGCCTGCCAAGATCTGTTCTCCATAAAAAAAATCTCCAAGATTCTTAAAGATACAGAGGTAAATGAGGCTTGTTTTAGTGCCTGTTCACACCAGAATGCAGTGTAGGAAACCACAGGAGAGCATTCTTGTGTGATTCTGGTGCGAACTTAAAGCGTTTGTTACCCCAATATTTCATATTCCTGATATGTTGCTGTACTATGTACTTGTCTGAGAAAGTATCCTGTTCTCTATGTATTGCTTCCTTTGTGTGAAATCCCTGGTGTTCCTGCCAGTCTGTGGTCAGTTCTCTAGTAGGGATGAGCCGAACACCCCCCAGTTGGCGTGGGACCACCAGGCCCTATATACTCTGAACAGCAGTATACAGGTGGTGCAAACAAGACAGGGACTGTAGGTTTGTTGTTAAGTAGAATCTGTTTGTAATTTTAAACTGGTACATTTTTAACGTGTTTAGCTCCAGCCAAAAAATTTATTTTAAGCTTTTTGGAAAACATAGGGAAGGGTTATTACCCCTGTGACATTTGTTTTGCTGTCTGTGCTCCTCTTCAGAAGATTTCACCTCACTTTCTGTCCCAATGACAAATGTTTTTGGAAAATGTGGGGTTTTTAGTGAAACAATGATAGGTGATAAAGCATCAGTGGAAAGGAGAAACGTTTTTCCCATATTAACTCTTACAGGAGAGAATTTCCCTTCCTAGGGGTAGATTTCATCACACTTCCTGTTGTCTCCTTCCGTTTGCAAGTAGGATTTGTGTGTAAGTTGGATGTTTGAAAGTAGGGGCCTGCCCTATATACTCTGCAGAAATTGTGGCCTTAGGTTTTGTTGTTGCCACAACACTGTAAGCCCTCACGGGGCCCTGCTGTGAAATATTAGATCAAGAACTGTAATTACATGCCCCTGTTGAACAGGATAAGAAAAATTGGGCCTTTGGTGGTGGTGCTGGTGCTGGTGCCACAACACTGTAAGTTCTTACAGTTACTCTTAGTGGGCGCAGAAACTGGCCTTGCTGTGAAATATTAGATCAAGAATTGTAATTACATGCACCTGTTGAACAGGGACAGAAAAATCAGGGCCTTTGGTGGTGGTGGTGCTGGTGCAACAACACTGTTAGTCCTCACAGTTACTCTTGGTGGGTTCTGGAACGGGCCCTGCTGTGAAATATTAGATCAAGAATTGTAATTAAATGTCCCTGTTGAACAGGGGCAGAAAAATTGGGCCTTAGGCACTGGTGCTGGTGCCACAACACTGCAACCCCTCACAGATACTCTAGTTGGAGCACAGGAATGAGCCCTGCTGCAAAGTATTGCATCAAAAATTGTAATTACACGCCCCTGTTAAACAGGGGCTGAAAAATTGGGTCTTAGTCACTGGTGGTGGTGCCCAGAACCAAAAATGTTCTTACAAGCTATCAGCATGATCATTGAGGAGGAAGAGGATAGTCACTCAGTATAACAGGATAGTCACTTAGCATCAGCATAGGCAGTCTTGAAAGGATCTCACATTAAAAAAAAATGATTCTGTTACATCAGAATCAGTTGCTTGGTAGCTGGTAATCCAAGACTGATTCATTTTTATGAAGGTCAGCCGATCGACCGATTCAGTGGACAGGCGCACCCTGTGATCGGTTACAAAGCCTCCAGCAGCACTGAATGTGCATTCCGAAAGAACGCTGAATGCAGTACAGGCCAGTAGCTCAACTGCATACTGTGCAAGCTCTGGCCAGTGATCCATCCTCAAGACCCAATAACCCAGAGGATTTTCAGTGGGAAAGGTGTCCAAGTCAGATCTTGCCCCTAGGTATTCCTGCACCATGTAAAACAGACACTGGCGATGGTTGCTGGAACCGATCATACCTTGGGGCTGCGGACTAAAAAATTGTCTGAACGCATTGGTCAGACGGTCACATTCTCCACTGCTCCTTCTTTGACTGACCGAAGCCTCAGCAACACGTTGTCCAGGAAAAGCAGTTTGTAACCTCCCAGTCTCTGGGAACGCGTTGCACAGACCTTTCTGCAAGGCCTCCCGAAGATGTTTTTTTCTCTGCTCCCTCTGCTACAGCAAGATAAGGTCCGCTACATTACCCTTGTAACGTGGATCAAGGAGGGTTGCCAGCCAGTATTGATCCCTCTCCTTGATACCACGTATACGAGAATCCTTCCGTAGGCTTTGCAAGATCAGGGAGGCCATGCAGCATAGGTTTGCTGAGGCATTCGGTCCGGAGTCTTCTGGGTCACTAAGGAAGACATGATCCGCAGCCACCTCCTCCCAGCTACGTACAAGTCCGTGGGTTTCTTGGGACTGTAAATGATCCCTTAAAGACTGCTGCTAATGCTGAGTGCCAGGCTCCACCTCCATGCTGACACAATCCTCCCCCTCCTCCTCCTCTTCCTGTGTGATCGGTGGGCACACAGGAACACTGTCTGGATAAAGGGGGCCTTGAGAGCTAAGGAAGTCCCCCTTTTCCTGCCTCTGTTCTGCCTCAAGTGCCCTGTCCATTATTCCACACAGCGTGTGCTCCAACAGGTGGACAAGGGGGACAGTGTCATTGATGCATGCACTGTCACTGCTCACCATCCTCGTGGCCTCCTCAAATGGTGACAGCACAGTGCATGCATCCCTGATCATGGCCCACTGGTGTGGGGAAAATTAGCAAGCTCCCCTGACCCTGTCCTGCCATACTCGCACAGGTACTCATTGATGGCCCTCTGCTGCATGTGCAGCCGCTGCAGCATGGCCAACGTTGAGTTCCACCTGGTGAGCATGTCATAGATTAGGAGGTTCTTGGGCAGGTTAAATTTCTTTTGGAGGTCTGTCAGCCGAGCACTGGCATTATATGACAGGCAAAATTGCACACAGACTTTCCTGGCCTGCCTCAGGACATCCTGTAAGCTTGGATACCTGCCCAAGAACCGCTGCACCACCAAGTTAAGGATGTGAGCCAAACAGGGCACATGGGTCAATTGTCCCTGTTGGAGGGCAGAGAGGAGGTTGGTGCCATTGTTGCAAACCACCATTCCTGCCTTAAGTTGGCATGGCGTCAACCACCTCTGAACCTGCCCCTGTAGAGCTGACAGAATCTATGCCCCAGTGTGGCTCCTGTCCCCCAAGCACACCAGCTTAAGCACCGCATGGCATCTTTTGGCCTGCGTACTTGCGTAGCCCCTTGAACGCTTATGGAGCACCGCTGGTTCTGAGGACAAAGCACAGAAAGAGACCATGGAGGAAGAAGAAGAAGAGGAGGGGGTGGAGGAGAGAGGTGTGTCAGAATCACCAGTAGTGGCATTTTGGAGGTGTGGTGGTGGAACAACCTCTAACACTACTACACTACTACACCTAGTCCTGCATCCTTCTGAGCTGCCAGCAGAGTCACCCAATGCTCTGTGAAACTTAGGTAACATCCCTACCATGCCTGCTGGACCATGAGTCAGCTGTAATATGCACCTTACCGCTGACCACCCTGTCCAGCGAGGCCAAGACATTGCCTTCCACATGCAGGTAGAGAGCCGGAATCACCTTCCGTGAGAAAAAGTGGCATTTGGGAACCTGCCACTGAGGAAACGCACATTCCACAAACTCACGGAAGGGGGCAGAGTCTACCAACTGAAAAGGTAGCAGTTGAAGTGCTAGTAATTTTGCCAAGCTAGCATTCAACCGCTGGGCATGTGGATGGCTGGGAGAGAACTTCTTTCTGCGGTGCAGCAGTGGGGCAGGGAAATCTGCCTAGTACAATCTGACGTTGGTGTACCGATAGCAGATTGCCCGCAAGTACTTGGCTGTTACACACCTAATTCTACACCTTCATTCCTCTCAGTGCAGGTCTCAGAGAGGACTGAAGGTATAGTGGGGTTGGAGATCAGCTGATGAGGAGCAAGAAGAGGTCCTCTTTGTTCTTTGGTGTGGGTCTTTTAGGTCCGCTTGCCAACGAACTGCATGGCAGGTCAACATATGTCTGGTCAAGCATGTGGTGCCCAAGCGGGAGATGTTTTGGCCACGCGAGATAGGCTTGAGACATATGTTGCAAATAGCAGCGGTGCGATCTGATGCATTCGTCTCAAAAAAGGCCCACACCAAAGAACTTTTGAAATAACACGCAGAGACAGCAGCGCCCTGCACATGCAGAGCTCTGCAGTGTGATGCAGTCAGTGTGCTGCCCTTAGGCTGTCCCCTGGAGGGCATCCTGCCTCATTGGTGATGTGCCTCCTCCTCCTCTCTCCTATCAGGTACCCACGTTGAGTCAGTGACCTCATCATCCCCTCCCTCCTCATCACTGGAGCAAACCTGGCAGTATGCTGCAGCAGGGGAACATGACTGCCAGATTGCTGTCCTTCTTGGGCACCCCCTCTGTCTGGGCTCACGTTACTGCCTTCATCTAGCTCAGTAACATCATCAGAGCCTTCAAAACGCTGGGTATCCTCTTGGAGCATGTACCCAATACTGTGGTCAAACAGTTCGAGGGACTCCTCAGGAGGACATGGTGGGGCTAGGGAAGGAGTCACTGATGCCATTGAGCCGAGGGAAGAGGCCGTGTTGGCAGCTGCTTTGCCAGACAAAGTACCCTGAGCCTGGGTGAGAGAGGATGAGGAGAATGAGGACGGCTTGGTCATCCACTTCAAGTCTTCTGCATGTTGCGGCTCAACACGACCAGCTGCCGAAAAAAAGGCCAAGCGTGTCCCACGGCCACGTGCTGATGAGGATGCACCATGTCCACGACCAGCACTGTTGCCTCTAGACACAGAGCCTGCTTGCCCTCTTTTATTGGCTTGTAACTGTCTGCCTCTCCCTGTTGACCTTCCAGACATACTATTGGCCTGCAGTGAGCTGCACAAAACTGGGATGTATATATATATATATATCATATATATATATGATAACACCTGCTCTTGTCTTCAGGTAGCTATACTGTAGGTGCAACTGTGCAGGGTACACAGTACAGTAACTGGAAATACGTCAAGAGCCTACACAAGCACCTGGCTGCAGGTAGCTATACTGTAGGTGCAACTGTGCAGGGTACACAGTACAGTAACTGGAAATACGTCAAGAGCCTACACAAGCACCTGGCTGCAGGTAGCTATACTGTAGGTGCAACTGTGCAGGGTACACAGTACAGTAACTGGAAATACATCAAGAGCCTACACAAGCACCTGGCTGCAGGTAGCTATACTGTAGGTGCAACTGTGCAGGGTACACAGTACAGTAACTGGAAATACGTCAAGAGCCTACACAAGCACCTGGCTGCAGGTAGCTATACTGTAGGTGCAACTGTGCAGGGTACACAGTACAGTAACTGGAAATACGTCAACAGCCTACACAAGCACCTGGCTGCAGGTAGCTATACTGTAGGTGAGACTGTGCGGGGTACACAGTACAGTAACTGGAAATACTTCAAAGAGCCTACACAAGCACCTGGCTGCAGGTAGCTATACTGTAGGTGAGACTGTGTGTGGTACACAGTACAGTAACTGGAAATACTTCAAAGAGCCTACACAAGCACCTGGCTGCAGGTAGCTATACTGTAGGTGAGATTGTGCGGGGTACACAGTACAGTAACTGGAAATACTTCAAAGAGCCTACACAAGCACCTGGCTGCAGGTAGCTATACTGTAGGTGAGACTGTGTGGGGTACACAGTACAGTAACTGAAAATACGTCAAGAGCCTACACAAGCACCTGGTTGCAGGTAGCTATACTGTAGGTGCAACTGTGCAGGGTACAAAGTACAGTCACTGGAAATACTTCAAAGAGCCTACACAAGCACCTGGCTGCAGGTAGCTATACTGTAGGTGAGACTGTGCGGGGTACACAGTACAGTAACTGGAAATACTTCAAAGAGCCTACACAAGCACCTGGCTGCAGGTAGCTATACTGTAGGTGAGACTGTGCGGGGTGCACAGTACAGTAACTGGAAATACTTCAAAGAGCCTACACAAGCACCTGGCTGCAGGTATCTATACTGTAGGTGAGACTGTGCAGGGTACACAATACAGTAACTGGACATACTTCAAAGAGCCTACACAAGCACCTGGCTGCAGGTAGCTATACTGGAGGTGAGACTGTGCGGGGTACACAGTAAAGTAACTGGAAATACTTCAAAGAGCCTACACAAGCATCTGGTTTCAGGTCGCTATACTGTAGTTGAGACTGTGCAGGGTACACAGTACAGTAACTGGAAATACTTCAAAGAGCCTACACAAGCACCTGCCTGCAGGTAGCTATACTGTAGGTGAGACTGTGCAGGGTACACAGTACAGTAACTGGAAATACTTCAAAGAGCCTACACAAGCACCTGGCTGCAGGTAGCTATACTGTAGGTTAGACTGTGTGGGGTACACAGTACAGTAACTGGAAATACTTCAAAGAGCCTACACAAGCACCTGGCTGCAGGTAGCTATACTGTAGGTGAGACTGTGCGGGGTACACAGTACAGTAACTGGAAATACTTCAAAGAGCCTACACAAGCACCTGGCTGCAGGTAGCTATACTGTAGGTGAGACTGTGAGGGGTACACAGTACAGTAACTGGAAATACTTCAAAGAGCCTACACAAGCACCTGGCTGCAGGTAGCTATACTGTAGGTGAGACTGTGCGGGGTACACAGTACAGTAACTGGAAATACTTCAAAGAGCCTACACAAGCACCTGGCTGCAGGTAGCTATACTGTAGGTGAGACTGTGCGGGGTACACAGTACAGTAACTGGAAATACTTCAAAGAGCCTACAAAAGCACCTGGCTGCAGGTAGCTATACTGTAGGTGAGACTGTGTGGGGTACACAGTAAAGTAACTGAAAATACTTCAAAGAGCCTACACAAGCACCTGGCTGCAGGTAGCTATACTGTAGGTTAGACTGTGCAGGGTACACAGTACAGTAACTGGAAATACTTCAAAGAGCCTACACAAGCACCTGGCTGCAGGTAGCTATACTGTAGGTGAGACTGTGTGGGGTACACAGTACAGTAACTGGAAATACTTCAAAGAGCCTACACAAGCACCTGGCTGCAGGTCGCTATACTGTAGGTGACACAATACACTGTAACTGCAGCTAACTGACTCGACCTGCCTACTCTATCTAACTTAAATCAAATGACACTGTCTCTCTCTCTCTATCTCTGTCTCAACGCCGGAACACACTACACACGGCCGACATGCAGGTGCCTTATATAGTGTGGGGCGTGTACTAAACCCCCTGAGCCATAATTGGCCAAAGCCTCCTTGGCTTTGGCCAATTACGGCTCTCTGTACACACAGCACTGTGATTGGCCAAGCATGCGGGTCATAGTGCATGCTTGGCCAATCAACAGCCAGCAATGCACTGTGATGCCGCAGTGAATTATGGGCTGTGACGCGCCAAATTCGAGATTCCAGTTTGTGAAGGCCTCATGTTGCATCAAGTTAATTTTAAATAAGATCTAGCATTGCCTAAAATGAATGCTGAAGTGAAATTTAGAGGTATTAATTAGTGTTAGCTTAATCATTTAAAATGGAGGCTGATTAAAGTGTGCCTTTAAATTTAATCCACACATTAGGCAAAGTAGCATCCACAATGCACAGCAGGCTCTTGACTTTACTACCCTGCAGCCTTGTTTTTTCTGCCAGGGCCCTGAGAAGAACCCAGTACATTCATGCATGGGGTACTAATGAAAACTCCTTTTCGCATTGTGGATGAGGGCATAACGGGAGTAAACAAAAGATAAGAGCAGGATGCTTATGGTGCCTGCTGTGCAAAATGCCTGTTACTTTGTCTAGCATTGGCATAATATAGGTTCACTTTAAGTCCCAAGATAATGAGAAATATAAAGCAAAGCACTTCCATGTAAAAGCTCTGCATATTTGCCCGTTAATCTGTTCCCATGTACAGTTCCCTAAAAAAAGCCACGTTAAGATCATTCAATAAACCAAATGTCATGCTATTTAAATAATGAAAGCAAATACTGCACTAATAAATCATACTAGAAGGTAAGGCACCTATACTTGCATTTGATATCATACTTTTAAACTATGTGGTTAAGGATTGAATGTGTTATCCCAAGAGGGGGCTTATGCTCACTCACAAATCATTAATCCAAACGATTCATAAGATATTAATGCATCCCATCAAATATGTATTAGGTAATTAAAATTAAAATATCTTATGATAAATATAAGTATCGTGAGAGTGATAAAAGTGTTTAGCAGTTTTTTAATTACCCAAAAATACAGAAAACAGATATGTAGTTTCTATGGTTACCGTGGAGTGTTGGTCAGTATCCAAGGTGTGTTTCTATCTCTGTAGAAGTGAAGGTCAGAAGATCAAACAGGTGACTTTTGCAGAGAGCTGTAGTCGGGTTCAGTTAAGCAAACTAATATATGTGTGATAACAGCACCTGTTTGGGCTAATAAGGTGAGGATTACAACACTTGTAATCTCAGTGGATATAATATTTATCCCTGCTAATGGGTGTCTGAGTTTCTGTAAAAGCAGCAGAGAGCATGCACTAATGAAATCAAAATGAGGTGCTTTGTGTTGTAACAAAAGCGTACATCTTTCAATATACCGCAGTCTCACACTGTTCATGGTGTTTGAAGTCACTAAGCCAGAGCATGTCTAACTTTAATCCCTATCCATGTCGTTTTAGGCACAGTTCTTAGATGAGCAAAAAATGAAATAAGAGAAATGTAATGAAAAGAACAAAAAAAGTTTTTACAGGTCACATTGGGAGCCTGTTTATACAAAGCATGTTGTTCTACATCTGCATCTGCTATGGGGCACATAACCTGTTATAAATACTTACAATTAGTTCTATAGTATAAACTAACTTCTGCCATCTTTGAGAGTCATATGATACCACCAAAGCCATGATGCTGAATCTGTCCTTGTCATCTCTTTAAGTTGGCAAGGATAAAAGCCTAAGAAGAATCAAGCCATAAAAGCTTACCTGTGCAACCATTCAGAACTGGAAATGGCAATGCAGTTATTCTCAGTACATATGAACTGGATTAGCCCTAAGCTGTGCAATTCCAGAAAAAAAGTCCCATTTTAGTTCTAAATGAGAATTTCAAATGGGATTATTACAATGAAAAAGGAAAACACAACAACTTCCAGGTGTACAGAGAGCATCAATCTATTATTTTGCTGAAATTGTTGTTGTTTATAAAGAATTAATATTCCAACCAAAAGAAAAAGCAGTAGCACTAGTGGTTCTAAATACTATGTGATAGGTAAAATAATCCTAAAAATTAAATCTGTGATTCTGTTTTTTTTTATATGTCACTCAAGATAGTGAGGCTTTTCACTTCCTTTCTGCTTTGCTGGATACATAATGACCACATTTCTTAAACCCACTTTAAATTTGTTATTTGCTTTAAAATACTCTCATGATTTGATTTATTGCATAGATTATTTCACTTAAAGGATAAGTTCACCTTTTGTAACATGTTACATGTTACAACTGTGTTCAAAGTGGCTGTCGGCTTTGTGGCTGTCGGCTTGTAGTTCTCATTGAACTACCAGGGTGCTGTTGAGAGCACCCTGGTAGCATCAATTAACTAGACAGTTAATTGATGCTTTCTTTCAGTGTGGGACCACCTGACAGCTTACACTGACAGTCTGCCTGCATTGCAGACATGATGTGCTGATCGCAGGTGCAATGCGTTCCAGGCTCCTAATAATAAATAAATCAATAAATGCACAATTTTTTACTGCAAATTGTGAATGTATTATTTTTTTTTACAAAGCTGAACGTATTCTTTAATGCTTATTTACTTTAATTACTTATACTTAATTAACCTTAAATATAGCAATATATAAACAGTTCTGGATGTCCTCAATCCATTTAATACACCAACAATAGACAAAAGGAATATATAAAAAAAATACCTTTGATCAGATGACTGCAACCCAAAACAATCCTAATGCTGCGTACACATGAGCGGACTTTTCGACCGGACTGGTCTGATGGTCTATTTGACGGACTTTCGGCGGACTTCCGACGGACTTTCCGAACAAACGGACTTGCCTACACACGATCACACCAAAGTCCGCCGGATTCGTACATGATGACGTACGACCAGACTAAAATAAGGAAGTTGATAGCCAGTAGCCAATAGCAGCCCTATCGTCGGATTTCATCTGTCGGACTAGCATACAGACGAGGGGACTTTTCGATAGGAACTGGGTCCGGTGGAGTTCTGACGTAAAGATTTGAAACATGTTCCAAATCTAAAGTCCGTCAGATTTTCGACCAAAAAAGTCAGCTGCAGGTCCGATGAAGCCCACACACGGTCGAATTGTCCGCCGGACTCGGTTCGTCGGACCAGTCCGGTCGAAAAGTCCGCTCGTGTGTACGCGGCATAAATTCTCCCAAAGTGCTGTCCCCTAAACCCAATAATGAAAGGATTAAAATAGTACTCAAAATGGTCATCATTCAGTTTATACAGTGGTCACTCAATACCAGTGAAAAAGGAAATTATACAAATACAAAAATAATATAAGGCCACTGCTCTTTGTTTCTCATCTAAATACAACATACTTTTATTACAAAACAGAGGACATTAATCCATTTAAGACATTTGCAAATGAGATGAAGATATAATCAAAGTGTAATGTGGCTGTAAATTTATAATAAACCCACAAAATACATGTGTAGTGGGTAAATTGGCACACGCCGGTGTATTTAATCATAAAGGAGCAGATACAGTATTCATTTTACCACTCACACGTAATGCATATACCTGTGCATTTGTGCCATAAACCATAAATCGTAACAAATGTGCTAAATATAGCATGGCATAAACACACATTTAAATCCAAAATGTGCAAGAAATGTTGGTTTAAAACGTAAGTTTAATACCTTAGGTATGTTATATCGCATGTTTTTAACAATGTGTTAATAATACTATTTCAAGAAAAAAAACAATACAAATTTTGAACCACAGAACTTATGTTATATGCTTTATAAGGCCATATATACATTAATATGGTGAAGCTCCCCTGGAGAAACTGCACGCAGTAATGAGCAACAGTCAAGCCTCCTGCAATAGGGCTGTGATGAATAGATAAATTGCCTAATAAAACTGTAGAAGGAGATAATTAAATCCCAATAATAGTTGCAAATGTGACAGTATCCAAGTCCAAACATGTAAAAGGTATTATCAGTGACGGCTCCTTTATTGGAGAGTTAACTATCATTAGATGTAAAAAGTAATGAGCAAAGTGCAAATCAGCTTAAAATACTTCACCCCACCGAAAGTATCTGGATCGAAAATAAGTGTTACTCTACATAGCTGCTCAAGTCATACAGAAATGCCTCAGGAGGTGTGGCCATGGAAAGCAGCACCAGTAGCCTGTTTTGTTGCTTAGCCAATGACTTTCTCAAGTGGACTAGTGATTATTTTAATACTTCCCAGTTACCAGGAACCATAAACCACTGTCTGGTTTGGACTCATGTCTGTCTTATTTATAATATTAATTGCTCATTTTATGTTTTACTCACTGGGCTGTTAAAGTGACTTAAGTGCCACTAGATTTATTTAACAGGAATCATAGTCAATATGAAAACAATTTCTAGACCCAAATCCTAAGCCTGCCTGTACAGAGAGTTAATGCACATCTATATTTAATACATGTATTGATATTCCCAAATAAAAACAAAGTAATTAACCAGTTCCCTAAATTTGTCAATTTCAATATACATAGTTTTAAGTAATAAGGCCAGTAAAAAGTGAGAAAATCACTTTATTGGTTGGTATTGGTTGCTGCACTTTGCAGTTTTAGTATCTTGTATTATACTGTACACATCAGTACCCTTGAATATATGATTTTTGTTTTTATGTTTTTTATGCTCTTATCTTCAAACACTTTACTGCATCGTTCCCTATATATTCAGTTAGAACTGAACATTGCTTACTGAGTCTTATGTTTTTCTATGTCAGAAAAGTGTTTTTTAAACCTAAAGCACAACAGAAAATAAATATGCTTTAGGCTGCGTCTGCTCACTTGCTCTTCTGGTTAGACTGCCTTTATAGTTCAGTTATATATTTTTTATAACTATTGCAAACCTTTTGAGTAAATTTGCTTCCAAAAAATAAATGGTAATTTTGTGGTTATCTAAAGTTATATTGACAGTGGTGGTAGTAAACCCTTTTTTGGCACTTGTACCTACAGGTAAGCCTAAAATAAGGCTTACCTGTAGGTACAGTAAATACCTTCTAAACCTACATGGTTTAGGAGGTATTCACACTGCATGCAACTGGAGATGTCACCGGCACATGCACTCTGAAGGGATGATATAACCGTGCCAAATCCTCAGGGCTCCGTGCCATGGTCCATGATTCCTGCACACATGCGCGGGAGTGAAATCATTGCGGCACGGCCAATCAGGCAGCTGGAGGATGGAACCCGGAAGCAAGACTGGGTGAAGATGGAAGCACCTGTCAGAGGTGACAATGTGGCGCTGTATGGCTTCTTTCTAAGGTAAGTATTTCATAACACTTTTACCTGCCTTTACCTTGCAGAGTTAAAAAAATAATAATTGGTGCAGTTTACTACCGCTTTAATTACTAAAATGCACCTGTTGTCTAAAACAGTTGCATTTGTTACCCTGTGATGGTGTGAAATAAAATCTGTATAGTTTTGATTAATCCATCCAGCTAAGATACCTATTCTCATAAAATCACATCTCTGCAAATCTATTTTAAGCAATATTCGACTTTTAATTCCATGACTTTGTGTGACCTCTGTATGTGGACAACACACTTTATTTTGAACCAACTTTGCTCAGTAGCTAAATCAAGGTGTCATCCTCTCTTCTGTTGTACACTGCAGGGACCACATTTTAAGGTTTGAAGTCATGCTTAGTTCAGGCACAAAACAATCATTTCCATTGTTCATGCTGTCAGGTACTCACAGGTACAAGTTGAGTTCATTTGTTAGGCCACTTACAGGCTATACACTAAGGAAATCTGAGGGCATGATAAGTATGTCACTTTCTGCAATGTTTCACATCATCCTTTCCCAGCTCTCATTACAAAAATACCTTGAATTGCCTAACTGCAAAGTCTAATAGTTTTAAACACAGACTAAAGCAATTTCAATCTATTCTGTGCAACATGAGCACTGATATGCAGTGCTGAAATAATACATCCTTTGCCTTATAAAATTGTGCTTTGAATATCCTGATATAATACACATCCTTCTGTTTTAGGTTCTGCAAAACAAAACATTCACTGGCAATTATGATGAACAGTACAGCTTTTTCTCATATTTTTATACAGCACGATGGTTCATTTTTGCCATAAAACACGTGTAAGTCTGCATGTTCACATGGAGCTGCACAAAACATAATTAGTGTTTCCTTTGTAGGTAAATTCTGAAGCAAAACTGAAGGAAGTGGAGGCTCCAGGGAGATGTTGCAAGGTTCTGCAGTTCTATACATATGTATATATTCTCTTTCCTTGCAAGTTTATTGCAAGTGTACTATACTTCCAATTGTAACTCTGCACATAAAGCAGCCGATAAGCTACATATATACATATTTATTTCTATTCATTTTGATCAGTTTTATTTTAAAAGTGGGAAGAAAACAGCACAACCAGTCAATTTTGTCTTTTGTTTCATATAAACATTACCATAAATTTTTTCCCTTTTCAAAAAATTCAGCAGGTTGCTGATTGACCCTTTTGGTGTTGACTTTTGTATGCTATCATCTAGTGGAAGTAGGCAATGGCCATTTTAATTCTGTTTCATTTGGTTTTTATGTGCAAGATTAACTTGAACGGTAGATCAAAAAACAGAAAAAGAAAAGAAAACTGAAAAAAAAGACTAAGTTGAAAGCAGTGCTTAAAAAAGGTTATTTTTTTTTCCTCAAATTATATTTTATATTTTTGTTCCTAAAGCGGTAGTAAACCGCTGGGAAAAAAACCCCAAGAAAACAAACCTGCAAGACAATGGCATAATGTGATAGTATGCGTCACCGGTCCTTCAGAGCACATCAGACGTCAGCGGCTGCATGCAGGGTGAATATCTCCTGAACGGTGTGCGTTTAGGAGATATTCATTTTACCTACAGGTAAGCCTTATTATAGGCTTACCTGAAGGTAAAAATCACAATTCAGGGTATACAACCACTTTAAAGCAAATCTTCAGTCAAAAGAACAAGATAAAAATAAATAGCCTATTAAAGATAAAATAACAAAACCAGCTTTTGCTGCAACAATATACAGTTAGGTCCATGTATATTTGGACACAGGCACAATTTTCATACTTTTGGCTCTGTATGCCACCAGAATAAAATTAAGACAAAACAATCCAAATGAATTTGAAGGGGAAACTTTCAGCTTTAATTCAAGGGACTAAACATGAATATCAAGTACAAATTTTATGAACTGCAACCATTTTTATACATAGTCCCCCCATGTTCAGGGGCTCAAACGTAATTGGACAAAAGAGTAATTATAAACAAAATGTTATTTTTTTATATTTTGTTGAGAATCCTTTACTGGCAAAGATTCCCTGAAGTCTGGTGCCCATGGAAATTACCAAAGACTGGGTTTCCTCCTTTCTGTTGCTTTGCCAGGCTCTATCGGCAGCTGTCTTCAATTGTTCTTTGTTTGTGGGTCTTTCTGCCTTTAGTTTTACCTTCAGCAGGTGAAATGCATGCTCAATTGGGTTGAGATCAGGTGATTGACTTGGCCATTGCAGAATATTCCACTACTTTTCCTTCAAAAGCTCCTGGGTTGCTTTTGCAGTGTGTTTTGGATCATTGTCCATCTGTACTGTGAAGCACCGTCCAATCAACTTTGCTGCATTTGGCTGAATCTGGGCTGACAGTATATCTCTAAACACTGCAGAATTCATCCGGTTGCTTCTGTCTTCTGTCACATCATCAATAAACACCAACTACCCAGTGCCATTGGAAGCCATGCATGCCCATGCCATCACACTGCCTCCACCATGTTTTACAGATGCCGTTGTGTGCTTTGGATCATGAGCTATTCCTAGCCTTTCCCACACTTTTTTCTTCCTGTCATTCTGGTAAAGATTAATCTTAGTTTCATTTGTCCAAAGAATGCTTTTCCAGAACTGGTCTGGCTTTTTTAGATTTTTTTTTAGCAAAGTCTAATCTGGCTTTTCTATTCTTCAGACTTATGAATGGCTTGCACCTTGTGGTGAACCCTCTGTATTTGCTCTCGTGAAGTCTTCGCTTAATTGTAGACTTTGACAATGATGCGCTCACCTCCTGGAGAGTGTCCTTGATGTGTGTGGATGTTGTGAATGGGTTCTTCTTTACCATAGAGAGGATCCTGCGATCATCCACCACTGTTGTCTTCCGTGGATGTCGAGCCCTTTTTTGTTGCTGAGCTCACCGGTGCGTTCTTCTTTCCTCAGAATGCACCAAACTGTTGATTTGGCCACTCCTACTGTTGCTGCTATCTCGCTGATGGATTTGTTTAATTTTTGAAGCCTCACAATGGCCTATTTCACTTGCATGGACAGCTCCTTTGAACGCATGATGTAGTTTCACAGCAATAGATTCCAAATGCAAATACCACACTTAGAATCAACTCCAGACATTTTACCCGCTTAATTGATGAAGAAATAACAAAGGAGTAGCCCCTAGATGGCCATGAAACAGCTTTTTATTCAATTGTCCAATTACTTTTGGTCCCTTTAAAAAGGGGGGCCGGCTGTTCTTAACCACTTCAGCCCCAGAAGGATTTACCCTCTTCCTGACCAGAACACTTTTTACAATTTCTGCATCACTTTAACTGCTAATTGCACAGTCATGCAATGCTGTACCCAAACAAAATTTGTGTCCTTTTCTTCCCACAAATAGAGCTTTCTTTTGATGGTATTTGATCACCTCTGCGTTTTTTTTTTATAAACAGAAAAAGACCGAAAAAAAAATGATATTTTCTACTTTTTGTTATAAAAAAATCCAATAAACTCAATTTTAGTCATACATTTAGGCCAAAATGTATTCGGCCACATGTCTTTGGTAAAAGTATATTTATTGGTTTGCGCAAAAGTTATAGCGTCTACAAACTAAGGTACATTTTATGGAATTTACACAGCTTTTAGTTTCTTGAGGAGCTAAAATGGCAGGGCAGTACAAAACCCCCCAAATGACCCCATTTTGGAAAGTAGACACCCCAAGGAAATTGCTGGGAGGCATGTTAAGCCCACTTAATATTACACTTTTTTGACCCAAGTGATTGAATAATGATAAAAAAAAAAAAAATTACAAAAAGTTGTCACTAAATGATATATTGCTCACACATGCCATGGTTAAATGTGGAATTGCACCCAAAATACATTTAGCTGCTTCTCCTGAGTATGGGGATACCACATGTGTGGGACTTTTTGGAAGCCTAGCGGCGTACGGAGGCCCCAAAATCCAAGCACCGCCTTCAGGATTTCTAAGGGCGTAAATTTTTGAATTCACTCCTCACTACCTATCACAGTTTTGAAGGCCATAAAATGCCCAGATGGTACAAACCCCCCCAAATTACCCAATTTTGGCAAGTAGACACCCCAAGCTATTTGCTGAGAGGCATGTTGAGTCCATGGAATATTTTATATTTTGCTACAAGTTGCGGGAAAGTGACAAACTTTTTTTTTTTGCACAAAGTTGTCACTAAATGATATATTGCTCAAATATGCCATGGGCATATGTGGAATTACACCCCAAAATACATTCTGCTGCTTCTCCTGAGTACAGGGATACCACATGTGTGGGGCTTTTTAAGAGCCTAGCTGCATACGGGGCCCTGAAAACCAATCACTGCATTCAGGATTTCTAAGGGCGTAAATTTTTGATTTCATTCCTCACTACCTATCACAGTTTTGTAGGCCATAAAATGCCAAGATAGCACAACCCCCCAAATGACCCCATTTTGGAAAGTAGACACCCCAAGCTATTTGCTGAGAGGCATGGTGAGTATTTTGCAGCTCTTAGAAATTTACACCCTTAGAAAGCCTGAAGGCGGTGCTTGGTTTTTGGGGTCCCGTACGTAGCTAGGCTCCCAAAAAGTCTCACACATGTGGTATCCCCGAACTCAGGAGAAGCAACAGAATGTATTTTGGGGTGTAATTTCACATATTCCCATGGCATGTTTGAGCAATATATTATTTAGTGACAACTTTGTGCAAAAAAAAAATGTGTCTTTTTCCCGCAACTTGTGTCACACTATAAAATATTCCATGGACTCGACATGCCTCTCAGCAAATAGCTTGGGGTGTCTACTTTCCAAAATAGGGTCATTTGGGGGGGGGGGGGGTTGAACTGTTCTGGCATTTTATGAACAACATTTAGAAGCTTATGTCACACATCACCCACTCTTCTAACCACTTGAAGACAAAGCCCTTTCTGACACTTTTTGTTTACATGAAAAAATTATTTTTTTTGAAAGAAAATTACTTTAAACCCCCAAACATTATATTTTTTTTAAAGCAAAGGCCCTACAGATTAAAATGGTGGGTGTTTCATTTTTTTTTCACACAGAATTTGCGCAACGATTTTTCAAACGCTTTTTTTGTAAAAAAACACACTTTTTTAAATTTTAATGCACTAAAACACACTATATTTCCCAAATGTTTGATGAAATAAAAAAGATGATCTTAGGCCGAGTACATGGATACCAAACATGACATGCTTTAAAATTGCGCACAAACGTGCAGTGGCGACAAACTAAATACATTTTTAAAGGCCTTTACAGGTTACCACTTTAGATTTACAGAGGAGGTCTACTGCTAAAATTACTGCCCTCGATCTGACCTTCGCGGTGATACCTCACATGCATGGTGCATATGCTGTTTACATTTGACGCCAGAACGACACTTGTGTTCGCCTTTGCGCGAGAGCGGGGGGGACAGGGGTGCGCTTTTTTTTTTGCTTTTTTTTTGCTTTTTTATCTTATTTTTAAACTGTTCCTTTCATTTTTTTTGTTAGGATTTTAATTGTTATCTCAGGGAATGTAAATATCCCCTATGATAGCAATAGGTAGTGACAGGTACTCTTTTTTGAAAAAATTGGGGTCTATTAGACCCTAGATCTCTCCTCTGCCCTCAAAGCATCTGACCACACCAAGATCAGTGTGATAAAATGCTTTCCCAATTTCCCAATGGCGCTGTTTACTTCCAGCGAAATCTAAGTCATAAAATGTTCGTAGCTTCAGGTTTCTTAGTCCATAGAGATGATTGGAGCCATTCTGGTCTCTGATTAGCTCTATGGTCAGCTGGCCGAATCAACGGCTGCATTCTCAGGTTCCCTGTTGGGACAGGAGAGCCAGAGAAAAACATGGAAGATGGTGGGGGGGCATTCCCTCCCACTGCTTGTAAAAGCAGTCTAGAGGCTAATTAGCCGCTAGGATTACTTTTACATGAAAGCCGACCGCTGGCTGAAAAGAATGATACCAAGATGAAACCTAAACCTGCAGGCATCATTCTGGTATAACCACTCAAAGTCCAGCAACATACCAGTACGTTGCTGGTTCTTGTTGGGCATATATTGTAAATTTTTTTTCATGCAGCTTATGGGCTGAATGAAAAAAAGAGATTGATCGGTGGGTATGCCCACCAATAGAATACCTCCCTTCATTCACTCACTTCCAATGATGGGCATACATGCACCGTTTATATATGCCATATATAAATACATATATGCTCCTCCGCCCCTGCTGCCCCCATGCTTCGGCATATATGCTCTTTTTTTAACTGTGGTGGTGAAATCACATCCTACAGCGCTGGAGTCACGGCTTTATGTATCGTGGGAGCAAATGCTATTGCTGTCAAGATAAATAAATCCACGCTGCAACTGAATGGTGTACCTGCTAAGCAAATGATGGTTAACAATAAAAGAAAATAACATTACAGTATAACAGTAAGATTTACCATACCTGCAAAGCAAATACAAAAAAATAGTAAAAAATAAAACATTTTTTAATGCAACCTGTGCCTAAAATATATATGTGCCGAAGCATGGGGGCATCCTCCCGCAAAAGGTAGGAGCAAATCGCTCCTCCGCCCCTGCTGCCCCCATGCTTCGCATATATGTGGAAGTATGTAACTGTGGTGGTGAAATCACCTCCGACAGCACTGGAGTCACGGCTTTATGTATCGTGGGAGCAAATGCTGTTGCTGTCAAAATAAATAAATCCACAGTGCAGCTGAATTGCGTACCTGAAAACAAAAAAATGGTTAACAATAAAACACAGTAAACAGTAAAGTATAAAAAAATTGCATATCTGAAAAGTTAACATGATAAAACATAATAACAATAAAACATTGCAGAATAGAATACAGTAAAAAAGAGCAGAACAATAGAGAGACAATAGAGAGAGAGAGAGGGAGAGAGAACAATAAAACGACAACTATTTTTGTTTTTTTTATTTTATACATTTTTTGTGTGTTTTTTTTCCTACACTCTTTTTTGTAACTGTAACTTTTGTAACTGGGACCAGGTTCGGGTCTATCAAAATGCAATGGCATCTTGGGAGACCCTGTGAAAGTGTGCCTAGTCTGTGCAGTGCTGTACCCTATGCTAAAACTCAACTAGTGTATGGTAGCGTTCAAAACATTCCCCAATGCAAAGACCAGGATTGTCAGGACAGGAGGGACAATAACAGCTGGTGTCACCCCTATATTTGCGCTTGCTGCAGACACGACATCTGCTTTGGGGGGCTCGTTGGGTAGGGGTACTCGGGAGGACATAAGGAAAATGCCTCCCATGCAGCCGGCTTACTGCATTTGGTTGGGGAAGGTGAGGTGGAGCACTGTCTGGAAACAGAAGGGCTCTGACGATCTCTTCCTGGAATTTAAGGAAGGATCCAGTCCGTCCTGAAGCTCTGTATAGCACATGAGCACGTTCAGCAAAGCTAATTGAAATAAATAAACAGACACTTTTTTTGTACCAGCGTCTGGCCTTACGGGCAACTAGGTACGGCGCCAACAACTGGTCATTGAGGTCCACCCCTCCCATGTTAAGGTTATATTTGTGGACACAGAGGGGTTTCTCCACAACACCAGTCGCCGTAGGAATTTGGACCGTCGTGTCTGCATGAAGGGAGGTAAGAACGAAAACATTCTTATTATCCCTCCACTTCATAGCGAGCAAATTATTACACTGCAAGCAGGCTCTCTCCCCCAGTCTAAGATGGGAATCTACAAGCCGCTTGGGAACGCCCCGACGATTAGGTCGCACGGTGCCACATGCTCCAATCTGATGATCAAACAGGTGACGAAAAAGTGGCGCGCTCGTGTAATAATTGTCTACGTACAAATGGTACACCTTTCCGAATAAGAGTGACACTGAGTCCCACACAATCTTGCCAGCGCTTCCTATGTAGTCAGGGCCTCTACGTGATTATCTTTTCCCTCATAAACCCATAAAACTACATGTATAGCCTGTGGCCCTGTCACAGAGCTTATACATCTTGACCCCATATCTGGCACGCTTGCTGGCAAGGTGCTGTTTGAATGACAAGTGGCCAGAAAACTTAATCAGGGACTCATCAACGCAGACAACTTGATGGGGCATAAACAAGTCTGCAAAACGTTGGTTGAAGTGGTTTACGAGGGGCCGAATTTTGTAGAGCCCATCGTATCCAGGGTCTCCACGAGGAAGACAGAGTTCATTGTTGTTGAAGTGCATGAACCGCAAAATCTGCTCGTATCGTGCCCTGGTCATGAAGGCAGAGAACAAGGGCATATGGTGAATTGGGTCAGTGGACCAATATGACCGCAACTCACTCTTTTTAATTTTGCCCATGTTGAGGGAAAGGCCCAGAAAGATCTTAAATTGGTTTCCAATCTCTGGCAAGGGAGGACTGGGGAATAGTGGCGATGTGTTGACCAGCATACAAATTGCTTTGGTCCACAATAGATCTATAGAGATCTTCGGTGAAAAACAGTGAATAAAAATCAAGTGACGTAAAATCGACTGTTTACACCTAAATGCCGGGTTGGCCAGTGAATGGGGGAAGTACGAGTGCTGCAGAAGTGGTGGGTTCCCAATTAGGATTGGCGAATGCAGCAGGAAGGGCACTATGGGCACGATGGGACTGTGTTCGTCTTCTTCTTGGTGGCAGCGGGATACTACTTGTGCTTGCCACCTCACCAGCTTGAACTGCACTTATGGGACTCGCCACGTCACCACGTGATACACCACGACCAGGGTGTACTAGGCCGCTGGTGCTTGCCAGTTCACCAGAAGGAATAGCGGCGCTAGTACTGCTCTGCTCCATACGAGGGACCTGCGATTGTTGCACCTCAACAACAGCAGAAGAAGATCGGGGTCTGGTACGCCTGACTTTGGCAGGGACCACAACTCCGTCGTCAGAGCTATCTGTCATGGAGCCACTGTCCTCTATAGGATCGTATTCTGAGCCTGAATCTGTCATATGAGTGACTTCCTCTTCACTATCTGTCATGCTCAGAAACGTGTAGGCCTCTTCACTAGTGTACCTTCGATTTGCCATTTTGGGCTCTAAATTTAGTGATACACTAATGAGACTCACAGGTAAAAAAGCTCCTGACTGTTGGCGACTGTATCAAAACGCTACCAAAAACACTGTTAGTGATCGCAGGGATCAGGCCTGAATCTACGAACGCTGCAGTTATGTGTTTAGTGGTTTGTAAGTGACAGTGATCTATTGATACTGCACTTGGGTGGGCTGGGCTGGGCTGGGCCGAGGGGCAAAACGCAGGTGCTAGCAGGTATCTGGGCTGAGCCCGCTAACACTGTGTTTTTGTGAACCCTAAACTGCTGGGGATGCTAGTATAGATCTGATCAGATCAGATATCGATCCATTCAGATACTATACCACTAAGGGAGGTGTATGCTGCGTGCGTGGGTGTTAGCGGTACTGGCACTAACCTGACGCTGCCTGGGGTGACGCAGACCCTATCTGACCCTAAAACTTTACTTATATCACCCGCCAGGCGATCAGGGGGTTAAACCTTTATTAGGTAATAAACTGCGGGTGCCCTGACACTATAAAAAATAAACTAACTAACCAGCGTCACCCGTAATAGTTATACGGTGATCACTTGTGAAAGGGTTAACTAGGGGGCAATCAGGGGGTTAAAACCTTTATTAGGTATTATATAGGGGTCCCTGACGCTATAAAACGCTGATGGCGAACCTAAATACTTACCTCCCTAACTAGCGTCACCTGTGACACTAATACAACGATCAGAAAAACGATCGCTTAGTGACACTGGCGATGGGGGGTGATCAAGGGGTTAACCTTTATTAGGGGGGGTTAGGCGGTTATCCTAGACCTAAAGGGGGCTAATACTAACTGCGCTACCACTTATAACTGTCACAAACTGACACCAATGCAATAATCAGAAAAAAAAACTGCTATTGGTGTCACTGTGACAGGGGGTACAGGTGGGTGTTAGGGGGTGATCGGGGGGTGATGGGGGTGAAAAGTGTGCCTAGAGTGTTCTATTGTACGTGTGGTGTTGGTGCACTTACTTGGATGTCTTCTCTCCTCAGCACTGGAACGAAAAAGACTGACACGAGGAGAGATGACATCACTTCCTCTGCCGCTGTTTACATTTCAGAGGCAGAGGAAGATTGTCATTGGCTGGAAGCGATCGCGAAGGGGTGGCCACGAATGGATGGCCTCCCCCTGACCTCGGATCGCTCAGGGAACGATGCCGACTGCCTCGGGCACCTGGGGGGGTCCAAACAGACCCCCCGCCCGCGGGAAGCAAGTAACGTACCCATACATTACTTTGCCTGCCCATGCCATTCTGCTGACGTATATCATCGTGAGGCTGTCGGCAAGTGGTTAAGAGCTGTAATTCCTGAACCCTTCCTCCAATTTGGATGTACATACCCTCAAATTAAACCTGAGAGTGTGCACTTTCAGCCTGTATCCATTATATAACTATAGTTGAATATGTTTTTGTTAATACCTGAAAAAAACTAAAATTGTGCCAGTGTCCAAATATATATGGACCTAAGTGTATAACATTAAAGAAGAGCTCCAGGCTCCCCCAAAAATACAAATACTGTAGCTGCTAACCTTTTTATGTTAGGGCACTTACCTGTCCAGGCATCCAGCGGTGACCTCACCAGAGCCAATTATTCAATCGGGTGCTGGCGCCGCCATCTTGACTAAGGGAAATTGGCAGTGAAGCCTTGGAGCTTCACAGTCGGTTTCCTACTGCGTATGCGCAAAGTATGCTGCACTTTGTAAATGGGGTGCAGTCTTCTAGGACCTGTGAAGTGTCCCAGAAAGCTGCAGGGGAAGGAGGGGGGCAGAACTTCCGGCTCAGTTCACCATGGTGAACTGAGCCAGACGTGGGAGTGGGTACCTGTCAAAACCAAGCACCAGCTCCCCTCTCAAAAGGTGCCAAGTGTGACAGTGGAGGGGGGAGGAGGCAGACAAGCGGAGCTTCCCCTTTTGAGATCTTCCTTGCATCTGCCACTAGATGTCCTCATTCTAATGACCAACATCATTCCACCCATTTCTCCTGAGCCTAGCTCATCCTGGACCCATCCATAGCTTACTGTTACTGAACAGTAAAATGAAAAGGAGCACAATGATGAGCTGATTATCTCTGCACCCTGCTTCCTCTTCATATTAACTTGCTTCTTGTCAGCACATGAACTAATAGGTTCCTTATGCTGCTACTTCCTCACATATTTTACCTCTGATGCATAGGGACTGCAAGACACTGATATCTGGTAACATTTAGAAACTTGCATTGCTTTCATTTAAAAATATATCTAATGATGCATTAGTAGTTACATAGCTGTGTTAATATATTTCTCCTTCATCTGCTCAGACTTCAGCTTGCAAACAATTGCTGACTCAATCAACATATGATTGATTTCACATTACAGAAAAACATCATAATTTTTAACACCAAAAAATGAATATACAGTAAATGCTCAAAATAACAGAAAATAAATGTTATAGTACTTAAAAGTGAACTCCACCTTTTGCACTGTTTACTCGATACAAAGAGAAATGCCGCTCCTAGGACCGCCACACCTGAATGAGAGCTCCCGCCCTACTCAGCCTCATAGGTGCTGGCTCTGCACAGTTAGATGAAGAAAAGAAGGTAGTCCTGGACGGCCGCACTCAGTAAAAAATAGAGCATATTTATTGTAACAAAAAGTATAAAAATCCAAAATAGGTCACATCAGAGGTCGATGGTACAGGCACAACAGCTAACACGTTTCACATCTACTGATGCTTACTCATAGCTAGATTAAAGATAGTCAACTACGTGCATATAAAGAGAAAGTGTTTTGCATTACCTGTGGTTTACAACGATTTATATCTACTCTGTGAACTACTGTGGTCTCTTTTGTATGTATAGAGAACAGTTTTTAATCAGATTTTTATTATTTTCTTATCTTCTATGTTGGACATCCACATAGAGAATATTCCTAAATGGGTTCATACAAATGCATTTCGGTTTCTGGGATTTTGAAGGTTAACTATGCAATGGGTGTGGTCTTTCAATTCCTAGGTCATTGCCAGGTGTTTTACGTATTCTAAATCACTTTCTCTTTATATGCACGTAGTTGACTATCATTAATCTAGCTATGAGTAGGCATAAGTAGATGTGAAACGCGTTGTTGTGCCTGTACCATCCACCTCTGATGTGACCTATTTTGGATTTTTATACTTTTTGTTACAATAAAGATGCTCTATTTTTCACTGAGTGCGGCCGTCCAGGACTACCTTCTTTTCTTTATCCACTGTTTACTCATGGGGCAAAGAAATATATTTGTTGTTTGCTTGTGAAGCAAAATAATGCTCCTAATAATGCAATGTCAATTAAACACCTTGCAGGCGTGATAGGGTTCCAGTGGAATATTGGACTGGAAATCCATTATTTATTGGGCAAAGTACTTTATACCAATATTAGAATAACTTGGGGGCATTTCCATAACATGTGCAATAAGTCCTTGTCAAGCTCTTTGACAGTGCATGCATATTAAGAAATTCCATTTTTTTCCCAGTCTTATGCCCTGTACACACGGTCGGACATTAATCGGACATTCCAACAACAAAATCCATGGATTTTTTCCGACGGATGTTGGCTCAAACTTGTCTTGCATACATACGGTCACACAAAGTTGTCGGAAAATCCGATCGTTCTGAACGCAGTGGCGTAAAACACGTATGCCGGGACTATAAATGGGGCAGTAGCCAATAGCTTTCGTCTCTTAATTTATTCTGAGCATGCGTGGCACTTTGTGCATCGGATTTTTGTACACACAATCGGAATTTAACCGATCGGATTTTGTTGTCAGAAAATTTTATAGCCTGCTCTCAAACTTTGTGTGTCGGAAATTCCTATGGAAAATGTGTGATGGAGCCTACACACGGTCGGAATTTCCGACAACAAGGTCCTATCACACATTTTCCATCGGAAAATCCGATCGTGTGTACGGGGCATAAGTGTAAGTTCTATAAAGCATGATTATTATTATTATTATTGTTTTACAGGATTTATATAGCGCTGACAGTTTACGCAGGGCTTAGTGTGAAGGCAGGGCTTAAGGGGATCTTTGGTATATTTAGCGAGATACTCAGCCTGTTGTTCATCCATGATAAAAGAGTTTGGATGCTCAAATAGTAGCCATAAAATGCGACCATGTGCTTTTGAGTTAATAACTTTGGAATTTCTTGCTGTCTAGAGTTTACACTCTAGTTGCTGATACAAAGCCACCAAAACCAACATTAAATTGTATGTGCACAGTATCTCTCAACTGGAGTTACTGAAGCAATATTTATTGGGGGGGGGGGGTAATAATAAGCTTATTAAAAAAAATGAATTAAATACTGTTAATGAGCTGAGGACATCCATATCTTTTACATCCTAAAGTATCCTGTAGGCATATACCTAGTGTAACCTGTTGTAATATATCTATTTTTTTTTTAAATCAGAAAATTCTTTATTGAGCCACAAAAGACAAATTACATAGTAGACAGTCAAGCATTGAATATGGCACATTATATGGTACGAACACGGATCATTCAGTTCTGTCTTGACCATGTATAGACAGTGAAAAATAAAAGTTTTTATTGTTACAGCAGTGGCATCTAATAGATTTTACAATTATATACCAACAAACCACACTGCGTAAGAGAACAAAGATTCTCCCACCCAATGTAGCTACCAGATGACAAACTGGTCATCTAACCATAGACCTTGTTCCTGGTCTGCCCAACTAAGTTTTAGTTTCCCGGTTACACATCATAAGTAGACCATTTACCGCCTCAAATAAACAAGCTGTATACACTTAAACTTGAAATATTCTGTGCATGATTAGTTGTGGGGGGGCCAATCCTGGGGAGTCCAACCAGGGTTGCCATATAGAGTTAAATTTTCGAGAGGCATTTCCATGCTGATATGTTAGGTGTTCTCTGATAAGGATATAATTTACTTGCTCTATCCATTGTTTTTTGGTGGGGACATTGACAGATAACCAAAATCTGGCTATCAACTTACGGGCCAGATATAATAATCTGATAATTGCTATGTTGTTAGGAGGGGGATATATTTCTTCATCAATTGCTCCTAGTATACATATCAGAGGATCCAAGGGGACCCTAATTTGGAATACTGACGAAATTGTGTCGGTAATATCGCCCCAGTAGCGGTGTAGTTTGGGGCAGCGCCACATCAGATGGATCAGTGATCCCTCCTCTCCACATCGTTTAGGGCATAAGGGAGAATCCCTCCTGCCCCATCTGTGTAGTTGTATTGGCGTACGATAAGCTCTGTGTAGCAAGAATAGATGCGAGAGTCTATGTGTTTGTGATACAGAAGTTAGTGGCCCTGACTGAAGGCATGTGTCCCAGACATCCTCACCCACCTCTCCCAGATCCTCTATCCATTTACGTTTGCATGGTAAATTAGCAGTGTCTTGCAAAGCCAAAAGTAATTGCGAGTAGATGTGAGATATAAGACCCTTTTTATCCTGACCATAGAAAATGTCATTAATCAGAGGATGGGTAGCAAGCACTAAAGCAGCTGACCGGCCTTGAATCTGAAGGGCATGTCGTAACTGAAGATATCGGTAGAATTGGTGTCTAGGGAGCCCAAATTCCGACTGCAATTCCAGAAAGGATTTTAAAATATTTTGATGAAATAGTTGAGAAATATTATGAATTCCGGCATTCCTCCACATCTGGAAACCCTCTAGTTTATATACTTCTGTTAGGTTCGGATTATTCCATAGGGGAGTCTCTGTCAGGAAGCCCATAATCTGTAGTTTAGATTTAACCGTAGACCATAATTTTTTGAGAAGAACTATGGTGGGGGCTGATTGTGGCAGGTGTGATAATCCCGCCTCCAAAATTGCCAGCACCGTTGTATTTAATGTTCCAGTTCGCAGCATGTTTTCGATCGAGTCAGATTCGTTCAACAAACCAAGACCACACAAGTGTTGCAATTGAGAGGCATAAAAATATAATTTAGGGTTGGGAACAGCAGCTCCACCCCGATCTTTACCATACTGCAATGTGGAAAGGCTTATTCTAGCTACTTTTTTCCTCCATATTAAAGATCTAAACAATGTCTCAATACGATTAAACCATTTTCGAGGTATCCATTGTGGAGAATTGTGCATGATGTATAGAAGCTGAGGACCCCAGACCATCTTAATCAAATTTATTCTACCAATTACTGATAGGGGAAGCTTACACCAAGTATTGCATGTCATTTGAAGTTTTTTGAAAAGAGGTAGTAAGTTATCTTCTAAGTATTTTTGTGGGTTAACTGTCACCTGAATACCTAGATATTTAAATGAGGAAACCACTTTAAGTGATCTTGCACTAGCCGGCAGATCAATCGTTGGCTCATCTACTGGAAGAATAACGGATTTACTCCAGTTAATGGAGAATCCCGATAGTGTACCAAAATGTTGTATTATCTGCATTACATTTGTGAGTGAAGCCTCCACATCCCCCAGGTAAAGTAGAGTGTCGTCCGCATAAAGAGAGATCTTATCAGTAATTGGGCCTCTAACAAAGCCCATAATTGACTGTGATGATCTTACCATCTCTGCCAATGGCTCAAGGGCCAATGCGAATAGCAGGGGTGAGAGTGGGCACCCCTGCCTCGTACCTCTAAAAAGAGGAAATGAGTCCGAAAGATCCCCATTTACGCGGATCCTGGCTGTGGGGGCCGAGTACAGCAGTTTGACCCATTGGATGAAGTTAGTTCCCAAGCCGAAACGCTTCAAGGTTTCCCATAGGTATGGCCATTCGACACTGTCGAAAGCCTTGGCAGCATCCAATGATAGTATTGCTCTTTTGCCAGGGCTGTCGACAGGAATCTGGAGATTAAGAAAAAGTCTTCTTATATTAAGGGCTGTGGATCTTGAAGGGATAAACCCCGATTGGTCCCTATGTATCACTTTGTGTATGACTTTAGCAAGTCTTGTGGCTAGTACCCTTGCTAGCAATTTAACATCTGTTGTTAATAAAGATATAGGCCTATACGAGTCAGGTAGGTGGGCCTCTTTGCCCGGTTTAAGGAGAAGAACGATTATTGCTTCATTCATGGATTGGGGTAAACTTCCAATGTTTTTGGCTTCCTCAAATACTTCCTTTAGGTGTGGTATCAGAATTTCAGAGTAGCGTTTATAGACCTCTGCCGGCAAGCCATCCGATCCCGGAGACTTACCAGGAGAGGAAAGCGCCAACGCCTCCAATAGCTCCTCATCCCCAAGAGGAGCGTTCAGTAGTGCCACGTCCTGGGGTGGGATCTGCGGTAACTGGCATCGGTCTAAAAAAGAATTAATTTCCGACTGGGAAGGATTGACTTTCGTGGAGTACACATCAGCATAGAAATCTCTGAACGTGGATAATATTTCAGTGTGGGAAGAGACCAGACTGCCCAATGGGCCCATGATTGAGTCTATATGGGACGACCCCTTTTGGGATCGTATCATCATAGCAAGCATATGCCCCGTGGTTTCTCCCTCCTCAAAATATTTTTGTTGAAGAAAAAACCTTTTCTTTAATATATCTATTTACCATAGAAGATCTGTTGTAAAAGTTACTTTAGATTTGTACAAAACACCATGTCTCTGTAAATAATGTTTCATAGCTGGATGCTTAATGATGAATAAATATGTCTTCTGTGTGCACAAATACCTTAGGGCAAGGAAGAACTTCAAACATATGGTAATTTTTTTTGTGTTTTGGAAAAAGGAGGGATTAGAATCCATGTCATGTTTTTTTTTTTTTGCTGTCTGTGACCCCATTAGAGGGATTTACACTATGTATTTATGTCAACAGGACTAAATGTAAGGGTACATCCTAAATTTAGAACAGGAACAGAAAGGAATAGGGACACTTGTTTTGTGATCAACCCCAAAGGGGGTTGATCCTATCTTTGAGAGATTTCCTCTTTCTTCCTATTATGTGTCTTGGACAGGAAGTGAAGGTAATATGGTCATATGGTCATATGCTCTATACACACTACAAACCTCATGGTCAATTCTCCCTAGTCCATCAATAAAGTGAGCAAGAGAGAGTGGTTAAATTCATACACATTGTGGGACCATGGAGAATGAATGTAGTTACCCTCTAACAAGAAGTCAGATCACATCAGCAAAAATAAAAAATAAAAATCTGCAAGTAGAAAAGTGAAAAAAAATCACCTAAAAATTAAATATAAATGAGCTGCTCTATGTTCATACAATGTTTCTAACTACATAAGCCAAATAATGTGTCCAATATATATAATCTACATCAGCATTTCATTAAAATTCCACCTGTGAATCTGTGATTCAGTCTTTACATATATTCCATCCAGTGCAATAAAGCTTCAAGCCTGTGCAAAATGTGAGCAAGTAGAAACCTTCACCGAAAAATCCCCTTTAGGCACTCTCACCTCAGCAAATTGACTCTCACAACTAAGGTCAAATTGCCACTTTATATGATCAATGAGATCTATGCTTAACCAGCTGGACTCTCCTCAACAATCTCACTATCCTCCTCAGGGCTCCAGCATTTATCTACAGTTCAGGTGGTGGGAAGGCAGATCAGTGCAATTCAATGCTCGAAAAAAAAGGGTTGGCATAGTGCTTACTGAAATATTTATTAAAAAAATCATGATAAAATAATACTCACATTGTAAAAGAAGGTAAACAACATGTTAGCACTTTAAAAAGTCACCTCTGGTGCCATTGGGGTGAATGGCTATAGTTGTACTAAAGCCAATCTAACTCCAGCAGCTCTCAGGTCTCTCACTAAGCTCCATGTAACCACGCCCAGGCCATGCCCTGCATGTTTTGTTGTGTTGAAGTAATCGGGAGCTCCAAGCTGAGCTGTACTTAGAGAGAGATATTTATGCAGAAGCCCTGCCGTCACTGTACTTCCACAAAGGAAGGTGCTCGCCATGGGCGCAGGGAACAGACAGAGCCATGGCTGTTCGTCAACACACATAATATAACAGCAAGTGTGCCGCCATTTCCCTTGTTCAGCAGACCAAATCCACTGAAGCTGCGCTCCATGCAACCATTACTCTTATCGCATTTATTACCAAAATTGACATTAACATAATGGTTAATACAATGTATTAAAATAAAATCCAGTATCAAAATCAATCACACAAAATCATTATAAAATAAAAATTTATAAAAATAACAATGCAATAAAGAACCCATCAAGGATAAGAGAGATTTATAAATAACTATAAGAACATTGATAAACATGAATAGTATGTGCAGAAACAACTGTCACTAAGAATAACTATAACTTTATAACTAATATAATTATAACTAGTCCCACAAGTTGAACTGTGGATGGATGCTGGAGCCCTAAGGAGGATAGTGGGATTTCTGAGGAGAGTCCAGCTGGTTAAACATAAATCCCATTGATCATACAGAAGAAGTTGAGGTGAGGGTGTGCCAGAATGGGATTTTTCAGTGGAGGTTTCCACTTGTACACATTTTCTGCACTTGTTTGAAGCTTTATTGCACTCGATGGAATAGATGTATTGACTGAATCATGGATTCACATGTGAACTGTTATTAATGCTTTATTTATTAATATGGATTATATATATTTGACACATTATTTGTGAATCATTTATTAAAAAAAACATTATATGGACATAACACAGTACATTTATATTCAAGAGTTTAGTGTTGCTTTAAGGCATAGGCAGAGATGCCACTCCTTTCCTTCTTAACAGAGTCTGAATTAAGCAGGCCTTAGGTGCGTAGCAGTCAAGAAAAAGGGTTAAAGGGTTAAACTGTAGGAAAATAACAGCGCCAGTATTGCCAGCAAGAATTCAATTACTGTTTTTTTTTAAAGGATGCTCTAGGAAGTTTATAGCTAGTATTTACTTGTCTTCTATCCATATTTCCTTTACTAATTCTATAGATTGTTTTGCTTAATGAACATACATCATGAAAAAGTCTAAAATGCAAAATGTGTTGTCTATGGTTTCAGATATCAAGGTCACTTACTTAACATTTTACTTAACATTGTGAGATTGAATATTTCTTCTTGATAAATGTAAACATTGTTGTTACAACTGTTAGTAAAAATATAAATCTTAGAATCATGTTTCTTTATTTTTTTATCTGTGGTATCCCCAAGATGAATTTTGATCTTGCCTTGAAAGGGTGCAAAAGGTGCCTATACAGTGCCTTGAAAAAGTTTTCATACCACTTGAAATTTTCCACATTTTATCATGTTACAACCAAAAATGTAAATGTATTTTATTGGGACTTTATGTGATAGACCAACACAAAGTGGCACATAATAGTGGAAGGAAAATGATGAATGGTTTTCAAAATGTTTTACAAATAAATATTTGAAAAGTGTGGCGTGCATTTGTATTTAGCCCCCTTTACTCTGATACCCCTAACTAAAATCTAGTAGAACCAATTGCCTTCAGAAGTCACCTAATTAGTAAATAGAGTCCACCTGTGTATAATTTAATCTCAGTATAAATACAGCTGTTCTGTGAAGCCCTCAGTGGTTTGTTAGAGGACCGTAGTGAATAAACAGCACCACAAAGGCCAAGGAACATACCAGACAGGTCAGGGATAAAGTTGTGGAGAAGTTTAAAACAGGTTTAGGTTACAAATAAATATCCCAAGCTTTGAACATCTCACAGAGCACTGTTCAACCCATCATCCAAAAATGGAAAGAGTATGGCACAATTGCAAACCTACCAAGACATGGCCGTCCACCTAAACTGAGAGGCCAGGCAAGGACAGCATTAATCAGAGAAGCAGCCAAGAGGCCTATGATAACTCTGGAGGAGCTACAGAGATCCACAGCTCAGGTGGGAGAATCTGTCCACAGGACAACTATTAGTTGTGCACTCCACAAATCTCGCCTTTATGGAAGAGTGGCAAGAAGAAAGCCATTGTTGAAAGAAAGCCATAAGAAGTCCCGTTTGCAGCTTGTGGGGGACACAGCAAACAGGTGGAAGAAGGTGCACTGGTCAGATAAGACCAAAATTGAACCTTGTGGCCTAAAAGCAAAACACTATGTATGGCGGAAAACTAACACTGTACACCACCCTGAACAAACCCTCCTCACCGTGAAACATTGTAGTGACAGCATTATGTTGTGTGGATACTTTTCTTCAGCAGGGACAGGGAAACTGGTCAGAGTTGATGGAAAGATGAATGGAGCCAAATACAGGAAAAATCTTAGATGAAAACCTGTTAGAGTCTGAAAAGTCTTGAGACTGGGGCAGAGGTTCACCTTCCAGCAGGACAACAACCCTAAACATACAGCCAGAGATACAATGGGATGGTTTAGATCAAAGCATATTCATGTGTTATAATGACCCAGTCAAAGTCCAGACCTAAATCCAATTGAGAATCTGTGGCAAGACTTGAAAATTGTTGTTCACAGATGCTCTCCTTCCAATCTGACAGAGCTAGAGCTATTTTGCAAAGAATGAGCAAAAATGTCACTCTAGATGTGCAAAGCTGGTAGAGACTAGGGATAGGCCAAACACCCCCCCCCGTTCGGTTCGCACCAGAACATGTGAACAGGCAAAAAATTTGTTCGAACACAGGGACACCATTAAAGTCTATGGGACACGAACATGAAAAATCAAAAGTGCTAATTTTAAAGGCTTATATGCATGGTATTGTCTTAAAAAGTGTTTGGGGACCCGGGTCCTGCCCCAGGGGACATGTATCAATGCAAAAAAAGGTTTAAAAATGGCAGTTTTTTTGGGAGCAGTGATTTTAATAGTGCTTAAAGTAAAACAATAAATTTCGTACCTGGGGGGTGTCTATAGTATGCCTGTAAAGTGGTGCACGTTTCCCGTGTTTAGAACAGTCTGATAGCAAAATGACATTTCTAAAGGAAAAAAAGTAATTTAAAAGTACTCGTGGCTATAATGAATTGTCGGTCTGGCAATACACATAAAAGTTCATTGATAAAAACGGCATGGGATTCCCCCACAGGGCAACCCCTAACCAAAATAAAAAAAATGTGTGGGGGTCCCCCCAAATTCCATACCAGGCCCTTCAGATCTGGTATGGATATTAAGGGGAACCCCGTGCCAAGATTTAAAACAAAAATGATGTGGGGGTCCCCCTCAAAATCCATACCAGACCTTTAAAGTCTGGTATGGATTTTAAGGGGAACCCCGTGCCAAAATTGAAAAAAAAATGCAGTGAGGTCCCCCGAAAAATCCATACCAGACCCTTATCCGAGCACGCAACCTGGCAGGCTGCAGGAAAAGAGGGGGGGATGAGAGCGCCCTCCCTCCTGAACCGTACCAGGCCACATCCCCCCTTCCTGAACTGTACCAGGCCACATGCCCTCAACATTGGGAGGGTGCTTTGGTGTAGCCCCCCAAAGCACCTTGTCCCCATGTTGATGGGGAGAAGGGCCTCATCCCCACAACCCTTGCCCGGTGGTTGTGGGGACCCCCAGATCCCATCCCCGTTTGAAATGGTACATTGTACCCGTACCATTTCACAAAAAAAGTGTGAAAATGGTAAAAAAATTCACCTCCGCCAATGGACAGAAAAAATAAATAAAAAATAAATAAATAAAAAAGATCTGCCTCCATGGGAGACACACGCCATATGATGCGTCCTCGCACGGGAAAGCCGTGCATCAGAGGGGCGAACCGGGTGGCCCTGCTTCCCTCTGACGCTACGGGGGAAGCCATAGGGATGTCAGAGGATGTCAGAGGGGGCGGGGTCACCTGGCGACAACACCATGTGGCCCCACCCACAGTTTTAAAAGAGCTGCGAGGATGCGTCATATGGTGCGAAGCAGATCTTCTTTATTTTTTTTCGGTCCGTCGGCGGAGGTGTATGGACTACGTGGGACAGTTTTATTTTTTTACCATTTCACACTTTTTTGTTAAATGGTATAGGTACCCGTTACCATTTCAAACAGGGGGGTGGGATCTGGGGTCCCTAATTAAGGGGGTTTCCAGATTCCGATAAGCCCCCCACCCACAGACCCCCACAACCACCAGGCAAGGGTTGTGGGGATGAAGCCCTTCTCCCCATCAACATGGGGACAAGATGCTTTGGAGGGCTACTCCAAAGCACTCCCAATGTTGAGGGCATGTGACCTGATACGGTTCAGGAGGGGGGGTGCTCTCGTCCTTCCCTCTTTTCCTGCAGCCTGCCAGGTTGCATGCTTGGATAAGGGTCTGGTATGGATTTTTGGGGGAACCCCACACCATTTTTTTAAAAATTTTGGCACGGGGGTCCCCTTAAAATCCACACCAGACCCTTCAGGTCTGGTATGGATTTTGAGGGGGACCCCCACGCCATTTTTAAAAAAAAAATGGTGCGGGGTTCCCCTTAATATCCATACCAGACCTGAAAGGCCTGGTATGGAATTTGGGGGGACTCCCACACATATTTTTTTTTACATTTTGGTTCGAGGGTTCCCCTGTGGGGGAATCCCATGGCGTTTTTATCAATGAACTTTTATGTGTATTGCCGAACCAACAATTTATTATAGCCGCGAGTAGTTTTAAATGATTTTTTTCCTTTAGAAATGTCATTTTGCTGTCAGACTGTTCTAAACACGGGAAACATGCACCACCTTACAGGCATACTATAGACACCCCCCAGATACGAAATTTAAAGGAATATTACACTTTTATTGTTTCACTTTAAGCATTATTAAAATCACTGCTCCTGAAAAGATGGTCGTTTTTAAAACTTTTTTTGCATTGATACATGTCCCCTGGGGCAGGACCCAGGTCCCCAAACACTTTTTATGACAATAACTTGCATAATAACCTTTAAAATTAGCACTTTTGATTTCTCCCATAGACTTTTAAAGGGTGTTCCGCGGCTTTCGAATTTGCCGCAAACACCCCAAAAAGGCCATACACGGTCGAATTTCGAACGAATTTTCTTTCAAAATCAGAAAGTTCATTTGTGATCCGATGACGCCACCATTGATTTTCGAAATTCGGCTGACCAAGCCTTCAAATTCACCGCATGTTGCTTCAGAAAATAATTTTCTTGGCCGGGAATCTTCTTTTCTCTCCGTAAATTTTCTTTTCTTATTACATTTCTCGCACGATTCTCCCATCATTGATTAGAAAATCATTAGTTTTTCTAAAAATTTCCAACATGTCCGATTCCGCAAATTTGATTGCCGCACAAAAATCGGTCGTTGTTGCAGCCCACTAATGGTGCGAAATTCATACGAAAATTCTTTCATACGATTTTTGAAAGAAAATTCTTACGAAATTCGAACCGTGTATGGCCGGCATTTGTGTTGGTCTATTCCATAAAATCCCAATAAAATACATTTACATTTTTGGCTGTAACAGGGCAAAATGTGGAAAATTTCAAGGGGTGTAAATACGTTTTCAAGGCACTGTGTATATATATATATATATATATATATATATATATATATATATATATATATATATATATATATATATATATATATATATATATATATATATATATATTGCATTCAACTCCTTAGTTTACTAAAAAATTATTGATAGTATTTTCACCAGTTTTGGAAGAAAATATTACTTTGGCTTGTTCTGTCACCAAGAGTCCAGCAGAAGGAGGCCCAGATGTGTTCTTAAATGTATCCTTGAAAAGTGTAAATGGAAGCAATTTAACACTGACCTGAGTTAATTTCTCAATATGTGAATCTCATGGGGGTATCTTAAGGTCAAGCAAATTTTATCATCCATGAAATGCCTCTGAGAAGAACTTTCCCCTTATCTTTAAACTTTTATGTTATGGGTACAATAAAACATGTGAGAAATCTACTAAAAACCAATACAAGGAGTTATGGACTGACTTGGAACATGCATAATGTCTATGTGAGCTAAACATTAGTAGAGTGAAGGTAAAAAAAAATAGTGTACCATTTCATAGAAGCTGCCTTAGCACACCTCTAGTGTGTTTTATTTAAGACTGTTAGTTTGCAAAAAAAAACAAATTAATTATGCCTTCCCATAATATATTGAAATCTAAAATCTATATACTGCCTTGTGGGTCAAAATCATCTTGTAAGATCATTGTTGGGGAATAAATAACATTTTTCTGGGTCAGCTTGTTGTCAAACTAGAACAATATAATATAATAATGATAAATGTTAAGGCTTCCAAAGTCTGTCTACAATTTCTCTGGAATCCCTGGTGTCTATTAACTTCAAAAGGCATTTTTTGTTTCAGAAAATACAACCCACATATTGTTCACGTATAAGTGACAACTGTTTGACAATTTAAGAAAAGAGGTTTAGAAAATCTGTTTCTTTAACCAGCTTCTTAATCATTTAATCATGTAATCCTTCTTCTAGTTGTCAAAATTTAGTAAACCAAAGTTTAACCACTTCAGCCCCAGGAGATTTTACCCCCTTAATGACCAGAGCATTTTTTGTCATTCAGCACTGCATCACTTTAACTGACAATTGCGCTGTCGTGCGACGTTGTACCCAAACACAGTTGACATGCTTTTTTCCCCACAAATAGAGCTTTCTTTTGGTTGTATTTGATCACCTCTGTGGTTTTTATTTTTTGCGCTATGAACAAAAAAAGAGCAACAATTTTGAAAAAAAACCAATATTTTTTACTTTTTGCTATATTAAATATCCCACATCTATTCTTTTTTAAAACAAATTTCTTCCTTAGTTTAGGCTGATGTATATTCTTCTACATATTTTTGGGAAAATAAGCGTATATTAATGGGTTTGCACAAAAATGATTGCGTTTACAAAATAGGGAATAGATTAATGAAATTTTTCTTAGTATTTTTTTTACTAGTACTGGTGGTAATCTGCAATTTTTTTCAGGACTGCGACATTGCGGCGGACAGATTGGACACTTTTGACACTTTTTTGGGACCAGTGACATTTATACAGCGATCGGAGCTAAAAATAGGCACTGATTACTGTGTAAATGTCACTGGCAGGGAAGGGGTTAATACTAGGGGGCGATCAAGGGGTTAACTGTGTTCCCTATGAGTGTTTCTAACTGTGGGGAGAGGGGTGGGCTTACTGGGACATGACAGAGATCACTGTTCTTGACCACTGGAAACAGTAGATCCCTGTCATGTCACCTGCCTGTGTACAAGTCAATCACCGGCCACCGGAGGACATCGAGTCCTCCCAACCAGCAGGCATGGTCCTGCAGCGTGCAGCGGGAGTGAGCGCGCACCACCGGCGGCATGCCCCCACCCACAACTGAGCCTGCACAATGGCAATTCGGGCAGGAGAGCCATTGTGCCGCCGTGAAACGGCGGTGGCTGGTCTTAAAGCGGTTAAAATGTACATCTAACTTTCATCTTACTCATTCAGGGGCAAAGTGACAGTGTTTGTGAAAAGACCACTCCTAGGTTCAATGTTACTTTTTCAATCAATAGGCTCAACCACTGTCTCATGAGGTAGAGAGGTTGACACCAGGTATTTTGGTGGTGACTCTGATGAAGAAACAATGGGAGATAACTAAAAAGGGTTTGGGAAGAGAGGTTTAAAAATCCTGTCACGTTGTGCTGCATGGGCAAATTGAATCTGTCTCTTGAAAGAAAAGGTTTTTATTTTTCAAAGAAATTACATTATTACATAAATAACTTAAAAAATATTAACAGCTCAAAACATGAAAACCATTATCTAAAGAAAGCACTAAGGGGCAACTTTATAAAGTAATAAATCTGATATTTACCAAACATTCATTGCAGGTGAATCTGCCAGGTGCCTGTGTTTTCAATGACTGATTAATTCACCACCAGTAAATGTTTAGTGAAAGTTACATTCACTGCTTTATTCATATGCCGCTAAGGGTCTAAACTAAGGGTCTATACATCACACATCTTTCCTCCCAAAAACTGATCAGCAGTAATATTACAGGACAAGGCCATTATGTATTGCTTGTTGTATTGTGCAGATACCGTATACATAAGACAAATTTCCCTTTCATTTTCTCCTGTTTTGCACTGTTAATAATAGATAAAAGTTGAACTCTGGGCACAAAAGCTTTTACTAGTTGTAGACTTGCTGCTGGCATTGTATGAAAGAGAAAGGTATTGTGCTACACTTCAATATTACCAATTTCCATCTAATAGGACTTTTGCATCATAATATCATAAAATCATATGTCTTTTTTTATAAACAATTTAAAAAAATGATTGTTCACATAAAATTCTATGGTGGTTGATTCATTGTGCAACATGTGCATATTTTGTACATATACAAGATTGCAGAATACCCATCAAGTCCTGATGGCGATTCTATATCAAATTCATATTGCTCAGTTTGTTCGGTTTGTCTGCACCAAGCAACAAATTCAGGACACACTCAACAATGCCATATAATATGCACCGCCAAAAATGCACAAATAAATCAGCCCAAATTAGAAAATCAAAAACCTTTCCATTCCACGCCACCAGCAGTCCCACCAAGAATTTTTTTCTCATCCACCACCACCTGGATCGGATGTTATGTGCCAAATGGTCAGCCTAAAATTGGTATTATTGGTGTGTTAGGGATATTGGCAAGCTTAGGTCTTGCCACCACCACTTTTATAGCATTATGCTGCCCACTGATCTCACCCTTCTAGATGCAGTTAATTACAATATTTGAAAATTTGACAAACCTTTGCATCTCAGGCACACTAGAAATTGCCTTCTACTCCATGCTCATAAGATAAATTGTAAGCACCAAGACAGCAGTTTTTCATCTCTACCTTATAGCTGCCAGAATGGTGATACCCAGACATTAAAAATCTAATCTCCCTCCTTCCATCAAGGAATGGGTGAAAAAAATCCCCCATCTGCAGCAAATGGAATAACCGACAGCCCAGCTACATGACACATTTGCCCAATATATACAGTATCTGCTTGGAATATCTGGAGCTATTATATGAGCTCTGACCTATTCAGAAGCCTTTCAGAACATCTGCTCTCAGTGGCTGCACCACCTACCCCTCTCCTCTTACTTATCCATCCACTTATTCATCTCATATGTGCCACATATCTTCTCTCCACTCTGTTTTTTTCCCACTCTTTCCCCAACCAGGCCCTCTCCTCAGTACACAGGAGATTTAAATACTTACATACATCTACTGATATTTACGCCAACCCTTTGTTTCCCACAACGACCAATTTACAGTGTAGGGTACCTTTGGACGCTACTTATCCTATTAACTGAGTTGTCTATATGTCTTCTCAGTGGTTGTGTATTATTTTGCCTGGTCAATTAGTGTGGGAAACTTGAACTCCCTGTACTGTTTTTCGTACTTTGTTTTGTAGTGAAAATGTTACTTAATAAAAAGAATAGACATGAAAGATATAAACTTCCTATGTATGCATCAAATATTCTTAAAAACTCTTGTGCAGAAAGCAGAGCTGTTTGAGGAACCCAACAGGTCCACCGACTACAGACTGTCTATAGACACCTGCAGAACCAGGATACAAGACTGGTCACCTCATTTCTAAGGCTCTGTTTCCACTACTGCGTCCCCAAAGTCGCGCGATTTACACTGCGACTTTGCAATGCGATTTGTGGTGCGTTTTGTTGTGACTTTAAAAACGACTTTGTGCGACTTGAATGTTCTGCGATTTAGTCATAGTGATGTAATTCCTTATCCTGCTTACTTATTTCCCCTTCCTCTTTCGTTGTCACGTGTTGTATGTTTGTTATCAAACATGTTGGCTATGCAATATGTTGGGTCAGCAGTCATTTTGGCTGCTGTAGCAGCATTTATAGATGAAGAAGAGGAGGATAACCGGAGGAGGAGAAGGCATAGGTTTTGGATCCATCCCATCATCGCCCAAAGGGAAGTGAGAGGCCAGTTTGGGGTCCTTTACAACGACCTCCGTGCTCATGAAGACAAATTCTTCAACTACACAAGGATGTAAATTAGAAGGTGAGAACATTTTTTGATGTCAACTTGCAAATGCTGCCAGATATATTTATGAAAATGTGTATATGTCTGGTCAGTATGACTCTTTTTAGAATTTTTAGGTTTGAATAGCTAGAAGTGTTAACTATAACCTGATCAAATTATTATAAAAATGGAACTCGATTTTTAAATGTTTTATTTTTACATGGTCAATGTAGATAATAGCCATATTTTATCTCTTTACAGTTTTGATGAATTGTTGGCTTTGCTCTCATGCCATCTAGAGCGACAAAACACAAGTTTCCGAAGGAGTATTCCAGCTGTTGAAAGACTCATTATAACATTGAGGTAACTTTTCATACCTACTTTTTCTTTTTCTTAACTTCTATGTGGCATTTGGATATCCAAATCATTCTTTCATCCTCTTTACATGAAGTAAAAAAATAAATACTAGCATGTAATTGTGCGTGATATTGTTTTTACAATATTAACTTTGCCTCTACATCACCAGTGTCTTTCTCCTGCTCCTCTTCTTCCTTCACTTCCTCAGGCACCTCCTTCCTAGCTCATTTTTTTTATTTTATTGAAGTAGCTTAGTGTAAATATGTATCATTATAATAAACTGTATGTACTTTTCCATTTTAGGTACCTGGCAACTGGACATTCCTTTGCAAGTTTGCATTATGAGTTTTTGGTTGGCAAAACTACTGTCAGCAATATTGTCCACGATACCTGCAGAGACATCTGGAATGTCCTTAGGGATTTGGTCCTGAAGAAGCCCACTTGCGAAGATTGGTGCAAGATCGCTGAAGTTTTCTGGGATCGTTGCAATTTCCCGAATTGTCTCGGGGCAATTGACGGAAAACATATGAGGGTAGTGATGCCCATCGGCAGTGGAACCAAATACTTTAACTACAAAAAATATTTTTCATTTGTATTACTAGCAGTGTCTGATGCCAATTATTGTTTTACCTATATAGACATAGGATCATATGGCAGCAGCTCAGACTCCAGTATTTTTCAAAGATCATCGTTTGGAAGAATGTTGCGGGAAAAAGGTCTGGACCTGCCACAGGACTGTCCGTTGCCAGGAACAAATGGGCCGCCAATGCCATGTGTGTATGTTGGGGATGAAGCCTTTGCTCTCAGTGAGCATCTATTAAGGCCTTATTCCAATAGGTGTCTGAGTGAAGAGAAGCGAATCTTCAATTACCGGTTAATGAGGGCAAGACGAGTGGTAGAATGTTCATTTGGCATTTTAGCCAACAAGTGGTGTTTGCTACATACATCGATTAATTTAAAACTTGAGGATGCAATATCTGCAGTAAAAGCAGCATGTGTGCTTCATAATTTTGTTAGAATTCGTGATGGCTATCTTTTTGAAGATTCCTTCATGCACAATCTGGAAGGTGCACAATGGAGTGCCAGTAGGGGCACCACCAATGGTGCCACTGTGCGTGAGGGATTCTCATCTTATTTTATGTCTGCTGCTGGTTCTGTCCCCTGGCAGCAGGATGCCATTGCATAATGTTATTCATGCATTTTATTGTAATATTATTTAAATGTCTGTTATGTTTCATTGCATCCAAATGCAGAATAACAGGTCTTGAACACAAATTCGAAAAAAGGATAAGCAGAAAATGCATAATGTAACCAGAATAATATTTATTTTCCTGAATTTTGTGCAAGAATGCACCAAAAAATTTTTTTTTTTTGGTTTAAGTGCACTACACCATTTTTTTATAATTTTTAACAAGCACAACAAATATTAAAATAATAAAATATTTCACTTTCAAAAACACAAAAATAAAAGTCATAAAAAAAATAAAATATATAATCTGAATCTTTTTTACAAGACAAATCTTTTTGCAAGAAGGCAAAAATAAAGAAATAAGTTCCATGAACTCAAAAATTCTACAGTTATTGTTTTGGCCTCCACAACCAACCAAAAAATATAGAACAAGTTAAACCTACAGAAAAAATAATCGAAAATTACAATTGCTCGTATTTTTTGTTTTCAGTGGTCCCGGAAACGGAAATATTGGTTGGTCCAGGGAAATCCACTGATGGACCAGGGTAATATTTCCTTTCCAGAAAAGGCGGAACCTGACTGGGTGTAGGCTGCCTAAGTTGGTGAGTGATTGGGGGGCCAAGGGTAGAGGTAGTGGGGTCAGGAATTGGATGCAACATGCGGCCTTGAGGGATTCAGCATATTACCATACTGGTCACAGTATGGACGGTTTATTGGTGGAGCATACTGTGTACTTGGAAAGTGAGTGTATTGTTGATAAGGGGGAAATTGGGGAAGGGGGGGTTGCATATATGCGGAGGATGTTGTTGGCCCCTCACCCACAAATGATTGAGCAGTTCACATCAAAGCCATCCTGAGTGCATATTTTTTCTCAGGGGGTACCTGTTTACATATGCCTAAAATTACAGTGAGAAATGCTGTGTCTTCACACTGGTTTTCAGCCATTTTAGTGGACATCTGACTAACTACATCTAAAATTTTTTCCATGGGTTTCACAGGCCGGGCACTTCCCCTTGAAGTTCTTCGTAAAGGCCTAGAGACATTGCTAGGCCCTGGTTCTGCATCCTCCTCATTCATTGAGTTTGATGTTGACCTTGATTCATCTACGAACAGTTCCTTGTCAACATTGTCTTGGAATTGTTCTTGCTCCTCCGCAGCAGCAGCTTCCTCTGACTCATCCTCTGCTGCCAAACCCTGTGTGCTGTCTTCCCAGCTTGCTTGGGTTCTGAAATACAAATCACATATTTTTAAAGTAAGCACTGTGAGTCTTCCACACTCACAGACATCAATATAGGAAGTGATATATTTGGGAGGAGCAGAGATCATGTGCTTCCGTAGACTTCCATGGAAGTCGCAACAAAGTCGCGGTGTCAGACATGTACATACGACTGCATTGCGACTTAATACCTTTCTATGGAGAACAAGTCGCACCGAAGACGGAACAAAGTAGTGCAAGAACCTTTTTTGGAGTCGCTGCGACTTGAGTCGCACCAATTAGAACGGGGACCATTGAAATACATGGGTTTTGACTTGTCATGCGACTTGACATGTGTCAAGTCGCAAAATAAGTCGCAGTAGTGGAAACAGAGCCTAATACAGGAAGCTCCAGCACAGAGGTAAAAAGTCACACTTTAATACTGCACAGATCTAGAAGGAATAGACAAGCCACATGGAAATTCAAGTAAGAATATACATGCCTTTTGTACTTAGACAATATTTGCTTTCCCCAGAGTTCAGGTCTAAACTCTAGGGTTCAATAAGGTCTTACAGACTTTCAGCTTGGATTTGTGTGATTTTGTTTGAAAGCCCCAAATCTTGGGGCTGCTAGACTCAGAAGTACATTTGCTGCAGCTTGGGTATGAGCTTTATGTCCTGCTATAGGTCCATAATATATTGGAATAGCATTGTTTTCCACAGGTAAATAGCTATTTACTTATATATACGTATATTACTGATTTTTTTTTTTGTTTGTTTTGCCTACAGTTCTTTTTAACGGCTTGTTTTATGTGAAGTGACTTATTTTCTTACAAACAATCTAGGACTACAACTCTGGCCTTCTGCATTTTTAAGAACAATATACACTCAAAAATATTTCAGGTGCAGCTTCTTTATTTTCATCATTAATGAATATTAAGGTGTTAGGAAATATGATGTACATTTAGAATATATAAATTAGACAAAGTTTCTTTATTACTAAATGGTAACATTAACGTTCCAGGTTTCCTTTAGTTTATAATTGCAAGCATTTTATGACTGTGCTTAGAAACCAAACAAATAAGCAAACTCTGAAAGTGATGGAGGTTTTAAATATATCCAAGCCTGTGAAAACAACACATAAACATAAATGAGTTGTCACATGTTAACTGTGAAACTAAGCTTTTTCATTTTTATGTCTAAGCTTTCATTACGCATTTGGCTTACTAATGTGCAAATTAGCGCCGTAAGGATAACATTACTCGATGAATGGTTTGCTCAAGCCTTGTTTTAGGAACGCTATGCAAAACATTACCGTATAAAAGGCCTGTATTTTCTTCCTTCATGCTCATAAAATCCACAGTAATGTTAGACAAAGTATCACAATATGTGCCTGCTACTGAAAAGTCCTCCTGGCTTCTTGCTATTTGCGAAAGTAAGGAGTTTTAATGTAGAATACAGAAAACCAAAGCAGAGCTAAAGCTTAATACCCACTTGAAATTCATAAATGTGAAAAGTTTGTTAAACCAGTCTTTTAATTCACATGTCTCTGCTTTAATGCAGGTATCATTTTCTCTCAGCTGTTAAACATTATGTGTGACCTTCCTGCTCATTGGTTAATACAGCAGCATTATTGCAGTACTATGTGATTTTTTTTTCAGTGGGTAAAATTGTATGCCAACATATATTACAATTATATTATTACAACATGTTGATGTAAACATTTGCCTGGAAATTTTCCTTAGATATCCTTAGTTTATGATGACCAAAATGTATCTTGTTGGGAGATTTATAGACTTGATGTGGCTATTGATATGGCAGAAATGTTTAGTATGGATAACACAGACTATAGGCTTTTTTCTAATGCCAGTAATTGGCTTTTTACATTTAAAATCTATAGCATACATCCTGGACTGAAACAAATGCGTTATACAGTGTTTACAGCTTGTACAACAGTGTCAATTTGCTGTCCCCTCAAAATAACTCAGCACACAGCCATTAATGTCTAAACCACTGGCAACAAAAGTGAGTACACCCCTAAGTGAAAATGTCCAAATTGGGCCCAAAGTGTCAATATTTTGTGTGGCCATCATTGTTTTCCAGCACTGCCTTAACCCTCATGGGCATGGAGTTCACCAGAGCTTCACAGGTTGCCACTGGAGTCCTCTTCCACTTCTCCAGGACAACATCATGGAGCTGGTGGATGTTAGAGACCTTGCGCTCCTCTACCTTTCATTTGAGGATGCCCCACAGATGCTCAAAAGGGTTTAGGTCTGGATACATGCTTGGCAAGTCCATCACCTTTACCCTCAGCTTCTTTAGCAAGGCAGTGGTCGTCTTGGAGGTGTGTTTGGGGTCATTATCATGTTGGAATACTGCCCTGTGTCTCTCTTTCCGAAGGGAGGGGATCATGCTCTGCTTCTGTATGTCACAGTACATGTTGGCATTCATGGTTCCCTGTCAGGGCAGCCTCTCCTTCTCTGAGCTGGCTGCTCAGCTGTCGGCTAATTGCCAGCTCCTATCTCTCCACAGTTACTCAGCTGTTGATCATATCCTGCTCGTCAGTCCTGCCTACTTAAAGCGGGGTTCCCATTAAAAAAAAAATAAATAAAAGTCAGCAGCTACAAATACTGCAGTTGCTGACTTTTAATAATCGGACACTTACCTGTCCCAGGGTCCAGCGATGTGGGGGATCGAAGCCCCGCTCGTCCCCCCTCCACTTGGTGGCGCAGGCATTTTAACTGTGGGCGCCCGGCTGTGGCTTCACAGCCGGGCACCCACTGCGCATGCGCAAGCCGCGCCGCGCTGTGCGCCGTTACTGGCCACAAAATCATCTGGGACCGGTCACGTGTCCCAGATGATTGACAAGAGGGAGGGGGGAGAGGCGATCTCCATTCCTGCACTGAGGGAAGTGACGTCAGGAGCCCAGGCGCCGAAGGAGGCAGACTACAAGGGACCCCCTAGCAACAGGCATTTAGAGGTGAGTAAAAAAAAAAATTTTCTCCAAATGTCTTTTTTACATTTTTTTTAAGTACATTAATATTTTTTTGGGGGGGGTGGAACTCCACTTTAAGCTGTCCAGTCCAGAGAAGCTCTGCCTTCACCTTGGTTAACATCACAGAAACTGAGACACTCTTCTGCAATTCTGTTCAAGACTTGCTTTGCTGACATCCCTTCTGGCTCCAGATCCTGCTTGCTGTTCCACTGCATTGATCCCTGACTTCTGGATTGGCTGACTATCCATTCTGGATCCTGAACTTTGGCTATGTTTTGACTACGTTTGTTCTTTTTACTTTTAATATTATACAAGTGTGATTTAACTGTACTTCTGTCTCGGCCTGATTTCATGGTTTCTGACATTCCCTCAATTAACTTTAGCTCCCCAGTGCCAGCAGCACTTATGCAGCCCCAGATCATGACACTCCCACTACCATGCTTGACTGTAGGCAAGACACACTTGTCTTTGTACTCCTCACCTGGTTGCCGCCACACAAGCTTGACACCATCTAAACAAAATAAATTTATCTCGGTCTCATCAGACCACAGGACATGGTTCCAGTAATTCATGCCCTTAGTCTGCTTGTCTTCAGCAATTTGTTTGCAGGCTTTCTTGTGCATCATCTTTAGAAGAGGCTTTCTTCTGGATCACCATCCATGGAGACCAATTGCCAGGGCTGGGTTCAGCCCTTCCTTCTCTGAGCTGGCCGCTCAGCTGTCGGCTAATTGCCAGCTCCCATCTCTCTCCACAGTTACCCAGCTGTTTTTGATTCTGCTAGTCAGTCCTGCCTACTTAAAGCCGTCCAGCTCACTTGATCTCTGCCTTCACCTTTGTCAACATCACAGAGACTTTCTCCCGCATTCCTGTTGAAGACTTGCTCGGCTGATGTTCCTTCTGGCTCCTGATCCTGCTTGCTGTACTACTACGTTATCTCTGGCTTTCTGACATTTGCTTGGCTGACTACCCGATCCGGTTACTGAACTTTGGCTTGTTTTGACTACGCTTACTCTGTTTACATTATTATTATTATCAATAAACAAGTGTGATTTAACTTTACTTCTGTCTCGATCTGATTCATGGTTCCTGATACCAATTTGATAGGCTGACCTCTCACCCCTTCAACCTCTTCAGCAATCCTGGCAGCACTGATATGTCTATTTTCCAAAGACAACCTCTGTATATGATGCTGAGCACTTGCTCTCAATGTCTTTGGTTGACTATGACCAGGCCTGTTCTGAGTGGAACCTGTCCTGTTAAACGGCTGTGTGGTATTGGCCACCATGCTGCAGCTTAGTTTCAGGGTTTTGGCAATCTTCTTATAGCCTAGGCCATCTTTATATAGCGCAACAATTCTTTTTTACAGATCTTCAGAGAGTTTTTTGCCATGTGGTGCCATGTTGAACTTCCAGTGACCAGTATGAGAGAGTGAGAGCGATAACACCAAATGTAACACACCTGTTCCCCATTCACACCTGAGACATTGTAACACTAACAAGTCATATGATACCCGAGAGGGAAAATGGCTAATTGGGCCGAATTTGGACATTTTCACTTAGGGTTGTACTCACTTTTGTTCTAATCATAAGTCATCTAAATAGGAAGTGATAGGAGATCCCCCAATGGTTGCAAAGACATCAATACATATCTTAAAGAAATTCTACTTCTAGAAATTTTAATTCTAGTATACTATCCTCCAAAAATTATACAGAGTATTGTGTATTTACCTTTGGCTAAGTTTTCCCTTTATTTGTATGTGGCAATGTAATTTATAGCATATTTATCAGGAGCCACATTTTTTGCAGCAAGCATTATATACATTTATGTAACGTTACAAGCAGGAAAGACCTATGTTTCTGTGTTTCTTAGTGATTCATGTTGAAACTTCAGTTGTAAATTAACCAGGTGCTTAACCTTGCAAGTTCAGTATAGAATTCACAGGATAATCAATTGCAGGAAGAAAGAAGACAAACCAAGGTAGATGACTCCAATAAAACATAGCTGTTACTGTTCTGTGTGTAACTATTGTCTCCTTTCAGTTTGTATCACCAGAAAGACTACAAAATCAATATCAGAAAAACATATAAATCTACCAGGAAGAACTCATTACTAGGAGTTGAATGTTCACTTTAAATTGGCTCTTCAAGATGTTCGTTTGATGGATATATTATTTTACAAACAAATGCTGCCTTATAGTGTTTTATTTATTTTTTATTAGTTAAAGATTTCCTTTTGATTTGATCATAGTACTGTGATCAAGACAGAATAGAATTTCTGGAGGTCAAGACAGTGCAAGCAATTATATAAGAAATCATTGAAAATTGTCAGGTTGTAAAGCCTTTTCAACTACTGTTTTTTGTGGAATTTAGTCAAGACCACTTATCTAATGGTGAAACAGAAAGCATGTTTAACAATCATGGACATGGACATTCTCCAGGAAAATGTCCACTAGATGCTCTATGGCCACTAGTGGAGAAAGCACTTACTGTGCATGATTGTACAACAGCATATACAGATATTAGAACACTTTGGCAGCATAACTAATTTGAACAGATTGTCAAAAATTGCATGCCGCACTAAAGATTAACAACAAGCAAGGTAAAGAGTAATCTCTACTTGACATATACTACCAGACGGTCATAGCCATAAAACATTCACATTTTCCTGCTGTAACTACCCCAAGAGATTATCAAGACATAGGTTTTAATCATAATTGGCTCAACAGCAATTTTCCATCTCCACGAGGGCTGAACGTGGTTGTGAGGGTGCTGGGCCTTGGCGCCTTCTCCCGTTCAAGGCGCCCGTGCATCTGATGTTGGGGGCAGTCTGGTGGTGGCACGTGTTTATTTATGGGTGGCTGCCCTGGTCAGGCCTGGTCACATGGTGCTCCTGCACACACTAGTTCTCATGTCCCTCCTGGACCAGGGCTCTTTTCTCCCCCTTCTCCAGCACCAGGTAATTTTTGTAGTTTTCAGTCACATTGTTTGGTTGTCGTTCATATACACTTTGCTTTCAGGTGTCTCAGTGGCAACCCTTCACCATGGCTGTCCACCCTCACTCCTGTTCATTCATTGCCCCACCAGTCCCCTTCCTTCCCCCCCCCCTGTATACATTAGTTGCACCACACAACACAGACCTCACTGTCATTACATCCCCTTTTACACCAATTTTGCGCTACATTTATTTGGCCTGATCATCTCCTACTCTTATTGTCACATGTTCACCTTAGATATGCCTAAGGAATGCAGCCCATGATGTGTATCACTGTTGGACCAGTCCCCCCAGCTCATGACACTGATGCCTTTGGGTGGTCCGTGGTCCTGGACATTACTGCTCCGGCTGCATATATAAGTAAGTGATCTATTGGGGGGGTCTCCATCTTCACTCTGCTCCCCTCTATTGATACAAGATTATTTATCTAGTTGTTCATCTCCTATTTGCAGATACACCACGTGCTTTCTCCTGATGAGCAGCACCAAGCCGCGAAACGCATCGAGCTAACAACTGTCATATACCAGTATACTACAGTTCTAACAGTTTCTATTATTTATATATTCAAACCATCACATTATGCGACAGGGACTAGTAAGGTCATAGGCCATGCAGATGTTACCTTGCAACATTTTTGTACCCCACTGTGATATAAGGTGGACTGTGTAACTCTATCATGCTACCCATTTTTAACCATGTTATTACCAGTTACCACTGTTTTAGGAATTTACGCCACGTTTAATGTGTATTCCTATTTGTATGTATATGGAAATTATTTGTGTAATTTTGTTATTTACGGAATATTAAATATCTCAATCTCCACCATTGTATTCATTTCAACCACGTGCATTCTTTCAAAGTCCCACCCTCTTGCTTCTAATTTTAACAATATAATTGTCAGGGATGGAGGCACATGACCTTACCAGGCCATAGCCTCATTGAAAGTCCCAATGTTTTCCCTCCCCCTTTTCCCCAATTTTTGCTTCAACAGGGGTGGAAGCACGTGGTTGCAATTAACTGGTTCTATCTATTTAACTCATTCTGCGTCTCAGTGGCCCATTGTTAACCTTCCCTGATTTACCCCATTATAATTTGTATTAGCTATTATATTGTTCTCTATCCCCTTGGTGACCCACCTCTGTAATTATTAGGCATTATATTTTGTGGTTGTGCAGCTGGTGGCGTGTGTTGTGGCCTCCGTGCCGCCCGGATTTCATCTTGTTCAGGAGCTGCAATGCGCACTGTGGGGCGACCCTTCCTCTCTCTTCCCCTAGTGATGCTCAGGGGGCAGACACCCAGTCACTGTGCATCAACGTCACACACTGCACACCGGATGTGAGGCGTCCTTGTGGCGCTGCCTCACCAGTGGGCATTTTCCATCTCCACGAGGGCTGAACGTGCTTGTGAGGGCGCCGGGCCTTGGAGCCTCCTCTCATTCAGGGCTCCTGTGAATGGGAGGAGTAATAGTTTAATTATGTAATAAAACAGAGTTAATAGTTTAATTATGTATCTTTATTTAATATTTAGATCAAATTCTTTATCATTTTCTTCAACATAAAAGGGTCTTGTTATGTGACAGCATGCAAATGATTTCTACTAAAGTTATTTATGTATGGTATGACCCTAAACTTACTTTGGCTATTAGGACTCTATTACACTTTTGTGCAGAAGACTTCACCTCTCCTAGCAAAAAGTATATTGCTTTGATGTGTTATAATAGTAATGTGGAACTTCATTTTAATCAATCATACACTGTGATTGTGTCACTTAAATCAATTTGAAGTTGGATGGACCATATAGTAAAATGCAATTTTATTATGAATATTATAATTATAATTATTATTTATTTATAAAGCTCCGACATATTATGAAATGCTATACATTTAATAATAAAAGGGGGCAAAGTATGGATTCCAGACAAAAACAAGTAAAGAGGCACAGGTCTAAAAAGGATCCTTTCAGAGGTGAGAAAACATTAGACACAATAGGGTAGGTTTAGTTAAGGCAAATAGTCTGTTAACTTTGCAAGGGGATTCTCACTTTGCAAGAGAGTTTTGCAGTAGCTTAGTGAATGAGGCAAAACTCTGCTACAGTAAAACCTTGGTTTGCAGGCATAATTCGTTCCAGAAACATGCTTGTAATCCAAAGTACTTGTATATCGAAGCATTTTTTACAGGTTATAAAAGAGAAGAGAGGCACCTCTAAGTGTAGCAATAAGTTGCTAAATGTTGTACCTTCATTAAGGCTCCTTTCACACTGAGGCGCTTTGCAGGCGCTAAAGTGCTAAAAATAGCGCCTGCAAAGCGTCCCAAAAGAACCCCGCTCAATGCACTCCAGTGTGAAAGTCCTGAGGGCTTTCACACTGGAGCGGTGCGCTTGCAGGGCGATCAAAAAAGTCCTGCAAGCCGCATCTTTGGAGCGCTGTAGGAGCGGTGTATTTACCACTCCCAAAGCGCCCCTTCCCATTGAATACAATCGGGCAGCGCTGCAAACCCACCCATAAAGCGGCGCTGCAGCGGCGCTGCAGCAGAGCTGCAGCGCCGCTTTGCGGGCGGTTTTAACCCTTTTTCTGCCCCTAGCGGAGGGTTAAAACCGCCCTGCTAGTGCCGCTAAAACAACGGTAAAGCGGTGCTATATTTAGCGCTGCTGTACCGCTAGCGCCCGCACGCCTCAGTGTGAAAGTAGCTTTAATGTAACCATATTGCTATACTTAGAGGCTCCTCTCTTCTTTTTTATACTCAGTTGTGACATGACGCTACTCTTATATCAAGACATTGCTTGTATATCAAGGCAAAATTTATTAAAACATTTTGCTTGTCTTGCAAAACGCTCTCAAACCAAGTTACTCTCAAACCAAGGTTTTATTGTATTTTCCATCACCTTGCATGTGCAAACAAAAACATAATAAAAATGTCCTTGCATGAGATTGGGTATTCCTTGCTAAGTGAATTTTTACCACATGCATTAAGGGTGAACTCCCTTACAAAATGAACATCCTATTTGTCATTGGTAAACAACCCCTAATAAGTAAGGGAGATAATGGTGCTGTTGAGATAGAGGATAAAGGATAAACAATTTGGAAGTGGTGGGTTGAGGGACACTTTAGGCCCCATATACATGTGGTGCAACAATGCACATTAAAATGCTTATTACTGCAACACGCAGCAACACATTTATTTTAAGTGGCACCCCAATGCAGAAAAAACAGCAGATAGCTGCCATCTTCTGATGCAGTGTACCACAATGATCAGTAACACACTACTATCAGTTGTAATACAAGGCATCTGCAAAAATAATATAGGTCTTTAAAGCTGAACAACAGGAAAAATAATTTTGCAATGGCCAGGATAACAAAAGGGAAAGACAAGAAAGGCCCAAAAAATCAGTTTCTACAAAATATAAGGTATATGTGTATGTAAGTAAAGGAGGCAACCAAACCAAGGTGTAACTTTTCAGCTGATTTGTGGTCATGTTAATCTTTTCTATGTGTCATAGTGCTGGTATGCAATTGATTTTAGTAGGGATCACACTTTGTAGAGGTACAGCAGAAGTGTATAAAGCAAAGGCTTCTACATATACTAATATTTACACATTTTTTAAAGACAGGTTTTAGATAAGGTCCCTTCTGGTGTCTGGTGGAGCAGGGAACCCATTTGTTTTATAAATTGTAGTGAATAACCCCACCAAATGTATAATTCAGTGTGTATTTTAAAACTTTAAATATTTGGAATAAACAATTTTAAAGATTACATTGCTCCATTATTTATATCTCATAGCTGCAGGTCACTTTAATTATTTCCATTACATAACTAAGAGCATGAACCCATGTTTTTGAAAACTATAATAATTTTACATTAAGCTGATTTTCACGAAAGCAGTACAACTACAGATGGTGTTCAACTGCATAAAATTAATTAGTATATGTGCTGGTTCTACATAATTAATTCCGCTGAGGCCCATGAAAGTGATTTTTAATAAAGGATTTTAGCTTTTGTGTGATGTTATGTTTTATACTATAAGATCCAGATAAGATAAAATGGAATTCAATATTTAAAAATAGATAAAGATAAAATTTATTTTTTGCAGATGTTCAACAATACCAAGAATATCCTGAAATATGGATTATAGATTATAAAGTGAAGCACATAATATAAAATATTGATAATAATGCAAAAATAAATTGTTATAGGTAATTTGTGAAGTAGGGTGAATAAACAAGCAGTGCCTAAGGCATAAAAAAATAGTAAAGGTCTTGCGAACTACCAAATCAAAGTTCCCCTATCTTATAATAGTATAATGACAGCTGCTAGCACTAATAACGTCCCATACTAACGTGTGAGAATCACAGATAACTAAATAAATCATGTGCTGCACTATATCCTTAATGATCTGCTGAACCTGCAGCAAAAACCTAAAAAGCAAAATTGTTATCTAAAGTGATGTGCCTATAAAATCAAATCCAAGAATATAATAATAATATACAGTATAAGCGACTAAAGTCATCATTCAGCCTTCAACAACATATAACTTGAATATACACACATTTCATAAAATATAAATATTAATACAAAAGTGATCCATAAAGTGCTCAAGTGCATATAAGTCTGTGATACTCTGACCACCCAGGATCAGTTTTCAGTGTCTTTAATACAGCAATAATAAACGTGACTGTGAATATAGCGATCTGCAGCAGTGATTTAGCTCAGGTGCTTCTTACCCCAAGGTAATAGCTGCTCACCTCAGAGCGTGTGACCTCGCAATTAAGTTTGGTCAATACACGCTTTTGAATCATCAAAATGGATTCCAGGTCAGGTTGCAAGGTCCAAACACTGCTCAAAGTTGTAGCCTCCTCACATATAAATATCAAATAGAAACTCCATAGTGTGATACCATTTTAAAATATTTTATTTACTGCAAACAAAGCCCTATTATAGGGTACTCACATGGGTCTGGTGCATTAGTGCACCACTCTACAGCATGCCTTAATACAGCATGCCCCTACTCCATAGGATAGACCAGCTGTCTCCTGCGCCGTCCAGTCCTCTCCCCTACACGTGCCGATACAAGGGAAATGTTGTATCTTCAGCAGGGGGAGTGCCTAAGGCATATTGTAAAGTATCTGTTCATGTTACTTATAATAACTGAATAATTTACACTGTTATATGCATGGGTTTTAACAAATTATAAGGTCATGACAAACCCAGAGGGCTATAAACCAGACCAGTAAGACAAACATGAATAATAAATCAAAGTTTCATTTTGCTAAAAAAAGATTACACATATAGTAGGAAACAGGAACCCCACTTGTTGCTTGAACTGAAATTACAGAGCACTGTTGTTAAAATCTGTTACTGCGGCATCACTTCAAAATATAGCAATTCTCTATGAGATCCACTGTATCTCAATAGTCAGATTTTAGTCTTTATACATGGGCTGTAGGACCAGTATATGTTACTATTTAAAGCAACCCTTTCTTTCTACCAATGTATAGAGAAACTGCTGTCAAATATAAAGTATTTTGCTTATAACCAAATCAGGGGTGCAAAATCAGTAAATCCTTGGCCTTTAAAACTTTTATTTGGTTTGCTTTCAGTGCATATCATGCAACATAATATATTAAAACTATAGAAAAGTAACTATTTGAGTTGTGCATTTTACAATGAGTAATGTAGCACATTTTCATTTACTTCTTGGTGGATATTCCAAAGGTTTTCTTAATTTACTGGGAGGCTAGAAAATGTGTTGGTTTGACTAGTATGAAGACTTTTCCAGACACGCAGTGAATAAGGATGGGTGAATATACTGAATTCGGACCCTTTTTACGGCTAATAGGCAAGTTATTGTAAAAAGCTTTGAGTGCAAGGCACTGCCATGGGGAACAATTAAACATATTTTTTTAAAGGATATAGTGGGAAGAGGGTCATTTTAATGTGACTTTGATAGTGACATAAAAAAATTCAATCCTTTAGACTGGGTTTCCCCAGATTCCAATTCGCACGTTAGGAGATTGTGACCGTCTCTCAATGGAGTTGATTCACACATCTCCGGAGTGGCTCACGAGCAAATTGCACAGGAGTCCTGTGCATCTTCTGGTCCATTTCAGGTCAGAATTCAGCCAAAAACCCGGACTGAAATCAGACCTGAAATGGTAAACAGGGACACACTGGACCCCTGCTGTGAGCCGCTCTGTACTGCAGTGTGAACCCAGCCTTAAAGCGTTTGTAAACCCAACATTTCATATTCCTGATATGTGCTTACTGTATCATGTACCTTTAGGAAAAGGTATCCCGTTCTTAATGTTTTGCTTCCTTTGTGTGAAATACCTGTTGTTCCTGCCAGTCCCTTTGCTTTCCTATTAACAACTGACTACACTAAGCAGGACACACCATGGTCAGTTCTCTAGCTATGCTCCCTTAATGATCAGACTTGTCTTGACACGCTGCTCCTGCACAGCCTTTCACTGGGAAGATGAGTGTGCTGCAGCTTCTCCTCCATCAGCTCTTATACAGCAGAGAACAAAGGAAATGTGATCACTTAAAAAAAAGGGAAAAAAGGTATTTATCATTTTCTTTATATCTATACACAAATGTTTTGCCTTTCATTTCTATGTTACACTGAATATGTTGTTTTACAAGGTGATGGTTCACAATCACTTTAAAATGATATGCTTGGGAGATGCCTTTAAGTTGTGTGTGGTACGGTACAGTACAATTACAGTACGGTACAGTACAACTTTCAAAGACAGCCTCAAAGATACTAAATGCTAGCACAACATTGTGGATTTTTAATTCATTTTTTTAATTATTACATTTAGCTTAGCTTACATACAGCAGCAACCATTTCAACTTTAAATTGTCTGTTTTAAATAGTTTTGGCTGCTACACCTTATTTTGTATTAAGTGGTATTATAGCTAAAGCCTTAAAAAATTCCCAGTGGCAAAACAGTTTAGTATATTTTTGTGCTTATTTTATCACAGTACCATACTGCATTGTTTTAAAAGTTTTTAAAAAAGAGTGCACAGAAATAAATCAAAAACTCCATGTGCTCCAAAATCCCTCCCATCCCAATATCCCTAATTATATAGAGCCAAAATATAGACTTAAAATATGTGTTTGGTAAAAATTGGCCTGCTTCAGGTCCATACATGAGCACCTGAATAGACAGACAAGGTAGATTTTCTCTTGAAATAAAAATGAGAGTGTATTATTTGAGAGACAATAACCAATGATATTGTTCAGTGATTGGACAATATGTAAGCAGCTTGGTTAGGCTGCAAAATAGGAGGGAGAGAGGAGGCAAGCTTTAATTAGGGTGTATTATTTAAGAAACAATAGCCACAAATATTGACCAATGTCTGGACAGTATAAGGGCAGCTAGGATAGGCTGTGATATAGAAGGGAGAAACAGGGATGGTGTTATCTTGAAAAATCACAGTGCTTCACATTGCTGGGGCAGCTGAATAGGCCCTGCATTTTGAGGCACATTGTGGAATTAAGGGTCATTGTGGAATTAAGGTTTAAGAGGTTAGCATTTTTTTATCATATCATTATTGTTATCTTATGTGTCCATGCACATTAGGTAGTTTGGAGGCGTTTTTTAAGCTCAGCGTTTAGAGGCAGAAAAAAGCCCTTCTGGTTTGCTTTTTTTTAGAGCATTTTTCTGGCAGAAAAAAATGCTAAATGCTCCTAAATGCAGATACCCTTTTTTTTTCTACTGAACACAAAGGAACTGCCCAGAAAAAAAAGGATGACTCATGGTACAGGAATTTCTGTATGTATAGGAAGGTTCTGGAGACACTGTTCATGTATTTGTGTGTGTTAGGTGAAGCCACATGGTTCAGCCATGTCTACAAAGAAGGTTAGTCTATTCCAGCTTATTGAAGCTGTCCATAGGTACCCCTAACTGTGGGATCTCTCACACCCAGCTTATAAGGACAGGATCAAAAAGAATTGAACCTAGAAGGAAATTGAATCCTTGCTAATAAGAAATTGGAGGGAACTTAGTTGCTGAGAGATGGAGAATTGTTGTAAGTTAATTTTTCTAAGCCTGATGTTTTACCCAATCCTGATTTCTATGCATATACTTAGTGTGCCTCATATAATTACCCATTTTGTTAGTCAGTAAAAAATCTACACACTTGATGAAAGTCAATGGTTGAGAGGATTGAGAGAGAACTAAAGACAGAGAGCAAGTAAGAAGTGAATATGCAGCACAATGTTCTGGTCCTAGCCATCTGTATTTCTCACCGAATAAATTGCGTCCATACGAAATTTTTTGTATCGGATGGACCTGTTTAAGATCTTTAAATTCAGTATTAACCTGAAATTTCCTGACGGTTTCTTCACTAGAAAAACATGTGAATAACACCCTAGTTCTTCCTCTCCCTGGGGCACTGGGATGATTACCTTCTGTTGAAGGAATTCCTGCAAGAGTGATGTCATCGCCAAAGACTTCTCTTGATCTCTGGGGAGCTGTGTCACATAAAAGCGAGACGTCGGGCTTTCCGAGAACTCCAGTGCGTAACCCTCCAAAATTACTTTGAGAACAAACGCACTGGACGTCGCCCCCTCCCACTGTGGGAAGAAGGACTGGAGCTTTCCTCCCACAGTCGGGAAACCGTCACTGGGTCTTTGCGGGTTGGCGAAACAACACCCCAGACTTCCCTCGACCCCTCTGCGACCTCCATGGTCTCTTTTGAGTGCCGGGTCTGGCAAAAATGATGAAAATTCTTTTTAGGTTGTGGTACAACCTTCTTTTTGGCCCGGAAATGCTTTTTTCTTATCTGCTGTTCTGTCTAGAACAGCATCAAGATGGGGGCCAAATACCAGATCCCCCTCAAAGAGTAGACCACACAGCTACATTTTAGAGGCCTAATCGCCTGATCAGGTCTTTACCCACAAAGCTCTTATAGCTAAAATAATTAAAGCTGAAGCTCTTGTGGACATCTTCACCGACTCAGCTGAGGCATCCGCTATGTAACCTACAGCCTTTTGTAGGACTGGAAGAGCATCCAAAAAATCTTTGCGAGAGGTTCCTGCCTCAATGTGGCCCTTTAGTTGTTCCAACCAGTATTCTAAATTCCTGGCTACCACTATAGATGCCATTGCTGGTTTGAGATTATCCAGCGTAGAATCCCAAGCCTTTTTTAACAAAGAATCAGCTCTTTTGTCCACAGTGTCCTTTAAGACCCTCATGTCCTCAAAAGCTAAGTTGGTGTTTCGTGATACCTGCGAGAAAGCTGTGTCAAGTTTTCGGTCTTTTGTTCCAAACTTGCGCCCTCTATGGGTCCTTCCATTCCCTCTTTATAGCTTCTGTCAACACTTTATGCACCTGGAACACCCGATGCTTGCCCTCATCCATACCCTGATACATCTTGTCATGTAGGGACAATTGGGTCTTGTCCTCCTTAATATTTAGGGTCGTATGTATGATCTTTGGAAGGTCCTCTACCTCTTCCAAAGATAGTCTATAACGAGAGGAAGATACCTCTTTTTCTTCGCTTTCCTCGTCTGTTCCTGAAGACCCACTTTTCTCCTCATCCTCAGACTCACTAACCACTCTCCCTACTGCAGAGGGAATATGAGTGTTGGGTGGAGAACTATCTGCTGACTGCGCTACCAGGCACATGTTCAGATAGGAACGGATGGACTGAAATGTCCATCCATTCCTTCAGGAAAGAAGTGAGCAACTCACTAGGTTGGGCAGAGGGCGCTTTAGTGGAAGTCTCCTCTCTGACCAAGTCTGCTATGCAAGTCTTGCACAACGGTTTGGTCCAAGCCTCCCTAAGGGAAGCTTTACATGAAGCACACTGTATCTTAGGGGGAGGGGAAACATGCTTAGTCTTTTCTTTAGATTTAGTCTGAAATACACCAAGCTAACAAGCACTTTGTAAATATGCCGTGCATTAGATCTCCTCTCCAGCAGAACCCCAAACAACAGTCAGTGGCACAAAGACATACCCCCCAAAAAAACACTGCTGTAAAACAAACACACACTGACAGAGAAGTCACCTGTGTAGTGTGAGGCAGGCTCCCTTCCCCCCGGTATAGGGGAGGAAGGGAGGGACATAAAACATACATAGCCCAGATATCTAACAGAGACCACTGCCTCTCCTACCTGGGTCTGGCTGGTGCATGTGGCTCCTGCTCCCACCATCGCTGCTGGTTGCTCTGGCTCCATTTCCCCAGTGTCCAGCAGCCATCTGGTAGCTTTTTATTATAAATTTTCCCGGTCAATTCGCCGCTGCGAGGCCGCCTCCCACTTCTGTGTTCCAGCGGCCATAACCAGAAGCCGCCGTGAACCGACGGAAGTCCAGCCCTGTCCGGCGGTAACGTCACCTGCCACTCGGACCAGCCAAGTACAGACCCAGAGGCTCCGTCATTGAGATTCCCCCAGCCTGCGCCCGCTGGTCTATCCGAGCGTGACCCCTGCCAGCCTCTGCCCTCACCAGGCTTGAGAAAAGGAAGAAACCAAAATACTCCCCACTTGTCAGGGGAGGTATTGGGCTGGCCGTTTACTTGGACCTCTACTATTCTCGATCTACACGTCCTTCCTGGGCCAGCTGATAGCCTCCCATGGCTTTCACTACAATTTATATGCTGATGACACCCAAATCTCTCTGCCCCTCAGCTCACCCCATCAGTCTCCTCACGCTTCACTAATTTTCTAACAGACGTATCAGCCTGGATGTCAAATCACTTCCTAAAACTGAATCTATCTAAAACCGAGCTCTTAATACTTCCTCCCCCACGTGCCCCTTCCCCTGACTTCTCTGTCAAGATCAATGGCACATTTATCAGTCCATCCCCACATGCCAGGGTGCTAGGGGTAACCTTAGACTCTGAACTGTTCTTTCAGGTCCACATCCAATCCCTGTCCAAATCATGCCACCTTAGCCTCCGCAACATTTCCAGAATACGCCCCTTTTTAACTAATGACTCCACCAAGCTTCTAATTCACTCTCTGGTTATCTCTCGCCTCGACTACTGCAACTCCCTCCTCATTGGATTACCTTTACATAGACTATCCCCCCTTCAGTCCATAATGAATGCCGCTGCAAGACTCCTCCACCTTACCAACCATTCAGTGTCCTACACCCCTCTCTACCAATCCCTCTACTGGTTTCCACTCACCCAACAAATAAAATTATAAGTACTAACAATAATTTACAAAGCCATCTATAACTCTGCCAACAGCTACATCACTAACCTAGTCCCAAAATACCAACCAAGCAGCTCTCTTCAGTCCTTCCAAGACCTCCTGCTCTCTAGCTCCCTTGTCACCTCCTCCCATGCTTGCCTCCAGGATTTCTCCAGAGCTTCTCCTATCCTTTGGAACTCCCTACCCGTATCTGTCCGACTGTCCCCTAATCTATCCATCTTTAGACGCCTGAAAACCCTTCTCTTTAAAAAAGCTTATCCTGCTTCTAATACACTGTTTTACTTCCTCAATCAGCTCATCCCCCAGAGCTATTACCTTTTGTATCAATTGGCTCTCCCTTTTTAGATTGTAAGCTCTAATGAGCAGGGCCCTCTGATTCCTCTTGTACCAAATTGTAATGTAACTGTAATGTCTGCCTTTATTTTTATGAGCACTGTGCAAACTATTGTCGCTAATTAAATCCTGTATAAAAATAATAATAGGCGGCATTGATGGGCACTAATAGACAGCGCTGATGGGCAAAGATAGGTGGCACTGAAGGGCACTGATAGGCAGCACTGATGGGCACTGATTGGCAGCTCTAATGGGCACTAATTGACAACACTGATCAGCACTGATTTGCAGCACTGAGTGGCACTGATTTGTAGCACTGCACTGATAGGCGCTGATTGGCATCGCTAGTGGGCACTGATGGCACTGACAAGGAGGCACTGATGAGGCTACACTGATATGCGGCACTGATGGACATTGATAGGCGGCGCTGAAAGGCACTGATAGGCAGCACTAATGGGCACTAATAGACAGCACCGAGGGATACTGATAGACAGCACTGATGAGGAGGCACTAATTGGCAGCACTGAAGGGCACTGATTGGCAGCACTAATGGGCACTAATTGACAACACTGATCGTCACTAAGTGGCACTGATTTTTAGCACTGATAGGCACTGATTGGCATCTCCAGTGGGCACTGATAGGCAGCACTGGTGGGCACTGTTAGGGCTGCACTGATGATCAGGACACTGATGATCCGCGCCCTGATTATCAGTACAGATGTCCCCTTTCACACTAGCCGGTTACCAGCTCTCTCCTCATGCTGTGATAGTGCAAGGAAAGGAATGCCGATAAACAGCTAGTGTGTTTACATCGTGATCAACTGTGATTGGACACAACTGATCACATGTTAAGAAGTTGCTGTGATTGGCACTTTATCCCGATGTGACAGGACACAGCGATCACAGTCAGATTTTTGATTTATGATGAAACAACAGTTACACTAATCAAATATATTAAAAAATAGATTTTATAAGCAATTGAGGAGGAAAATATAAATTCCATAGTTTTATTGTATATACAAAAAGGTAATAAAATCCATCTCAAAGACACTTCAAAAGTATATGGATACATATTCCAATCTACTGTTTATGTTATATAATTGTCTAACTGTTGTTTCATTACTGTGGTACCACACATTTGTTTTAACCTTTTTTGTCAATGCATTCTACTTTATTTTTTTCTGTTGAATGAAGTTAGTTTCATCCTCACTAACTATGTATAACTCAGTAATTAATAGTCATTGTCATAATGACGTGCACATTTAATTACATGTAACATATAAAAAAAAACAGATCTCTGTATGTCTCCCCATTTTTGCTACAGGAACAGCTTCGGGGAGACATGAAACCCAGAAGGATATCCACCTTGGCATCCCAAGTGTCATGATGACCATACTTGGTCAATATTATCCACCAGTATCCCTGGCTCATTTGTTTACATTCAGCAACTGGCCTGGGACTGTCATTTGGGATGGTACTATCAGTGGGGCAGCATCGCCAAGCACCGCTCATTGTGTTTGATGCTAGATCTATATCACTGGGCAACATGATTGACATTGGATTTATATCAGGGAACAATTTTTATTATATTAAGAATATACTTTTCCATGATATCTGTGTTTTTATTTACTATGTACATTGTTTTCAGCGAATGAGTAACACGGGGTACTATTCTAATGCAGGCTTCCAGACAAGTCCCCCTCTACAGATCCCCACATCCACAGGACCAGGAATATGGGGATGAGGCCCTTGTCATCATCAACACAGGGACAATTTGCTTGGTATGGTTTGGGGGGGGCTGCCCCTATTTTCTGGCCTGCCAGGTTACATACCTGGATAAGATTTTTATAAATCTTTAGGGACCCCATGCCTTTTTTTTGTTTATTTCTTAATGGGGCGGTACACATTGTTTAAAAATGTATACTGGGGGGCAGAAGTCAGACATCACATTTAAAAATTGGTAGGCTGCAATATAATAAAAGTTTGCTTTTGGGTTTAATATTACTTTAATAGATTTGGTGTTTCCATCTAGAATGGACTTGCAGTGCGATGGACCCTCCCTATGATCACCTACCATCCATTAAAAATTGGAACAATACATGCATAAGTGGTGATAATGGATTTATTACATGGAGTGACAATTCTACTTGATATAAATACTTACCTCCCACCTGATGATGTTGAACTTTGGTTCATGAAACATGTCATGAATTTGTGTCTCCCATTATCTCTTGTATATTGATATAGGTTATTGATGGCAAATGGATATACAGGCTACCTGGGCTGTTACTTGTATATGTCATGTATATGATAGGTATGATGTGGAATTTTTGTTTGTTTGTTTTGTTTGTAAGTGATTAGTCAATAAAATGGTACAGGTTTTAACAGTAAGGCTTGGTTTACACACCTGTGACTTAGGATCCGGCTTGTAAAACCCAAATTTTCAGGACATGTGAAATTCCATGTATCTCTATAGAGCTATTCCAATTGACACAACTAAAGTTGCTGTGACTTCAAAACAGGTTCTTGCACTACTTTGATCCAACATTGAAACAACTTAAATGCTAGAGTGTAAGTCGTAAGTCAGTAAGTCTTTTTTAAAGTCATATCAAAGTTGTATCAACGTTGCACTGAAAATCTTGCAACTTTGGAGTCTGCCAGTGGGAACCAAGCCTAATAATTTTGACTAGATATTGTACCTATAAAGATGTAATATATAAAGGATGTAAAAAAGATATAAAAGATGTTTGTACCTATAAAGTCCCATATGGTGTCTAGGATATCTTGTTTAAAAATACATTAGGGAGGTTGGTACACCCCATAAAGGTAAAAAACTGTGCAAGAATTTATATATGATTAAATGTATGTTACTTTTGCATACATATTCATACAATTGAACTCCAGGTAGAAAAAAAAAATACAAGTTCATTCAACTCCATATTTATTGATACATCAGTATTTTTTTTTTTATTTCAGGCGTGTTAGTACTTAAATTTAAGCTGGTATCAGGCTCTTCAATCCAATGTACGGAGGTTCAATTGCAATAGGGAAAAGCAACACAAGAAACCAGCCATTTTTCTTACACAAAGGAGGAGATGAGCAAGTCAGTCTGCTGCTTTGTTTTTACTGACCAGTCACAGAATAAGGAAGGGACAAGACTTGTAAATGATACTTAACTGCACCAGAGAAAAATCAGGTCTTCTGCCCTGCTTGACTGAGATGTGCTATGTGTCAGAGATGTTTAACGCTCATAACTGAATGAACAGAAAAAAAATGAATGGCATAAAAAAAGAACCTCATATACTGTATGTATTTCATTTGTGTACAGTTGCTGTTTGCTGGGCATTTAGCTTTAATGCTATTAGTAGCTATACATATAGATTATGTATCTGCTGATACTTTTATATTCTAATTCATATATAGCCACAAGTAGAACACAAAATGTACTAACTTAGAAATGCCAGAGGCATATTTGGAAGCCATTTTTATTCCTGACCGTTTGCATGCAACAAGCAGTGTGGTTAATGACCCTTGAAACCTTTACCGTTTTGTCTAATTAAGGTATGCCCTCAGAGAAAGTGGTGGCATTGAAAAATGCAAAACATTGTTTGAATGTGCTATAAATCAACTCAATTTCAAGAATGTTTTATAAAAAAAAATAAACCCTTAAAATATAATTAATTTCTTTTGTAATTAGACACCAGTTTATTTATTCACCCAGACACATGCACTGTGTACTGGAAACTATATTTTGTAAAACTGGCCATTTCACACAGATAATTGGAAAAGCACATAACAACAGACATTTATGTTTATTGATACAAGGCTGCTAATCGCAAATTGATGTTTGTGTCCTTCTTAGGACTCTTCTATGTAGGTTTTAATTAGAATTTATTTTTCTGCATACTTGTTTTTATTAACAAAAGTTAAAACTAATTACACTTTGTGCATATAAACACACTGAAGAAAAACAGATAAATCTATTCAGTCTGAGAGTGTTAGGGTGCATTCACACTTGCAAATGCACTTGCTTGACAATTAGATGCAAGAACCCCAGTGGGGGTTCCTGCAATTAGCTGCGAGAGGCAGCCCCATTGGAAGCAATGGGAGGCTGCTGGCTCACACAGATAATTATGCTCACTGGCATGTAATCCCTCATGTAGTGATCACATGTGAGTGATTGGCCTCGAAAGCAGTGATCACATGCAAGAGGGCGCGATTAGCTGTGGGAGCCAGCAGCCTTCCATTGCTTTCAGTGGTGCTGCCTCTTGTATTTAGACACCCTGCTAGGGTTCTCATATCTAATCATCCAGCAGGCCCTTCATAAGTGACAATGGTTATTACTTTGGACAACCTCACTGGCAGTATTCAGAATAAGGTCTTTAAGTTGGTACTGAGTAAGGAGATTAGCTTCTATGAATAAGGAAATATTAGATCTTTTCCCAATATCAGAAAAGGCACAGTAGGAGCATTACGCATTGAACTAGAAACGGTCCGACTTCCAGAGAGCAGCATTAGTAAAGCTGGGCCAGAACCTGACTGCATGGCTTATACTGTAAATTTTGAATGACATGACATTTCTTCCAGGGACCTTGTTATTGGGAATTAGTGGGTGATAGTTCTTCAATAGTTAGTGGTCAGTGGTGGCCTGTCCATAGGGGGCGCATGGGCGCCGCCCCCCCCCCCAAAAATGTCCCTTTAAAAAAAAAAACTTCCTCACTATGGAAGCGTCATGCCAATGCAATCCCGTGATTGCAGGCAAGACGCTTCATTTGCGGGGGTTTTTTTATGCCCTGTGGCGCTGTGCAGTGCGCCTCTACACGCTGATTGGGCCATTCTCCTTAATTTCTTCATGTCTGGGCAGCGCTGTCTCCCGGCGGCATGTCACTTCCTGTTTTGGCTCTGTGTGAATGGAGAAGACAAGGTACTGTGTTACTGACAGCCTGTCTGTCCACCGTGTTATATTCTTCTCAGTCTGTGATCGGAGGGTGGAGGGAGCCGTGCTTCACCTCTGTCCTGCCAGGAATCAATCTCTGCTCCAGCCCTTCACCCGACAATCTGCTGGAGCCTTCGTTACACATCTGCTGTATGTGTATATCACGGGGGCTCCCAGCACTGCATCCTGGAGTCATGCTGTGCATTCTATCATCTCATCTCTCTCTCTCTTCTCTCTCTCTCTCTCTCTCTCTCTCTCTCTCTCTCTCTCTCTCTCTCTCTCTCTCTCTCCTATCTGTATAACTGCATATCTATCTATCTATCTATCTATCTATCTATCTATCTATCTATCTATCTATCTATCTATCTATCTATCTATCTATCTATCTATCTATCTATCTATCTATCTATCTATCTATCTGTATATATCTGTATATCTATCTATATATCTATCTACCTGTCTATCTATCTGTATATCTCTATCTATTTGTATAACTGCATCTATCTATCTATCTATCTATCTATCTATCTATCTATCTATCTATCTATCTATCTATCTATCTATCTATCTATCTATCTATCTATCTATCTATCTACATACATCTATATATATATATATATATATATATATATATATATATATATATATATCTGTATATCTCTATCTATCTGTATATCTATCTTATCCATTCTATCCCTCTGTCTGTCTATAGGCCCCATCACGGGCGAGTGACGTTAAGGGGGGGGCTGGTTGGGATTTTGTTTGCGCCCCCCTAATAAAATGGAGCACCAGCCCCCACTGTTAGTGGTTAAACTAAATGATCCCTATCTTTAGGTTCAAGAGAGAGCAATAGCTGATTATTTTAATATTGAGCTATATCTTGGTTAATATATGCAGTGCCCACTGAAAAAATAAATTAAAATAAGGAGTGGATCATTTTTATTATAGCTACAGTTAAAATAATCAATTCCAGTTTACCTGCACATTTAAGTGTAATATTCAAAAATACCCCATCTCTCCCAAAAACAAAACGATATTTCCTTTCACATACTGATATCAACAAACATACATAAATAAACATTCGATTTTACTATGGGTACTCACTGTGAAATTTAAGAGGCCCCAGGTTAAGTGCTAAATATGGAGGTCTAGCCCTTCCGGCCATGGGGCACCCAAGAGTTTTACCCTGTCTCCCCCCGCGTTCTGCGAGCTCACGCAGGGTTCACCTCTGCATACCCCCCTCTTTTCCACCTCCTCACCAACCCTCCCACCTCTGTTTTTCCTTTTCTTTCTCCCCCGTTTTTTTTTCTTTCTTCTTTTCCGTTTCCATGGACCCTGGCTCCCAGGTTCTAAGACTTTTTCCTAATATAAAAAGTTACAAAATTGATTAGGACTGGTCCGGGACCCTAGATGGGGCAGCATACATAGATCGCTGTTCTTTATATGTTGAGTACACCCGGAGTCAACACACTGTCTCTAGCATCATGGTTACGGAACAGGAGAGATACTTTAGATGGCGGTCCACTATACAGCAACTCTGAGGCAAAACTGTGTTATAATCTGTAGTGTATAATTACAATGCTGTGTTATGCATCTTTCTGTGTATGTTCAGATGTTTGTCCTTGACCATGTCCTTTGATTAAATAAAATATATGAAAAAAAATATGGAGGTCTATATTGGGTATGGGATAAAAGTGACACATAGCTAAATATAAGGACAAACGCTGTCTTCCAGGAGTGCTACTGACAGATATTTTCTTCCTAATAAGCCTTAAGTGCTTGTTGTTACTGACATCCTGAGAGGGTACATAGCTGTTTCCATTGATAGCTTTTGACCCCCTAGTCATCATTACATGGCATTTACCAGAACAAATTAAATAGATTTTGATTCTTTGTTACCAAATACATTTTGTACTGCTCGGCATGATCAAAAATTGTGTGGTTGCTACGTAACTAGTGCATGCAGGTAAGCCAGTTCAAGGCATCGTTCCTTGTAGCCAAATTTTCTACTCTCAATTAATTTCAGTCCAGTATAAAAATATAAGTTTTTGGTATGGTTTAGATAAGAAAATCATATCCTCTGGTTCTGTTCTGCAATACAATGTATTTTGTTGTTTCAGTCTATTATATTGGTCACAGCTGACATCAATTTATTGAATAGAATGTCTTCCAATAATTACTGCTGTCCTGTTATATATATATATATATATATATATATATATATATATATATATATATATATATAGTTTTGGTCAGATATTTGCCCTTTTGAGCATAGCAAGATATTTATTATAGAATTAAGTGGCTGCATACTGTTGGCCTCCAGCTTAATTTAAAAGTCCAACATAGAAGTCCTTAACTCCTTAACTAATTCCTTGGATATAAAAATAAAGCTGACATGGTACAAATTTTGGCAGTAATGTCTATTACCATCTCAGCAGTATATTTGATGAATTCCACCCACAGACGGAATTTAATTTTGTAGTCACTGCAGGGCATTATCATTTATTCACAACAGTGAACTTTACACTATAGAGCATCAGCCTGCCCAAATGACTGGCCCAGACTGGTCATTCTACAGCATGTGAATGCACAGACTTCTCATTACTGCTTTAGCCAAATATGATCATGTATTCTTTATATTAACTCTAAATTCCAGGAGCACGTTTTTTCTGTCTAAGTTGATTTATGAAATTCCATGTGCGATTTATGCACGTGAAAGATCTAATTTAATATACCTCTAAAATAATATTCTAAATAACCAGCTGGTATTTATTTATTACTGTATAATATATTATAATATATTAAATAAAATATAATATGTATTAATAATGGGTAAAAACACCAATAAAAGAGTTGCTATTGTGGAGTAACTTTTCTAACATTATCATCTTATAACATCTAAATGAGATAGGTACGCAGTCCATATTTATGTAAAAGCAGAACTGAGAATACCACCCCCTGTGTACTGCTATATGATCTAGATCAAATAGGTTTGTGGATACCAAATATTTTTTAATATTGGCCTCTCTTTATGGTTTGATGGACGCAGGCAGGTTTTTTTCTTTATTCATCATTTAGTTATTTTTAAATATTTAAAAAAAAATAACACAGTATGTACCTACCCTCATTAAAACTCAGAGATACTACAGTAATTATGCACTTTTTTTAAACATTAATATGAGAAAACCAATATAAATAATTATTAATAAATGTAAAAAATGTATACCTCCTAGAAATACCAGTCCAGTACACTGTGTCTATGGTTTGATTTTTATATAGTAAGTATTCTGGTGAGTGCACATTGCCCTGCATTTGTGACACCGACCTGGATCTGGATTTCAGAAGAAGGGGTCCAAGTGGTTCCTCTACTCAAAACAGCTCAAATGTCTCAGGAAAATGTTTGGGAACTTTGGGGTTAATTCACTAATGTTTATCTCATGCAATAAGGGTATCATATTACTAATTTGCATACATTATATCGCATGCAGTAAATAATGTCCAATATTTTTTTTTAAACAATAACGATTATGCGGTATTTACCTGGAAAAAAAATGTAAAAATTATGAAAAAAAAAACAGCGTGGGGTCGGTCCCCCCAATAAATACCAATCCCTTCAGGTCTGGTTTGGATTTTAAGGAGCACACCATGCCAAATTTTTAAAAAAACGGTGTGGGGTTACCCCCCTGATACATACCAGACCCTTATCCAAGCATGCAGCCCGGCAGGTCAGGAAAGGGGGGATGAGAGAACGGCCCAACCTCCTGAACCATTCCAGGCCACATGCCCTCATGTTTTTTTTTTGCCTGCCTGCCTGCCTGCCTGTCAGTATCACACACAATCCCAGTGGCTGCAGCCACCAGATTGTGTGTAATACCCCCTGCTGTCAGGTCCGTAAGATTATTTTCTCTGAAGTGAGAGGAAAATTCACATTAGGAACTTTTTGTCTGGCAAAAATAACCTGATGAGTTTCTAGCGTCACTCTAACCTAAAGAATATGTTACCCCAACATTTCATATTCCTGATATGTGTCTGTTGTACCATGTAGCTGTCTTAAAAAGTATTCTATATGAAATATCTGGTGATCCTGCCTGTCCCCCTGCTTTCAAACTGATAATGCTAGGTATGAGAGCACATCCATATCAGCATAGTCAGTTTTCTTGCTGTGCTAGGAGAACAGCCTGCCTGTCCTCCAATGGTCATACTTGTGCTGGCATGTCCCCCCTGCACAGCATACATACATATATATACAGTATCTCACAAAGGTGAGTACACGCCTCACAGTTTTGTAAATATTTTAATATATATTTTCATGTGACAACACTGAAGAAATGACACTTTGCTACAATGTAAAGTAGTGAGTGTACAGCTACTATAAAAGTGTGTAGCGGTATGTTCACCACTTGGTTACTTAGCAATCCGCCAATTATCCTGCTGCCAGACCCCCCATCTATCAGTTAAGACGATGAACAGTCATTTGCGCAGTTTTGTTATGTTTATTGCAGGATACAACTTGGATGGGAAAAGGGACGATGATAGCATAGTATTTAGCATATTGTAAAACTTTATTCAGTGGCCTTGGCCTTGCAAACTGGATGCACACCTTGCTTCCCCAGTCTTCTTCCTTTGAACAACTTCTCTGCAGACTATTGCTCCTTCTTTTCTTGTACAAATCTTTCTCTGCAAAACTACTGACATACTATTTCTTAACTTCAATTGGAACAAGAAAGAATCACTCTAAATAATTCCACCTTGCAGACCGTAATGGTATTGCCTCTGCGAATCAAGGAACCAGAAGCATACACAGCCTCTCCCCGATGGCCAGGCCCGGATTTACTCCCTTTGCCGCCCCAAGGCCGGGTCCTTCAATGCCGCCCCCTCCCTCCCACACACACACACACACACACATACCATGTCCTTTATCGATGACTTCTACAATAGATCAATTAAAAACATATCTCCATACACGAGAACACTGAAAATAACTGGCTTTAATTGTACAGACTAAAAATACTTCAGGGTAAGCGCGCGAGGGGTAAGGATTTTTCACAGCCAAATTTTCAAGGCAATGGCTGGTGTTAGTGCTTCAATCATCCCCGGCACCATGGTTGTTATGGTGTCAGGATAATTGAAACACATTATTTCTATCATTACATTGTAATATAAACTGAAATAGTTCAACTCACCATAATGCAGAATCATTGGGAGCCCTGAGCGTGTCACTTGCCACCATCTCTTGTCACTTGCCACCATGCCTGCCACCAGATGGGGATGTCACTTGCCACCAGATGGGGATGTCACTTGCCATGCTGCCTGCCACCAGATGGGGATGTCACTTGCCATGCTGCCTGCCACCAGATGGGGATGTCACTTGCCACGCTGCCTGCCACCAGATGGGGATGTCACTTGTCACGCTGCCTGCCACCAGATGGGGATGTCACTTGCCACGCTGCCTGCCACCAGATGGGGATGTCACTTGCCACTATGCCTTCCACCAGATGAGGATGTCACTTGCCACGCTGCCTGCCACCAGATGGGGATGTCACTTGCCACTATGCCTGCCACCAGATGGGGATGTCACTTGCCACTATGCCTGCCACCAGATGGGGATGTCACTTGCCATGCTGCCTGCCACCAGATGGGGATGTCACTTGCCATGCTCCCTGCCACCAGATGGGGATGTCAATTGCCATGCTCCCTGCCACCAGATGGGGATGTCACTTGCCACGCTGCCTGCCACCAGATCTGGATGTCACTTGCCACTATGCCTGCCACCAGATGGGGATGTCATTTGCCACGCTGCCTGCCACCAGATGGGGATGTCACTTGCCACTATGCCTGCCACCAGATGGGGATGTCACTTGCCATGCTCCCTGCCACCAGATGGGGATGTCACTTGCCATGCTCCCTGCCACCAGATGTGGATGTCACTTGCCACGCTTCCTGCCACCAGATGGGGATGTCACTTGCCACGCTGCCTGCCACCAGATGGGGATGTCACTTGCCACGCTGCCTGCCACCAGATGGGGATGTCACTTGCCACGCTGCCTGCCACCAGATGGGGATGTCACTTGCCACTATGCCTGCCACCAGATGGGGATGTCACTTGCCACGCTGCCTGCCACCAGATGGGGATGTCACTTGCCACGCTGCCTGCCACCAGATGGGGATGTCACTTGCCACTATGCCTGCCACCAGATGGGGATGTCACTTGCCACTATGCCTGCCACCAGATGGGGATGTCACTTGCTACTATGCCTGCCACCAGATGGGGATGTCACTTGCATGCTCCCTGCCACCAGATGGGGATGTCACTTGCCACCAGATTGGGATGTCCTTTGCCATGCTGCCTGCCATCAGAAGGAGGAGGAGGGCGGATCAGCGGTGCGGGCAATGAGAGATGTCATTTCTCTCCACCGCCGCCGCACCGCTGACATTACTAGATACTCTTGATTTTTAAAAAAATGGCGCCACGCGGCGCAATCACGCTACTGCGCATGCGCCGCCCGGCCGAGCGCTTACGAACTTTCCCGAGCCCGGCCGGCTTCGGTACGGCGCATGCGCAGTTGCGTGGTCGGCTCGCGGCCATGTTTTCTATGGGCACTGGTGCCCATAATAGACAGCACGAAAGGGGGGGCGGCCGCAAAGTCGCTGCAGGAGCGGCGCCGCCCCTACACCACTGCCGCCCGAGGCCTGGCCTCGGTGGCCTTGTGGCAAATCCGGCCCTGCCGATGGCCCAAGGAATCAGAGAACCACACAGTCTTATGGAAGGTATTACCATTGTGCTTAAACAGTCTAGAGATACCCGGTACCTCCCCACGATGGCCTGACACATGGTAATGAGCGGACTAGTCCTCCCAGCCAGTCCATAACTATCCATGCTGCATTCCCCAGCCACGACATTCTGCACTACTCTTGATAGCTTTTCATCTTTTGTTTCTCTCACACTGACCTTTCTCCAAAGGGATAGTTCTGTGTCCCCGGTAACAGAATGCTGATCTACTCTCCTCCGCTTGACTGCTACTTCCTCCGTACTAATCTTCTCCAGCATGCAAGTCCTGTGTTCCCCAGTCACAGCAGCTTGATGAAGATCTTTATCTAGGGCTCCCTCCTAGCGGTTCCTCCATCCCTCCTCCGTGCTCAGTGCATCCCCGCGTGGGGATGCCCGGAACAGCAGCTCAATACTCCATTCTGTCTTTTCCTGCTTTCCAGAACTCCTCCCTGGCAGCATGTGACCCCAGCTTATATGGGAGGCCTGCCCCCCACCAATACCAAAGAGTAATCGGCCAGAGCTCCTCACATGAGCTGCCTGCCACTCAAACCTCAGGTCCAACCCCTCTTCCAGAACAATCTGTCTGAAAGCAGGGGAGTCACTTCTAAGTCAGAGCACAGGTGGCCACACCTCCCACTACACCAAAGTACTCCCAGTCCCAAATCAAAACAACCAGGCCCAGCCTAAAGCACAGGCCTGGCTAAATTTACCTGCACTTGGACTCTGAGCTATACAAAAATACAAGTCTAGCACCTACTTTCAGGTAGAGGGTGCTACAAGTGTAAATGTTCTGTCCCCACAAAATAACTGAACACTCAGCCATTAAGGTCTAAACCACTGGCAACAAAAAGTGAGTACACCCCTAAGTAAAAATATCCAAATTGGGACCAATTAGCCATTTTCCCTCCCCGGTTTCATGTGACTCGTTAGTGTTACAAGGTCTCAGGTGTGAATGGGAAGCAGGTGTGTTAAATTTGGTGTTATCGCTCTCACTCTCTCATACTGATCACTGGAAGTTCAACATGGCACCTCATGGCAAATAACTCTCTGAGGCTCTGAAAAAAAGAACTGTTGCTCTACATAAAGATTGCCTAGTCTATAAGAAGACTGCCAAGACCCTGAAACAGCATGATGGCCAAGACCATACAGCATACAGGTTCCACTCAGAACAGGCCTTGCCATGATTGACCAAAGAAGTTAAGTGCACATGCTCAGCATCATATCCAGAGGTTGTCTTTGGGAAATAGACATATGACTGCTGCAAGCATTGCTGCAGAGGTTGATGGGATGAGGGGTCAGCCTGTCAGTGTTCAGACCATACGCTGCACACTGCATCAAATTGGTCTGCATGGCTGTCATCCCAAATGTAAGCCTCTTCTAAAGATGGTGCACAAGAAAGGCCGCAAACAGTTTGCTGAAGACAAGCAGGCTAAGGACATGGATTACTGGAACCATGTCCTGTGGTCTGATGAGACTAAGATAAATGTATTTGGTTCAGATTATGTCAAGCATGTGTGGCGGCAACCAGGTGAGAAGTACAAAGACAAGTGTGTCTTGCCTACAATCAAGCATGGTGGTTGGAGTGTCATGGTCTGGGGCTGCATGAGTGCTGCAGCCACTGGGGGCTATAGTTCATTGAGGAAACCATGAATGCCAACATGTACTGTGACATACTGAAGCAGAGAATGATACCCTCTCTTCAGAGACTGGGCTGCAGGGCAGTATTCCAACATGATAACAACCCCAAACACACATCCAAGATGACCACTGCCTTGCTAAAGAAGCTGAGGGTAAAGGTGATGGACTGGCCAAGCATGTCTCCAGACTTAAACCCTATTGAGCATCTGTGGGGCATCCTTGGAAGGTGGAGGAGCACAACGGAAGGTGGACATCCACCAGCTCCATGATGTCATCATGGAGGAGTGGAAAAGGACTCCAGTGGCAACCTGTGAAGCTCTGGTGAACTCCATACCCAAGAAGGTTAAGACAGTGCTGGAAAATAATGGTGGCCACACAAAATATTGACACTTTGGGCACATTTTAGACATTTTAACTTAGGTGTGTACTCACTTTTGTTGCCAATGGTTTAGAAAAAAAAAATATATATATATATATATATATATATGTGCCGTATATAGCCGTGTACAGCTACCAACACAAGTAAATAGTTGTTCATGGATGTGCTCAGATAAATGGCAATGTTTTCTGCATTGGCATTTACTCATACATGGGCGTACTGCGCTTCTCCCAGAACACACCACGTACAGCAAATTACAACCAAGCCATATTTTACACAGTTTTAATCAGTTTCAGTTTCTAACAGCTTTAAAATATCTGCTATTTTCAGCGCTGGCAGGCTACCAATATTGACATTATAAAAAACACAGTACTGGCATTGTGAAATTTGAAAATTAATTTTTACATAATGCTTAAAGAATCAGAGATAAATGAGAGTTTATTTTGAAGTGCTTTTACTGTTTTTTTTCTGAATACTTTAGTGCGCATTATTTGGGCACATTTTGTTGTGGTTATACTTAAGCACAAAAGTCTATAGCAGCCATTAGTCAACCAAAGTTCCTCCAAAGATGCTAGGAGTTTACTTAAAGAAAAATAAAAGGAAGAAAAACTGCGCTAAAAATAAAATGCAACAACAAAAAATCAAATAAAAATAAAAATGGATAAACCAGTCTAAAAAGCAGCAATTAAATGTGGGATATAACACAAAACATAATAGGAAGAAGAAAAATTGCGCTAATTACAGTCCATATATCAAATTGCAGGGCATAAGATAGTTCCAATGATTGCACAAGTGGTTGAATAAAATCAATAAGGGACACCCCAGTAATTAGGAGATCACCGGGATGCTGTATGTATGCTGATACTGAATCAAAGGTGGCTAACCATAAGCTCCTTAGCTCCGTAGCTCCATAAACAATATGTCAAAAATGGGCCCAAAAATAAATAAAAAATAAATAAAATAGACCATAGTGTGATACTGTATTCAATACAGTACAGCCCAATGATTGATCCACAGACAAGTACACCTCCACCTCACAGAGAACACGCTTACCAGATAGCAAGCCAAATGGACAAGTAGCTTTAGTCTAGCCCAAGCCTTTGCTTTGCAGGAGATCGCAGGAATGCTGTATGCAAGATGGTAATAACTCACAGGCGGATAACCATAAGCTCTGTAGCTCCGTAAGCAATATTGTAACAATTGGCCCAAAAAGAGATAAGATAGACCATAGCTTGATACTGTCTATAGCTTAATTTATTAAAACAATACACGCTTTGTCACACATTATCAATGGGGAATGGGCAGCATGCTGACTCACCACCTTAAATACTATCACACCTCAGTCTGAGTCCCGGATATGAAGACAATGTCGCCATATTGAATGTGGATAGCCCTTCACTTTATTGAGAGACTTGCCAAACCTCACAGATTCAAGAATGAACCAAGACAATTTGCAAGGTATAAATGACAAATAACACTCAGCAACAAGGATACAATTAAAATTATATAAAATAGGATCAGCATTAAAAGGTAAAAAAGAAATGAAAAAAGGAAAAAGAAAAAAACCTTATTATTATGGTGGTAGGTATTATAACCAATACCTCCATAGTAGATTGTAATAATGAACACCATGTAGCGATGGATGTTCACCAACATGGACAATTCTTTTTTTTTTAAATCAGAAAAAGTTTTATTGTGTCGTACAAAGTATATTACATGTTGCATAGTAGTAATGAAATAAAGATTTAAAAAAGATATTTGTAATCAGTTCACAGAACAGCAAGTTATTCTATATAAAGAACAATGTATACATCCACGACACTGCATATAGTACAATGACACATCTTTAAAAAAAAAAAAAAAACAGGAAAATGGAAAAGACTATTGCAAGTGGGTAAGGCACCACGTCCCCAATGATGCAACTGTACGGCTGTATGGTACGCCCTATGCAGCAAGAATAATTGAGATAGTCTATGTGACTGAGATACTGATGTAATTGGGCCGGATTGCAAGCATAGCTCCCACATTTCAGCAGTTATCTCTCCTAGGTCCTCTGTCCACCCCCTTCTACATGGCAGGGCCTCAGGGTCCTGTGTTGATGCCATTAAGCTTGAGTATATATGCGAAATTAGGCCCTTTTTCTCTTGACCATAGAAAATGTCTTTTATCAGTGGGTGGCTAGATAGTACTAGCGTAGATGTTCGACCCTGTGTCTGGACGGCGTGCTTTAGTTGAAGATATTTATAGAATGTGTTTGGGTAGGTCAAATTCTGTGCAAATATCCAATAAGGATTTCAGCACATTATTATTAAATATTTGGGAGATATTACAAATACCAGCAGTTCTCCATAGTTGAAACCCTTCTAGATGGTATATTTCTGCCATATTAATATTGTCCCATGGCAGGGTCTCCATAAGGAATCCTGATACCCTCAGACTATTCTTGATAGTGCTCCAGAGTTTTTTTAAGAGGATGACAGTGGGTGCTGTTTGTGGCAGGTTGGGTAAGCCCGCCTCCAAACCTGCCAACACGGAGGGAACATTTGTTCCAGTTCGCAGCGAGCTATCGATCAGATCAGATTCACTGAGTGATTCTAGACCACTCAGGTGTTGTAGCTGAGATGCATAGAAGTAGAGTTTAGGATTAGGATGTTTATATAAAAAACATCAATAGTATATATAGAACAAATGTTTGAATGAAATATATATTAACTAATGAGACCTATTAAACAGTGCCAGTGCCAGTGTCCAAACACTACTTACTTGTACACAATAAAGATCCTTCAAATACCCTCTTTTTGGGTATTGATAGATTTAGTCCCAATTGGAGAGCTAGTTCCCTCGTGAGGGAGATCTCTAAATGTCCTGGATATACAAGGCAAAGACTTATGTGCCCTATGGGCTGAATATCGATGTTGATGTAAACGCTTTTATTGACAACTCATAAACCATGACTAAATTGTAAACTTGGTCTGATTCATGTATATGTTTTTTTTAAATCTATATCCATTTTCATTATTTATTAGTGTTGTCTAGCTATTTTCAGTGTTTATGTGTTTGTAGGGTCCATAGGTGTGGACATATATTGACTTTGTTAGTCTATATAATTTTATATAATTTATTTATTATATTAAATTTATGAAATATGATTTTTATTAACGCTAATCTACACATATTCACTATTCAACAGACTTCACCATGTATAAGCACAAAATAATAATAATTTTTTGGCACTGTTTAATAGGTCTCATTAGTTAATTAATTAGTTAGTTATTACCATCTTACACACAGCATTCCTGCGATCTCCAGCAAAGCAAAGGCCGGGGCTGGGCTAAAGCCACTTATCCATTTGACTTGCTATCTGGTAAGTGTGTTCTCTGTGAGGTGGCGGTGCACTTGTCTGTGGATCAATCACTGGGGTGTCCCTTATTGAATACAGTATCATGCTATGGTCTATTTTATTAATTTTTGGGCCCATTTTTGACATATTGTTTACGGAGCTACGGAGCTTATGGTTAGCCGTCTGTGAGTCAGTATCAGCATACATACAGCATCCCGGTGATCTCCTGCAAAGTAAAGGCATGCGCTGGGTTAAAGCCACTTGTCCATTTGGCTTGCTATCTGGTAAGTGTGTTCTCTGTGAGGTAGCGTTGCGCTTGTCTGTGGATTAATCAAGGTGGTGTCCCTTATTGAATTTATTCAACCACTTGTGCAATCATTGGAACTATCTTATGCACTGTAATTGGTGCAATTTTTCTCCTTCCTATTATGTTTATTTAAAGGGGTTGTAAACCCTTGTGTTTTTTCACCTTAATGCATCCAATGCATTAAGGTGAAAAAACTTCTGTCAGTGACCGGCCCCCCAGCCCCCTGTTTTACTTACCTGAGCCCCTTCATTAACTCGGCGGAGACGCGCTCAATTGCTCCTACAGGGTAAAAAAATTGAGAAAGCTGCTCTATAGTATGACTATTATAGCCAGACAGTGACTGAGAAGATGGATACTGCAGTTAGCACTTGAGAATCAGAAAATCATTGCTGAATAAGGTTAATGCTAAAATTGTCTAGAAAAGTTGTTTACTTTTACCATGTTATGGCTCATAAAAGCCTCCCTATTCTCTTCCTACCTATTCCTTCTTACTCTTCCTCTTCTTTTCCCTTTTCGTCTTTCTTTTCTCTCATTTGTTCTAACTTTATGGTACAGTCCATATATTATCTATGTCAAGTTTAGTTAACGTTTTTTCAATTTCTGTTGGCCTTTGATATCGAGACTGTGTCAACTATTCTATGGTCTCTTCTTTGGAGCAATCTTCCTCGAGGCCATGTTACTGTTTGTAATTGCATTGATTCTGTTTATTACAATTCTGGTTATGTGAGTAGATTTGTATTGTCTGAATACCTTTATACCATATGCTATTCTGCCTTTTCTGTACGCTGTGTAAAACCAATAAACATATTGAAATGAAATTTAAATGTAAAGACAGAAATTAAAATTAATAGTTTATAATATTAGTATGGTTACCTGTGGCCAAGCTATAGACAGTTATCTTTTTTATGAATCTATAAAGTAATCTTTGCTTTGGCTATTAAAGGTTTGATTGCCCTCCTCCCCAGCTGCACATAGTCAACTTCCCTTTACTCCTCTGCCTTTCTATTTGCCTACCAGGAGGAAGGGTGGAAGTTAGGTAAGGATATTGGTTATCCCTGTGCATGGCAAAAACACAAATTAACTTTAATTAACGATGGATCGGGACTAGAAAGAATGGAAATATTTCCAATTAGAACAGAAGTAACCAGTGGGGAATACAATTAACCCATGGGTTTGCTTACAATTGTTGCAAAAACCGGTTTTCAAATCTTGGATCGGGTACACTAACTGCATCAGATTTTTGCATGGTAACAGACTGGGATATGTAATTTTTCAAGAAATACAAGACTGAAAAAAGCTTATATAGTCTAGGCAATGATTTCAGATAGGTCTGCTGTTCATGATGGTCTCATGAGAAAAGTGTTAACTTATCATATCCTCATCATAGGGCTGTGTGGATGCCCATCCTAGCAGGGACTACTTAATATTGATATCTAGTCTAGAAATTTGCCTCAGGCTACACTGCATTCCTGAGCAGGAGAAGCCAAAAAGGTCATCCTCCTGTAAGATATACATTTTGGAGGCCTAAAGAAGCTATTTCCTTCTACTGCACGCAGAATAGATCAACAGTTAGCATTCCGAAAGCCATTAAAAATGTTAAAGTGTTACTAAACCCAGGGTCCTGCATTCGCTATTTCTTGTCCCCCACAGTACACAGAACATAGGAATGCAATTATTTTAGTAAATATAAACTGCTAAATACCTTTTTTCATCAGCAGTATATAAGTTTTGTGACTTCTGTCAGTGTCTGGCCAAGCACTGGTTAAAGCTTGTACGAGGCATTTTAATTAACCTCTGACTGTCCTATCAGGCGGCACGACCCCTGACCCTCTGTCTGGACAGTGCTGATTGGCCTTGTGCTGATCACATGCATCCTCTAAAAAAACAACTCTATAGCAATACACACCAAACTGAGAATGTGCAGAGTGCACCCAGGGCTCTGTACTATTGGGAGATGAATTGGGGACTGTGAAAAAATGGGAGCATATAAGAAGACAGTATCAAACAGCCTTTTTACACAATGCACAGTGAGTATAACAAGCATGCTTTACTGCATATACAGACTGATTTTACTGTTGTGGGTTTAGTAAAACTAAGTAATAATTATTACAATTTTCTTCAATAATTTTTTAAGGAAAGTTAAACTTTTTTTGGTACACAGAACAGAAGACCTGTGTGGGCTTGATGTGATATACAGAAATGTGCATACTGTTAATGTTCTTTTTTGGGAGAAGAAAAAGTTTGGCTTTTTAAGTACACAATGTCAAAAGAGTGCAAAGTGCCCCAAATGATTACAGACAATGCATATATTAAAAATTGTGGACTAGCCAGTATGCCTGCCACACAAAACTAGCAAACAGAGGGCACCAAATAACTTGGTTTGCCTGCATCCTGCACCTAAACAAGCCCAAAGGATTATTCAAGCAAATACTGAGAGATCATTATTCTAAAGCAAGAGCTATTTAAATATAAACTCTTAACACTTATGAAACTTTTTGAACTTTTTAAGTTGGAAAGACTTCTAATAGGAAAATTAACTGGACCAAATTGATGTAAACTATAAAGTAAGATATGGGCTTTAAAGGAAACCTTGAGCAAAACAGGGTCTGTAATTGCTAACCTTATTCTGAAAATGCTAGCTGCTTGGTTCTCTCTTTGATTTCTATTCTTTCTGAATCATTGTACCAGAACAAGTAAACATATCAGAAGAGTCACAGAAAATCCTGTCTCAATGGCTCAAAGTATTGATAGCCAGGAAAGGTCACCATTACACAGCCTACATATTTTTAAAGCCCATCATCAGGAAAAATTGCCCCCAATGACCTCACCCCATTAACATATCAAAATTTCTGCCCTAAGTCCTTTTAAATTTATCTGTAGACCTAATCAGGTAATCCCCTTTGGCATCACTGGTGGAAATACTGGTGTCCACTGCTCTAGCAAGGGCCCATTGCCAACTAGAATTTTCCTTGTCCCTCATCATGATGTCACCACCACAATGATGGAAACCCAATGAGAAGTGGGAGGTAGGGCGCATGCGCGGCAGCGTCCAAGATGGCCGCTTAGATTAGGAGCTCCTCACCACTCCGACCTAACACCAGCCACAGCGGCAGTGTAAGCCCTCGTTTTGGCGCGGCTCTCGTCCCTGCTGCTTGGGGACACCTCCAGCCACACTTGGATGTCCTTCACTCCCTCCCGGCGGAACCTCATTACCGCATTGAACGAATCTTTAGAGTGGCCTGGCTATCCCAAAATGGTGACCGTCTCCTCACGAGGCCTGCCCTGCCTGTCAGAGTCAATTGCAGACCAGGATCAAGGGGCCCTTCTGTCCTCACAAGCATCGGATGCCACAGTGAGTACTCTCCCGGGGTTCCCCTCACCAGCATCCACTGACTCTCTGTTAAGGAGGACATTTGGAGGGGCAGCTCTCACCCCACAGCAGGATCTGCCTCACAGCCCGAACCCTTGGGATATACAGGCCAGGGATCTCCCTCCCTCCCCTACTGATTTCCCCTCCATGATGGCTGCTTTCTCCCAGATGCTCTCAAAAGGCCTATCTCACACAGCTGCACAGATCACTGCTTCCATACATGTGGATTTGCAGCAGATTGGTGCCAGAATTGAAGTGATCGAGCAAAAATCTGATCAAGCTATCCTGAGAATTAACCAAAATACTTCCAGAATCCAGGATCTCCAGGACCAACTGGAATCCACCACCTCCAAAATAGATGACCTCGAGAACAGGTCGAGACGTTACAACTTCTGTCTCAGGGGGCTCCCCAAAACCGTCAAAGACACCCACATGGCAGTCCAGGACTTCATCAAAAGTTTAACCCTAACATTCCAGCCCATCACTTGGAGCTTGACAGAGCCCACAGGGCGCTACAACCACCTCGTTCTGATGGTCTGCCACGAGACATCATCATGAAACCGCATTTCTATGCAGTTAAGGAAGAAGTGATGAAACTCTCCAGGTCGGCGGAGAATCTGATGTTCCAAGGTCACCAGATCCAAATGTTCGCGGATATTTCCCCATATACCGTACAAAAACGAAGGGCCCTGAAACCGCTACTACAAGTCCTGGCGGGCAAAGAGATCACCTACAGATGGGCCTTCCTGCTGAGATTGAACTTCTCATACCGCAACAAACCATACAGTTTTTCAACGTTCTAAGATGGGGAACGACTTCTCCTTCATCTGGGTCTGATCACTCAGGAAGTTCCACAGTCTTCTGCCTCTCGAGGAGCATCGTCTGTCAAGAGAACATCCCCCACCAGCCCAGTGTCGCCAGTGTGGCAGAAACAGCTTCCCAAGCGATCGAAAGAATCCTTTCCCCCATGATCGGGCCTGCAGTATCTTCAGACTCTGTTTTTGGTCCTCCCTTAGGTCTGTGTCAACGACTGACCTGATGCCAGTATTTTGGTGACTTTCCTCATCTGAGTTCTCCCCAGGACTTCCTTTCGGACCCCTACGGGTCCAGATTGAAAATAGAAAATGTTTACTGTTCCATTTTTAATATTTTTTCTTTTTTTTTTCCTTCCCCAACTATTCAAAGCTTTTTGATCACTACTACTATGTGATAGCAGGGCTTACATTGCATTGTTTATATACTGCCACAGTTTCAATCAGAGGCAGCGTTGACCGGAGTGGTCGTAGTGCGCCTCCCTCTGACTCTGATAGCTAAACCCTAGTTCACTCATCTATCGGACCCAGAATCTCTCAACCCTTGGGTCGTGGATTTTTTTTTTGTTTTGGGTACCAGCCCAGGCAGGGATGGGTCCCTCGCTGGTCCGTGGGGATTTGGGTAAAGACTTTCTGATGCAATATCTAATGGTTTGTTTTTTCACTCTGCCTCTCTTCCTCTTTGCTCTACTCTCCTTTCTCCTTTCCTCTCCCCCACCCCCTCCTCTTCAGCTACAGGTTCTCGCTGGATCTCCCGTTTGGCGTAACACAGATCGAGTCCGCCATGCTACTGGGGTTGTCTCCTATCTGCCAGGGACAATTACAACGTCAGGTAAGACTTACAAATACTTAGTGTCACACTCATTGCTTCCCCCATGACTGATTCCATGCCGCTGACCAGGACACTTAAGATCCTCTCCCACAATGTACAGGGCCTTAATTCCCCTGTGAAGAGACGCAAAATACTGCAACAGCTTCACACACTGAAGGCTGATGTAGTACTGCTCCAGGAGACTCATTTCCCCGCTTCCTATCAGCCCAAATTCCTTCACAAAAACTTCATGAACTTCCACCTAGCTAATGCTGACAACAAACCGAGAGGAGTGGCGGTCTGCTTCTCAAACAGAACTCACTTCGTGCATGCGAATACCATCAAAGATCCAGAGGGAAGTTACATTCTAGTGACAGGAATGATTAATGGTGAGGCCTACACGTTTGTCTCATATTATACACCTAACACACACCAGGACCTTTTTTTTGACACCACACTGAAGGTACTTAAGCCGCGTTTCGTTGGCACAGTAATATTGGGGGGAGACTCCAATACCCCATTTGACTTCTCCTCAGACAAATCAAACCCCCTGCAGCCCAAATCCAAATGGCCCCCTAAACATAGCCTTCGGGTTGCGCACATAGTACAATCTTTTGGCCTGATTGATATCTGGAGGGAAATGAACCCCCAAACTAGAGACTACACGCACTAATCGGTTCCCCACCACACCTTCTCTAGGATTGACCACATATTTGTCCCACCACGCGTAATCCTGAGAGTAACCTCCTCCAAAATATATGACACGCCACTATCCGACCACTCGATAATGTCTCTGTCGCTAAGGGGCGGGTCAGGAGTGAAGGGTCTCTTTCAATGGCGCCTCAATGAATCTCTCCTGAGCAACCCAACCCATTGCACGATCCTAGACAAAGCTTTTTCCAACTACTTTAGTGAGAACGACACGGGGTCAGTTTCCCCGGGCTGTCTTTGGGCAGCATGTAAGGCGGTGATGAGGGGCAGGCTCTTACAACTCTCCTCTCAACTTAAGAAGGAAAGCAGGGCAGAAGTTTCGCGACTCACAGCAGACTTCCGCTTGCTGAGTAAAGCCCACAAACAACACCCTACGCCGGATAACCTGGCCAAACTTGACTCGGCTCGAGTGAAACTCAACCTCTCTCTTACTACTTCCGTGGAGAAACACTAACGGTGGTCCAGCGCGCGTTTCTATTACCAATCGGATAGGATAGGCTCTAAGTTGGCTACCAAACTTAGCCCGAGGATCCGTACCTCGGTATTTCCCAAAATTCGTGCCTCGTCGGGCAATCTGACGCAAAATCCAACCATCATTATGAAATCATTCCATGATTTTTACTCACATCTTTATGAGAAAGTACCTCACACACATTACAAGGCCAGAGAGCTGTTCCTCCGAGACATTAACCTGCCTCACCTACAGCAAACACACCGTGATCTGCTAGACGCCCCCTTCTCCTCCGAAGAAATCTTAGATATCATTAAATCCTTGAAAACAAATTCTGCCCCGGGTCCGGACGGTTTTTCGGTATGTTATTATAAGAAGTTTGGCCCTCGTCTGGCTCCTTACATGGCCCGGTTCTTCAACTCCCTCTGGGATGGAGCCCCTCTCCCTAGTGATTTAAACTCGGCTTTTATCTCGGTCATACCTAAACAGGGTAAAGACCCAAGGGAGGTGGGCAGCTACCGCCCTATTTCATTAATCAATAACGATCTCAAAATAATGACTAAAATACTAGCAAACAGGATGTCTAACTTTATTGCTAATTATATACATAGGGACCAAGTGGGCTTCATCCCGGGGAGACAGGGCCCGGACCAGGTTCGCAGAGTTATTGATTTGATTTCCCTTCTGCAGTCCCAGTGGGATGGCGGCCCTGCTCAAGAGGGCTTCTTGTTGTCGCTGGATCTGCAGAAGGCCTTTGATTCCGTGTCGTGGCCCTACCTTTTTGACATTCTAGAACGCTAGGGGTTTGGCGACGGTTTTCGCACAATAATTCACACATTATTTTCCCCTCCCTCAGTTCAGGTGCGACCAATGGACCATTACTCGGAACCCTTCAATATTTGTAGGGGAACTAGACAGGGTTGTCCCCTTTCACCATTGATTTTCGCTATTGCGATCGAGACACTGGCTATAGCCATTAGATCGAACGAGAACATCAAGGGAGTGAAATGTGGTCCTGACATTCACAAATGTGCCTTATTTGCTGACGACATGCTCTTGTTCCTCACAGCCCCTCTCATATCCACACCAAATGTCTTCAGACTTCTGAGAGACTTCGGAGTTGTCTCTGGTCTTCAGGTGAACGTGACTAAATCCGTGGCCCTGAACGTTTCGGTCCTCTAATAGATCAACTCCAACACTTTCCCTTCACGTGGGCTGGTAACTCAATCCCCTATTTAGGTATCAAGCTGACGAAAAACATTGGAGACTTATATGCCGGTAACTACCCCCCCATGTTCCGCTCTCTAGAGCTGGACCCACACCTACAGAAATGGTCGAGGGAGGGCCTGTCATGGGTAGACTCAACGCAGTCAAAATGAATCTCCTGCCACGTATTTTATACCTGTTCCGGTCACTTCCTATGCCGATTAAAAAATCTATCCTGTCCAAATTTCAATCCGGGGTGATTAGATTTGTCTGGGGGGGACAGAGGTCATCGCTTTGCTAAAGAAATATTGTTTAGGCTTCGGTCTCAAGGGGGCCTGGGTCTACCAAATTTTTGGCTATACTACCAGGCAGCACAGCTAACACAGTTCTCAGCCATCTACACTAAGATCTGCAGGCCCGATTGGATCTCCATTGAGAGACAAGCACTACCGCATTTCACACTCGACTTCTTAACATGGAGACCTCCCAAACATAGACCGGCTATCTTAGCTCCCACCTTGTCTCATTCCCTAGTCCTAGGACCCAGGACATCATGTGAACACAATTATGGATAAGTATATGTGGCATTTGGATCTTTCTTTTTTTAAACAATATATAAAACAGTGTAGCGCTGGACAAATAGGAACACGCATATATTGATATATGCGAGTATAACAGGACCCATAAATGTATAAATAAGTGAGAAATGTAAAAGAAAAACCATATAACACTTAATCTAAAGCAATCCAGTGCCCATATGTATGATCTGTGACACTAAAAATGAATCAAGTGCACCTGTGTATATCTGAAAACGAGAAGTGATGTGAAAATGTATATAGAGATGATTAACTTAAGTGAGTTATGTGAACCAATGTATCAGCAAAAAATAAATAAATTACATCAACATATGGTAAGAAACTCTATCGACCTATGTACCGTTGGTTGATCCTTACGCTTAACAATCACAACAATAGTGAAAAAATTAAAATAAATAAATTAGGACAGTCCCAAAAGTTGTAAAAAAAAAGTCCCAAATCGTAGTGACACTCCAACACTAATTCTGGTTCAATGTTCCACCGCAGCTGTTGCCCACCACCGAAGGAATAAAGTTGGAGGCTTACCGGACAGCCTGCGACCACCCTTTTTCAGGGGGGTCAAAACAGGCTCAGTAGGGATGTGTGGATCCAGAAGATGTCTCCCGGGAAGGCTTTGTGGAAGTTCTGCCGGTTGCACAGGAGGATCTCGCCTGTAATCTCCAGGTATTCTCCAAGAACATCCCTCTTGTGGCAAACCAAGAGGGGCTTCCAAACAGGGTGCAGCAAAGATTGTCCACAGGTGCCCCAAAAAGAAAAAAGGACTCCAATAGTGCAGAACAATCTTGCTACTTTATTTAAAATTTGTACAAACAAATAAATCTAAAAAAGAACGAAGCTTCTGACAGGGAGAAGTAAAACAAACTCCGCCGCCGTTTAAAATACAATCGCGCATGCGCGATACGTGCTCACGTTGTGACCCTACGGCCGTTTCGGCACAACTGACATCATCAGGGGTACGTGGCCACGCTCGCGCATGCGCTTTAAATACACAAGCGCCATAGCGCCATAGCGCCATAGCTCATTCATTGGCTGAGGGGGAACGGGGGCGGATGTTAATCCTATATTGATAATTATTCCAGCCCAATGAAACTGCCCATACATGGATACTTCCTTGGTGTGAACATAGGAATATACATATGGGGCAAAGCCATGTACTGCACACCGCCATCTAAAAAAGAGAACACACTCCAAAATTTCATTTAATGTGTAGAAACAAAAAACAGCTTCTACAACGCAGAGGTGTGTATTACACACTACCATCTAGTGGCGGAAAAGAGATTATTCACCAATATGAAACACATTATAAAGTGCATGAAATTAGGATGCATAAAAACAGAACAAATATGGGTGGAATTAAGTTCCCCATCAGCCATATCTCCAATGAAAAATGTATATATAAATGTAATTGCAATATACTAAAAACATAATGATATGTATATCAAAGCGCATGCGCGAGCGTGGCCACATACCCCTGATGACGTCAGTTGTGACGAAACGGCCGTAGGGTCACAACGTGAGCACGTATCGCGCATGCGCGATTGTATTTTAAACGGCGGCGGAGTTTGTTTTACTTCTCCCTGTCAGAAGCTTTGTTCTTTTTTAGATTTATTTGTTTGTACAAATTTTAAATAAAGTAGCAAGATTGTTCTGCACTATTGGAGTCCTTTTTTCTTTTTGGGGCACCTGTGGACAATCTTTGCTGCACCCTGTTTGGAAGCCCCTCTTGGTTTGCCACAAGAGGGATGTTCTTGGAGAATACCTGGAGATTACAGGCGAGATCCTCCTGTGCAACCGGCAGAACTTCCACGAAGCCTTCCCGGGAGACATCTTCTGGATCCACACATCCCTACGGAGCCTGTTTTGACCCCCCTGAATAAGGGTGGTCGCAGGCTGTCCGGTAAGCCTCCAACTTTATTCCTTTGGTGGTGGGCAACAGCTGCGGTGGAACATTGAACCAGAATTAGTGTTGGAGTGTCACTACGTTTTGGGACTTTTTTTTCCCACAACTTTTGGGACTGTCCTAATTTATTTATTTTAATTTTTTCACTATTGTTGTGATTGTTAAGCGTAAGGATCAACCAACGGTACATAGGTCGATAGAGTTTCTTATCATATGTTGATGTAATGTATTTATTTTTTGCTGATACATTGGTTCACAAAACTCACTTAAGTTAATCATCTCTATATACATTTTCACATCACTTCTCGTTTTCAGATATACACAGGTGCACTTGATTAATTTTTAGTGTCACAGATCATACATATGGGCACTGGATTGCTTTAGATTAAGTGTTATATGGTTTTTCTTTTACATTTTCCACTTATTTATACATTTATGGGTCCTGTTATACTCGCATATATCAATATATGCGTGTTCCTATTAGTCCAGCGCTACACTGTTTTATATATTGTTTAGTTTGTGTGCCCTTGTATTGGGGTTATTGTGTTTCAGCTGCAGGACTCACTTCACGTTTTTTCACTTTTAGTTTTTAAATTGAGCACTGAGCGCAATTTCTCTCCCCTCCCCCTTCCTTTTTTGCTTTTTAAATACGTAGTTATTGCAGCTGGTGTTTTTTCCTGCAAATGGATATCTTTGAATATAGGTCACTAGTTGGTCATAGACACCACAAGTGTTTTTGACGGTAGAGAGGACCCTAGTGATGACTTAGCAGGATGTTTTCTCAGATTAAAAAATGTCACCGTTTCTGAGGTACACCTAAGATGGGATATTGCATATTTGGAGGAGTATGTAAAAGTCAATATGGTCCCGAGAAGTCTAAGGTGGGAAGTGAATCCCCAAAAGGAGGATTATGAACTTGCAGAATGGTTCAAATACTTTAATGAAGCAGGCGTGGGGTTTTTGCAATTTTTAATAGCCAAAAAGAAGCGTAGGCTTACTATGTTAGACATAGAGATTAACATCATTAAGGCTAAGCTTACACCATTCAAAGAGAATCAGGAATATACCCGCAAATCAGGAGGAAATACAATAGGGATGCCAAGGACTACAGGGATAACCTGGTGTTCAAGTGGCAAGTTCCTGCCTCCACTGACCCCCCAACCACCATTACTTCTAGTAACATTCCAAGTGCCCAAGTTCGGCCCGTGTCCCAAGGCATTCAAGGGAACACTGGGTTGGAGACACCTCAGGGTTATTCTCCTTCCCCCCACTCATGGGGAGGTGCGAGGCCTTGGGGACATCCTCATCATATGAGGGGTAGAGGGGGTAGGAGGAATTCCTCCTCCCGATCACGCCGTCGGTCCCCCTTACCTTGGAGACGACTGAATGACCGGGAAGCCCATCACGACTTTGGTAGCAACCAACGTCTTTCCGATTTTCATGGACAGAGGCCCCGGGGAAACCAACGTAATGATGAAGCATGTGATCAATATGGGGCCAATGTTGGGAACAGATTTTCTCCTCTATATGATGGCACGAACGATAATGCACTAAATTTCAATAGGGATCATAATACCTTAGATTCCTCCCACAACCGGCACACTGGAGATAACCGTTTTAATTGGGATTTTCAGTTGGCCGGGAGGGGAAGGTACAAAAGAAACGGAGATGCAAGAGAGGGTGCAGAGGGGGGAGGAAGCTTCACCCCAAAAAGGAGGAGGATATAAGTGGTATCATAAACTTAAGCACCAAAGAAATCTCTAAGGAAGAACTTTCTACCCTTAGTAAGGGTTTGAAGTTCGTGCCACCAAGGAATCTTAACAAATTCCAAACGTTCATTGATGTGCAAAAATACACACAGAAATTAAATATAAAAAGGTATGTTCTGAGTAACCCTGCTAGGCAGCTAAGTAGAGAAGCTTCTGTGGTCACACACTCAGGATTAAAAAATGCATCACTTTTTAACCCTCCCAGCACTGGAGCACCGAATGTCACTGTTTTTCGGGATTTGGTGCTGAATGACCTGGCTAATTTAAACATTAGATCAGTACAGACGCAACATAACATTAAAGTTGGTTTGGAGGCCTTGATGAATAGAAAGGATATTGTGATACGCCCCGCCGACAAAGGCGGAGCGATAGTTATCCTGGATCATGACTCCTATAACAACGAAATATTAAGAACCCTTTCGGACACAAATACGTATTCTTCTTTACCTTCCGATCCAACCTCTGGTTTCAAGCAGGAACTCAGGGTTCTGATTGAGAAAGGTTATGACTTAGGGATCCTCAATAAAAAAGAGAGGGAGTATTTGGTCCCCTTAGCCCCTCGGCTACCGGTGATGTACATATTACCGAAAATTCATAAGACCTTGACCAATCCACCAGGGAGGCCCATCATCAGTGGTATTGATTCGGTGACCTCGCGTGTTGGGAAGTACATCGATTTCTTCCTACAACCACTGGTGGTGGGCACTCCCTCCTATCTTAGGGACACTAAACATGTCCTTAATATATTGAGAGAAATAGAGTGGAAAGCTACATATATGCTGGTGACAGCTGATGTCGCATCACTCTATACTTCTATATCCCATAGTCTAGGACATGAGGCTGTGCGCCATTTCCTCTATCGAGACTCCAGTATCTCCGTCACGCAATGTAATTTCGTGATGGAGCTACTGGACTTCTTGATGGAACACAACCATTTCTGGTATGGTGGCACACACTATCTACAAACGAAGGGAGTGGCCATGGGAGCCAAATTTGCTCCCAGTATGGCCAACCTCTTCATGGCCAAGTGGGAGGAGGATGTGGTATTAAAGGACAGTCCTCCCCAGTTGGTCATGTGGAGGAGATTTATTGATGATGTCCTGTTCATTTGGGACGGTGACATCAATTCTGTGACCACCTTTCTGTCTGTACTTAACAACAATGATAGAGGTATATCACTTACTAGGGGAGCAACGGATCGTCACCGATCCGCGATCCGAACGGGCCAACCTGTTCGGATCGGCACACCCGCGATCTGCGGAGCGTTCCGCGGCCTCGGGTTTTAGGAAAGGCCGCGGCTTCGGCCTAGCTCCGGAGCCGCGGCCATCTTGGTACACCCGGCGGCGCTGAGCAGAGCATCATGCTGACGTCATCACCCCGCCCCCAACTCGTGGGTTTGTCGGCTTCTCTAAAGCAAGCAAGGAAGGTATGACTAACAGGCACAGCAGCACTAATGTATACTGCTGGAGTGTGTGGATATTACAGTGGGGGACATGGACTGCCTGGCTATATTACATTGGGGAACATGTTTTGGATTGGCTATATTACAGTGGGGACATTGATTGGCTATATTACAGTGGGGGACATGGACTGGCTATATTACAGTGGGGGACATGGACTGGCTGTATTACAGTGGGGGACATGTGGACTGGCTATATTACAGTGGGGGACATGTGGCTATATTACGGTGGGGGACATGTGGCTATATTACGGTGCGGGACATGTGGCTATATTACGGTGCGGGACATGTGGCTATATTACGGTGGGGGACATGTGGCTATATTACGGTGCGGGACATGTGGCTATATTACGGTGCGGGACATGTGGCTATATTACGGTGGGGGACATGTGGCTATATTACGGTGCGGGACATGTGGCTATATTACGGTGGGGGACATGTGGCTATATTACGGTGCGGGACATGTGGCTATATTACAGTGGGGGACATGTGGCTATGTTACGGTGGGGGACATGTGGCTATATTACGGTGCGGGACATGTGGCTATATTACGGTGCGGGACATGTGGCTATATTACGGTGGGGGACATGTGGCTATATTACTTTGCGGGACATGTGGCTAGATTACAGTGGGGGACATGTGGCTATATTACGGTAGGGGACATGTGGCTATATTACAGTGCGGGACATGTGGCTATATTACCGTGGGGGACATGTGGCTATATTACAGTGCGGGACATGTGGCTATATTACAGTGGGGGACATGTGGCTATATTAGGGTGGGGGACATGTGGCTATATTACAGTGCGGGACATGTGGCTATATTACAGTGGGGGACATGTGGAGTGGCTATATTACAGTGGGGGACATGTGGAGTGGCTATATTACAGTGGGGGACATGTGGAGTGGCTACATTATGGTGGGGGACATGTGGCTATATTACGGTGGGGGACATGTGGCTATATTACAGTGCGGGACATGTGGCTAGATTACAGTGGGGGACATGTGGCTATATTACGGTGGGGGACATGTGGCTATATTACAGTGCGGGACATGTGGCTAGATTACAGTGGGGGACATGTGGCTATATTACGGTGGGGGACATGTGGCTATATTACAGTGCGGGACATGTGGCTATATTATAGTGGGGGACATGTGGAGTGGCTATATTACAGTGGGGGACATGTGGAGTGGCTATATTACAGTGGGGGACATGTGGAGTGGCTATATTACGGTGGGGGGACATGTGGCTATATTACGGTGGGGGACATGTGGCTATATTACGGTGGGGGACATGTGGCTATATTACGGTGGGGGACATGTGGCTATATTACGGTGGGGGATATGTGGCTATATTACAGTGGGGGACATGTGGCTAGATTACAGTGGGGGACATGTGGTTATATTACAGTGGGGGACATGTGGCTATATTACAGTGGGGGACATGTGGTTATATTACAGTGGGGGACATGTGGCTATATTACAGTGGGGGACATGTGGCTGTATTACAGTGGGGGACATGATGTTGATATATTACAGTGGGGGGAGATGACGTGGGTATTACAGTGGGGGAGATGATGTGGATATTACAGTGGGGAGATGACGTGGATATTACAGCAGTGGGGGAGATGATGTGGATATTACAGTGGGGAGATGACGTGGATATTACAGCAGTGGGGGAGATGACGTGGATATTGCAGTGGGGGAGATTGTGGATAACTGGTTTACAGTGGGGACTATATGGTGGTGGAATTTTCACAGGTTTTGCAAATTCAATTAATTGCATTTTGCACATTTATCCAAATTGACTTTTAGATTCATATATTTTTCTAATTATTTTTCATATTTTTGGTGTTCTTGTCAATTCATGTGTTTACGTCGTTCACTATTGTAACATTACGTTTAGCGCAATCCTATTTTTTCTATATTTTTTTCCTTGTATTGGGGTTTTGCAGAAGGATTGCTGCTTCCACTGAGTCTTAGGCGATTTTCGGCCGCACAAGATCGCTTCTAGGTCTTAGCGCAGTTTCTTTCCTTTTTTCCAGGTGAGCTCCCCTGCCTTCCCTGACTGGTGAGTTGGGCAAATGACTGCCCACTGTTTCGTCCTCCCCTGGAACGTCCTCCAGGCTACCGAAGCGCTTCCACATCCTGCCTCTACTTTGGGGAAGGAATCAGTCCACACACACCTTGTGGTCATGGCGAGCGGAGGAACGGAGGAGCTTGAACGCCCCACGTCATTGAAATCCCCTGTATGGGAGCATTTTGGCTTCCCTGTCAAATATGATGATGAAGGAAAGAGGTTAGTGGATAAAACCGTGACGGCGTGTAGGCACTGTGGCACAAGAAAGCCATATGACACTGGAAACACATCAAGCATGGCTACGCATTTGAAGCGACATCACCCCGGTGTTTCACTGACAGGAGTGAAACTGAAAACGAAAGCTACTCAACAACCGCTTATCACCGCAGCATTTACGCAGCCACTTGTTGCACAATCAGACCGGGCTAAAGCCATCACAAAAGCCATCGGTGTGTTTATAGGTGCAGACATGAGGCCATATTCGGTTGTCCAAAACGAGGGCTTTAAACACATGCTGAAAGTGCTTGAGCCACGTTACAACATCCCGTCGCGTACCCACTTCAGCGAAAAGATTGTGCCAGATCTTTATGAGCAGGAGAAGAAAAAAGTTGTGGATGAACTATCCCGAGCATCCTCTGTTGCGTTCACGACAGACGGGTGGACATCCAGGGGAGCACAGAGCTATGTGACGATAACCGCTCACTTCATCACAGCAGACTGGGAGATGAGAAGTCCGGTGCTGCAGACACGTCCCTTCTACGAGAGTCACACAAGCACTCATCTTGCGCAGATACTGACTCAAGCAGTGGAGGAATGGAAGTTGAAGAGGCCCAGTACTAATATCCCAGTCACAACTGATAATGCCAAAAATCAAATAAATGCAGTGAATGAAGCAGGACTGGGCTCACATATAGGGTGCTTTGCACATGTAGTGAATTTGGCATCACAGAAGGGAATCTCAATCAATAGGATGGACCGCCTCCTTGGGAGGATCAGGAAGGTGGTTTCCTACTTCCACCGAAGCACAACAGCTGCTCATGTGCTTAAGACAAAGCAAGAAATGCTAAAGCTGCCTACTCATAAGCTCATACATGATGTCCCAACAAGGTGGAACTCTACTTATGATATGATGGAGCGTTATCTGGAGCAGCAGGCAGCTATATACTCTGCATTGACCAAAAAGACCCTGAAGAAAAATGTCAAAGACATCATTACCCTGTCTGATGATGATGTGAGAGTGGCAGAGGAGGTCCTCCAGGTGCTTAAACCCCTCAAAACTGTTACATCTCTGCTGAGCACTGAAAGTTCACCATCTGTGTCAATGATCCTGCCGCTTAAAACAAGGATTCTACAATCCATGGCTCCAAGTGTGGAAGACAGCATCATCACTCGAGATGTCAAGACTGCCATTAGAGAGGACCTGCAGCACAGATACACTTCACCCCCTACTCTACAGGACTACCTTCACAGATCTACTGCCCTGGATCCGAGGTTCAAGTCCCTGTCTCACATGGACCCTGCCCTACGCCAGAGGACATACAGTGACCTCACCACTGAGATTGTGAGCAGTCTGGGCACTGAAGACTGTGATGAGGTAAAGAAAAAGAATATTATTTAAAAATCATAAATTTAAATCTAAATACATTTTTTATTTTCGTAATAATGGCTTTTTTTAAATGTTATTATTTTCATGTTTCATAGACATGAAAAATGTGGCAATAATATTGCCACATTTTTCATGTCTATGAAACATGAAAATAAATAATAGGTTTAATTAATCAACAATTTTTTTTTTTCTGCAGGGTCAAGCTGCAGAACCAACAGGAGCAAACTTGGACTCATCATCTCCTTCACAAAAGAAGTCAGCGATGGCAGAGCTTTTTGGAGAGACCTTTGCCACTTCCAGCAAAGACAAGAAGACTCCTGCTGACATCATCAAAGAGGAGGTGGCATCCTACCTGGCAGCAAGCGGAATTACAGTGGATGGTGATCCGCTGACATGGTGGAAAAGCAATGAGTGTAGATACCCTCATATTGCCACGATGGCAAGATGCTATCTCGCTGTGCCAGGCTCTTCAGTTCCTTCCGAGAGAGTGTTCTCAACAGCAGGGGACATAGTGACTGCAACGAGGTCCACACTCTCCCCAGACAATGTAGACACCCTTGTCTTTTTGAAAAAGAATTTGCAATTATAAGCTCAGGAATGCTTTGCTTTCTTTCCTTTATTCTTCTTTGATGGTGTGGACATACTAGGCTTTCACAATCCATGTTTCAAGGAAGATGATGTGCCTTCTTATGTTGCACTTTAAGTTGTTTTTGGCTCGTTGCCCATCGGTCCATGTTTAAAGGAAGGAGATGTGCCATTTTTATGTTGCACTTTAAGTTGTTTTTGGCTCATAGCCCATCGGTCCATGTTTGAAGGAAGGAGATGTGCCTTTTTTATGTTGCACTTTAAGTTTTTCATTATGTTACAAAGAAGAGATTATGCCTTGTGCACTTTAACTTGATTTTATATATTTTCAAGTAATGTAAAAGTGTTAATAAACAAAAAGACAAAACTTATGTTTATTTGTCTTGTCTTTTTTTTTTTTGTTGATCTGAAAATGATCCGATCCGTGACTCTGATCCGAGGAACGATCCGAACCGTGAGTTTTTTGATCCGTTGCACCCCTATCACTTACCCATGAAGCCAGTTCTACCCAAATCCATTTTTTGGATTTGGCTATCACTATTGTTAATGATGTCATCACCACTTCGACTCATTTTAAAACAACTGACAGGAATAGTTTTATACCACTTGACTCCTGTCATCATCAGTCCTGGCTATCTGCTGTGCCTAAAGGCCAGTTCCTGCGTCTAAGACGAAATTGTTCTGATGCCAATGAGTTCCATAGCGCGGTTCTTTTATATATTTTATCTATTTTATTCTATACCTAAGAATTAGAACTGCAGCTTTGTGTTAGAGGGTAGCGCAGTAATTTTGTATTAAGTTCCATAGGGAGGCCTTGGATTTGAAATCGAAGTTTTTGATTAAAAGTTATGATGCTGCTGTGTTAGATTCCCTAATTGTGGAGATAGGGAACAGGGAGCATGAGGAATTACTGCGTGACAAACCCCCCCAGGTAGAGGATAGGGAGGATTTTGGGTTAGCCTTCCTCACAACCTATTCAAGCCAACATTGGGCCATCAAAAGGATCATTAGAAAACATTGGTCCGTCATTAAAAATGATCGAGTCTTGGGACCCCTTTTGTCTGAAAAAGCGCAAATTTTATTTAGGGGGGCTACTAGCTTTAGACATCTGTTGGCACCAAATATCCCTGTCCCACCTAAACGCCCTACTTTTTTCGGGGACTTCTCCCCCTGTAGGAGATGTAATGTTTGCAGCATCAACTCACTACGAGATAGAAGAATAACGGAATTCACTTCTAGTGGTACAGGTGCCACATACCCCATTAAATCACTTATCACATGCACAACCAAATGCGTAGTATATTTACTCAGGTGTCCATGTGGGTTGGAGTATGTTGGCCGTACCATTAGGAAATTGAACGTGAGGTTGGCAGAACATATTACCAACATCAAGCAGGGCTTCGATAAACACAGTGTCTCTAGGCACTATGATGCAGTACATGATAGGAATCCTAAGGGAACTGTGTTTATCGGTATTGAGAAGTACGTTCCCCATTGGCGGGGTAGTAATGGAAAAAGAACCATCTCTAGATCCGAAACAAACTGGATCTACAGATTGGATTCTCATGCCCCGAATGGGTTGAACATAGAGTGGGATATTAATTGTTTTATTAACAATAGTTGAAATAAATTTTTTTACAGATGATCCTCTCCTCCTTTTTATCGACATGCATTTTATTGGTATTTTATTAATATGCATCTACCTATCATGCGTTTTTAGATATATTTGGACAATTAAGTGTCAATTTTTTTTTGATATACATATCATTATGTTTTTAGTATATTGCAATTACGTTTATATATACATTTTTCATTGGAGATATGGCTGATGGGGAACTTAATTCCACCCATATTTATTCTGTTTTTATGCATCCTAATTTCATGCACTTTATAACGTGTTTTATATTGGTGAATAATCTCTTTTCCACCACTAGATGGTAGTGTGTAATACACACCTCCGCGTTGTAGAAGCTGTTTCTTGTTTCCACACATTAAATGAAATTTTGGAGTGTGTTCTCTTTTTTAGCCACTAGATGGCGGAGCGGAGTACATGGCTTTGCCCCATATGTATATTCCTATGTTCACACCAAGGAAGTATCCATGTATGGGCGCTTTCATTGAGCTGGAATAATTATCAATATAGGATTAACATCCGCCCCCGTTCCCCCTCAGCCAATGAATGAGCTATGGCGCTATGGCGCTTGTGTATTTAAAGCGCATGCGCGAGCGTGGCCACGTACCCCTGATGACGTCAGTTGTGACGAAACGGCTGTAGGGTCACAACGTGAGCACGTATCGCGCATGCGCGATTGTTTTTTAAACGGCGGCGGAGTTTGTTTTACTTCTCCCTGTCAGAAGCTTCGTTCTTTTTTAGATTTATTTGTTTGTACAAATTTTAAATAAAGTAGCAAGATTGTTCTGCACTATTGGAGTCCTTTTTTTCTTTTTGGGGCACCTGTGGACAATCTTTGCTGCACCCTGTTTGGAAGCCCCTCTTGGTTTGCCACAAGAGGGATGTTCTTGGAGAATACCTGGAGATTACAGGCGAGATCCTCCTGTGCAACCGGCAGAACTTCCACAAAGCCTTCCCGGGAGACATCTTCTGGATCCACACATCCCTACTGAGCCTGTTTTGACCCCCCTGAATAAGGGTGGTCGCAGGCTGTCCGGTAAGCCTCCAACTTTATTCCTTCGGTGGTGGGCAACAGCTGCGGTGGAACATTGAATCAGAAGTAGTGTTGGAGTGTCACTACGTTTTGGGACTTTTTTTTCACAACTTTTGGGACTGTCCTAATTTATTTATTTTAATTTTTTCACTATTGTTGTGATTGTTAAGCGTAAGGATCAACCAACGGTACATAGGTCGATAGAGTTTCTTATCATATGTTGATGTAATTTATTTATTTTTTGCTGATACATTGGTTCACATAACTCACTTAAGTTAATCATCTCTATATACATTTTCATATCACTTCTCGTTTTCAGATATACACAGGTGCACTTGATTAATTTTTAGTGTCACAGATCATACATATGGGCACTTAATTGCTTTAGATTAAGTGTTATATGGTTTTTCTTTTACATTTTCCACTTATTTATACATTTATGGGTCCTGTTATACTCGCATATATCAATATATGCGTGTTCCTATTAGTCCAGCGCTACACTGTTTTATATATTGTTTAGTTTGTGTGCCCTTGTATTGGGGTTATTGTGTTTCAGCTGCAGGACTCACTTCACGTTTTTTCACTTTTAGTTTTTAAATTGAGCACTGAGCGCAATTTCTCTCCCCTCCCCCTTCCTTTCTTTTTTTAAACACTGTGACAATTAGCTAGAGGGGTGAGTCATTGCTTGTGTTTGGGAGTTCAACTTTACATAAATTGAAGTCAGGGAAAACCATATTGTGTCATGCCCACGGTCACCATATTCTACTGGTTAATGAAAGTGGATTTTTTTTTCACTGATTCCGACCCTCTTAACCATAAGTTATTAGGTGGCCACACACAAGTCCTAATTTGTTGTAAATGCTTCATTTGTGTATGACTCCCAAAGCCATGGGGCCTCATACATTGTAAGTGTTTTTTTTTGCAAATACGATTTTAATACACTGTCTAGTAGGCTTGTAACCCCTTCCTTCCATTTCTATTTTACTAAATCTGTGACTGTGGGTGGGATGAAGCTGTACTGACATTTTAGTGGGCTGAAACTGTGCTAACATGTCAGGCAGGTATACAGGTATGATTAACATCCCTGTTCACTCCCTGCCTACAGCAGTTTAGCGGGGGGGGGGGGGGGCATGGCAGCTGTAATTTCAATTTGGGACCACAGGCATGCCATGCATCGGCACTAAATTCTGTAGCTTCAAAGTAGGAAGAATTGATGCAAACCGATCATGTCAGGACGGATGCCTAGAGTGGTCACTTAGAAATGGGAAGGAGTTCTTTCCAAAGATGACTGGCAGGATCACGAGGTATTTGCTCTTTAGGATGACTTGGTTAAATTGATGATAGGCAACTCCTATCCTCATATTAATTAGCGGTTCCAAATTAATAATAACTACTGCAGTAGGGAACAGACACAAAAGATATGCTCAGCATCTTTCCAAATAACTGTTCTGCTTTATTATGACGCAATTGAAGGTTTTTATACACATGATTACTTAGGTATCACATTAATATTACAATTGTACGTTTATGGTAACAAGGGGCGTTACATAGGCAGGCTAATTCTAATCAGGACTCAAAAGAATGTAAACATGTACTGAAAACATTATTAGTGCTGTGTGCACAGTGAGGGCAGTGTGCAATACATACAAAATAGAATACAATTATTTACAGAACGTACAAATTTCCATTAAGTCTCCCCTCTTTTGATCAATATTTTGATCACTAACCATACCTGCTATCACCTTTACCCTGAAACCTCCACACGCTTAGGTGGAGGTAGTCCTGGCCAAAGAATAACCCAAATAGCCCAAAAAATGACTTTTTATTGTGAAAAACAAATGATTGATAAGACATATTTACAGAGTACTGGCTGTACACTCCTGTGGCCAGAATGGCCTTCTAGCTGAATTGTGGGCATGCTGACTTATCAGCATATGTAAACAAAGACAATTCTACATAAAATGGAAGACGTACAAAAGACAAATATGACTTCAACATGGCTAAACTACTTTTCAAATATATATATATCCCTTACAATTAAAGTAATTGAATCAAAAAGTACCCTAGACTGTGATCACAAGAGGGAAACAAATCAAACACAGAGATTTCTTTAATTTAGTAATTTTTGCAGTGTCTGGTGAGGATCCATGTGACTTTTCCTTCAAGTTTTGCAAAAACTGTACATGAAATAGATGCTGTATTGAGTCTCCAAACATTTCCTTATATATAAATGTCTCTTAACAATCCACAAGTCATCAGTTTTAGATCCTTCCAAACTTTTAGGATCTGGAATTGGGGAGAAAACACATAAATGAGTTTGTCAAAAACCTTAAAAGATTAGCAACATTCTCTGTGAGATCCGATTGGAGGACTTCAGCTGCTGAGACAAAAAATAAGCAAGTGAGTAACACATTCCCAAACCAAATCCCATAGGGAGAGAGTCCAGCATCCCCCTTAGAGGCTTGATAAAATATAAGAAAACATTCAGGCAAAAGTTTTCTAGTTTCTTACTCTACTTTGTCCGCTACATTGTAGACAGTAGGGGGTGTAAAAATAAAACCTCAAAACTTCTAGTAAGGACTCTCCTATAAAAATGATTTCCACTGTTACTCTCTGCACTTTGTGCACTCTATATTTACAAACTACTTCTGATAACACTTTTTATTGTGGCCTTTGCAGTAGCATTTACCACTGGACAAACATGTCCATACAGACAAAATGCATACTTGTAAGATCCTAACTTGGGCATCTGGATATATCTTTTTGTAATTTCTGGAAAGGATGTTCAGCTTTTGGTAACACCTTTGGTAACAGGTAAAACAAGAAGTGGTATGTTATCAAAACAACTGTGGAGAACCCTGGCTCTATCCCATGCTCATTTACTAAGGCAGCCATAACTGCTTGTGACTAGGGATGAGCTTCGAGTTCGAGTCGAACTCATGTTCTACTCGAACATTGGCTGTTCGCAAGTTCGCCGAACAGCGAACAATTTGGGGTGTTCGCGGCAAATTCGAATGCCGCGGAACACCCTTTAAAAGTCTATGGGAGAAATCAAAAGTGCTAATTTTAAAGGCTTATATGCAAGTTATTGTCATAAAAAGTGTTTGGGGACCTGGGTCCTGCCCCAGGGGACATGGATCAATGCAAAAAAAAGTTTTAAAAACGGACGTTTTTTCAGGAGCAGTGATTTTATTAATGCTTAAAGTCAAACAATAAAAGTGTAATATCCCTTTAAATTTCGTACCTGGGGGGTGTCTATAGTATGCCTGTAAAGGGGCGCATGTTTCCCGTGTTTAGAACAGTCTGACAGCAAAATGACATTTGGAAGGAAAAAACTCATTTAAAACTACCCGCGGCTATTGCATTGCCGACAATACACATAGAAGTTCATTGATAAAAACGGCATGGGAATTCCCCACAGGGGAACCCCGAACCAAAATAAAAAAAAAAAAATGATGTGGGGGTCCCCCTAAATTCCATACAAGGCCCTTCAGGTCTGGTATGGATATTAAGGGGAACCCCAGCCAAAATTTTAAAAAAAAATTGACGTGGGGTTCCCCCTAAATTCCATACCAGACCCTTCAGGTCTGGTATGGATTTTAAGGGGAACCCCGCGCCAAAAAAAAAAAAAAAAACGGCGTGGGGTCCCCCTAAAAATCCATACCAGACCCTTATCCGAGCACGCAACCTGGCAGGCCGCAGGAAAAGAGGGGGGGACGAGAGTGCGGCCCCCCCCCCTCCTGAACCGTACCAGGCCACATGCCCTCAACATTGGGAGGGTGCTTTGGGGTAGCCCCCCAAAACACCTTGTCCCCATGTTGATGAGGACAAGGGCCTCATCCTCACAACCGTGGCCGGTGGTTGTGAGGGTCTGCGGGCGGGGGGCTTATCGGAATCTGGAAGCCCCCTTTAACAAGGGGACCCCCAGATCCCGGCCCCCCCCCTGTGTGAAATGGTAAGGGGGTACTTACCCCTACCATTTCACTGAAAAACTGTCAAAAATGTTAAAAATGACAAGAGACAGTTTTTGACAATTCCTTTATTTAAATGCTTCTTCTTTCTTCCTTCTTCCTTCATCATCTTCTTCTTCTGGTTCTTCTGGCTCTTCTGGTTCTTCCTCCGGCGTTCTCGTCCAGCATCTTCTCCGCGGCGTCTTCTATCTTCTTCTCCTCGGGCCGCTCCGCACCCATGGCATGAGGGGAGGCTCCCGCTCTTCTCTTCATCTTCTTCATCTTCTTCTTCTTCTTCTTCTTCCTTCTTCTCTTCTTCTCTTCTTCCTGTCTTCTCCGGGCCGCTCCGCAATCCATGCTGTGGCATGGAGGGAGGCTCCCGCTGTGTGACGGCGTCTCTTCGTCTGACGGTTCTTAAATAACGGGGGGCGGGGCCATCCGGTGACCCCGCCCCCCTCTGACGCACGGTGACTTGAGGGACTTCCCTGTGACGTCACGGGGAATGCCACAGGGAAGTCCCGTCATGTCACCGTGCGTCAGAGGGGGGCGGGGTCATCGGGTGGCCCCGCCCCCCGTTATTTAAGAACCGTCAGACGAAGAGACGCCGTCACACAGCGGGAGCCTCCCTCCATGCCACAGCATGGATTGCGGAGCGGCCCGGAGAAGACAGGAAGAAGAGAAGAAGAGAAGAAGGAAGAAGAAGAAGAAGAAGAAGAAGATGAAGAAGAGAAGAAGATGAAGAGAAGAGCGGGAGCCTCCCACCCCATGCCATGGGTGCGGAGCGGCCCGAGGAGAAGAAGATAGAAGACGCCGCGGAGAAGATGCTGGACGAGAACGCCGGAGGAAGAACCAGAAGAGCCAGAAGAACCAGAAGAAGAAGATGATGAAGGAAGAAAGAAGAAAGAAGAAGCATTTAAATAAAGGAATTGTCAAAAACTGTCTCTTGTCATTTTTAACATTTTTGACAGTTTTTTAGTGAAATGGTAGGGGTAAGTACCCCCTTACCATTTCACACAGGGGGGGGGCCGGGATCTGGGGGTCCCCTTGTTAAAGGGGGCTTCCAGATTCCGATAAGCCCCCCGCCCGCAGACCCTCACAACCACCGGCCACGGTTGTGAGGATGAGGCCCTTGTCCTCATCAACATGGGGACAAGGTGTTTTGGGGGGCTACCCCAAAGCACCCTCCCAATGTTGAGGGCATGTGGCCTGGTACGGTTCAGGAGGGGGGGGGGGCCGCACTCTCGTCCCCCCCTCTTTTCCTGCGGCCTGCCAGGTTGCGTGCTCGGATAAGGGTCTGGTATGGATTTTTAGGGGGACCCCACGCCGTTTTTTTTTTTTTTTTTGGCGCGGGGTTCCCCTTAAAATCCATACCAGACCTGAAGGGTCTGGTATGGAATTTAGGGGGAACCCCACGTCAATTTTTTTTTTAAATTTTGGCTGGGGTTCCCCTTAATATCCATACCAGACCTGAAGGGCCTTGTATGGAATTTAGGGGGACCCCCACATCATTTTTTTTTTTTTATTTTGGTTCGGGGTTCCCCTGTGGGGAATTCCCATGCCGTTTTTATCAATGAACTTCTATGTGTATTGTCGGCAATGCAATAGCCGCGGTAGTTTTAAATGTGTTTTTTCCTTCAAAATGTCACTTTGCTGTCAGACTGTTCTAAACACGGGAAACATGCGCCCTTTTACAGGCATACTATAGACACCCCCCAGGTATGAAATTTAAAGGGATATTACACTTTTATTGTTTGACTTTAAGCATTATTAAAATCACTGCTCCTGAAAAAACGGCCGTTTTTAAAACTTTTTTTTGCATTGATTCATGTCCCCTGGGGGAGGACCCGGGTCCCCAAACACTTTTTATGACAATAACTTGCATATTAGCCTTTAAAATTAACACTTTTGATTATTCATGTTCGTGTCCCATAGACTTTAACGGCGTTCGCGTGTTCGAACGAATTTTTTTCCTGTTCGCATGTTCTGGTGCGAACCGAACAGGGGGGTGTTCGGCTCATCCCTACTTGTGACCGATGACACGGTCCATGTGTCAAGCTGGAGGGAAATGAGTGGCTGGCAGACATAAATGATCACCTTTTCCAAAGTCCTGTTTCATAAGAAGTTGCCCCCTGTGGACCACTTGCTCTTCTTGTTCTGGGGTCCTTAACCACTTCAATACCAGGCACTTAGACACCCTCCTTCCCACAAATAGAGCTTTCTTTTAGCGGTATTTGATCGCCTCTGGGATTTTTATTTTTTGCGCAACAAATAAAATAAGACCGAAAATTTTGAATTTTGTTTCTGTTAAAATTTTTTGTAAATAAGTAAGTTTTTTCTCCTTCAATGATGGGCACTCATGGGCGGCACTGACGGGCACTCATGGGCGGCACTGATGGGCACTCATGGGCGACACTGATTGGTGGCATGGATGGGCACTGACAGGTGGGCACTGACAGGTGGGCACTGATGGGTTGCACTGATGTCACTGATGGGTGGCACTGATGATACTGATGGGTGACATTGCTGGGTTTCACTGATGTGTTTGTACATACTGGTGCCAATCAGTGCCACAAGCCCATTTGTGGGCACTGATTGGCACAGATTGGGCATTCATTTGAACATGTGGATGGCCATGGGGTACATACCTGGCCATCCACATGTTGCCCCCTTCCCTGGTGGTCCTAGTGGCATCCCTAGGTTTCCAGTGTGGTCATCTGAGGGGAGGCTGTGCTGATAAACAATCAGCGCAGAACCCCCTGTCAGGAGAGCCGCCAATCGGCTCTCCTCTACTAGCGTCTGTCAGACGCGAGTGAGGAAAAGCCGATTACCAGCTCTTCTTATTTACATCCTGATCAGCTGTAATTGGACACGGCTGATCACGTGGTAAAGAGTCTCCGGCGGAGGCTCTTTACCGAGATTGGCGGAGCGGTGTGTCAGACTGACACACCGCTCCACCGATCGCCGCGATATGCGACCCCACGGGCGCGCGGCGCCTGTTATCCTGAAGGACGTCATATGACACCCAGTCAGGTTAACTGAACCACCACCCGCCCGTCATTTTGCTATAGGCTGGGCGGGAAGTGGTTAAAGTTGAATTATTAATCCCAGCTATACTGGGCCAGAACTAGGGTGGAATCTGTGAGTTGCACAGACCCATCAAGTGTCCAGGGCTGTAAATGCAGCATTCTTAGTCACCTGGTCTGCTTCCATGTGTGAAAGTTAATATGGCTACCTCAGCAAGAACCTGGAAGGCTGAAAACAGCCAATCAAATTAACTTGGCATGCTTTATTGGTTTACCTGCCAAAGTAAATACAAACTTCTGGCACTTCAAATGGAACCAAAAGCTCTCTATATCTCGACTATCAATATAAATATACATTCTTGAGCTGGGGAAAAAGGATCCAATGACTTTGAATACAAAGTATCCTTCTGGGTGATAAACTGCATACTCAAATCTACAAAAAAATAATATCTGGGTCTTCAGGGAGTGTGTCCCGCACTTGGCTTACAGCAGCTGATTCCTATGTCATCAATTTAATACATATGTCTTCCTTTGTCTCCAGTAGGGATGAGCCGAACACCCCCCTGTTCGGTTCGCACCAGAACATGCGAACAGGAAAAAAATTTGTTCGAACACGCGAACACCGTTAAAGTCTATGGGACACGAACATGAATAATCAAAAGTGCTAATTTTAAAGGCTAATATGCAAGTTATTGTCAATAAAAGTGTTTGGGGACCTGGGTCCTGCCCCAGGGGACATGAATCAATGCAAAAAAAAGTTTTAAAAACGGCCGTTTTTTCAGGAGCAGTGATTTTAATAATGCTTAAAGTCAAACAATAAAAGTGTAATATCCCTTTAAATTTCATACCTGGGGGGTGTCTATAGTATGCCTGTAAAGGGGCGCATGTTTCCCGTGTTTAGAACAGTCTGACAGCAAAATGACATTTTGAAGGAAAAAACACATTTAAAACTACCGCGGCTATTGCATTGCCGACAATACACATAGAAGTTCATTGATAAAAACGGCATGGGAATTCCCCACAGGGCAACCCCGAACCAAAATTAAAAAAAAAAATGATGTGGGAGTCCCCCTAAATTCCATACAAGGCCCTTCAGGTCTATAATGGATATTAAGGGGAACCCCAGCCAAAATTTTTTAAAAAAATTGACGTGGGGTTCCCCCTAAATTCCATACCAGACCCTTCAGGTCTGGTATGGATTTTAAGGGGAACCCCGCGCCAAAAAAAAAAAAAAAACGGCGTGGGGTCCCCCTAAAAATCCATACCAGACCCTTATCCGAGCACGCAACCTGGCAGGCTGCAGGAAAAGAGGGGGGGACGAGAGTGCGGCCCCCCCCCTCCTGAACCGTACCAGGCCACATGCCCTCAACATTGGGAGGGTGCTTTGGGGTAGCCCCCCAAAACACCTTGTCCCCATGTTGATGAAGACAAGGGCCTCATCCCCACAACCCTGGCCGGTGGTTGTGGGGGTCTGCGGGCGGGGGGCTTATCGGAATCTGGAAGCCCCCTTTAACAAGGGGACCCCCAGATCCCGGCCCCCCCCCTGTGTGAAATGGTAAGGGGGTACTTACCCCTACCATTTCACTAAAAAACTGTCAAAAATGTTAAAAATGACAAGAGACAGTTTTTGACAATTCCTTTATTTAAATGCTTCTTCTTTCTTCCTTCATCTTCTTCTGGTTCTTCTGGCTCTTCTGGTTCTTCCTCCGGCGTTCTCGTCCAGCATCTCCTCCGCGGCGTCTTCTATCTTCTTCTTCTCGGGCCGCTCCGCACCCATGGCATGGGGGGGAGGCTCCCGCTCTTCTCTTCATCTTCTTCTCTTCTTCATCTTCTTCTTCATCTTCTTCTTCTTCTTCTCTTCTTCCTTCTTCTCTTCTTCATTTCTTCTCCGGGCCGCTCCGCAGCCATGCTGGCATGGTGGGAGGCTCCCGCTGTGTGAGGGCGTCTCTTCGTCTGACGGTTCTTAAATAACGGGGGGCGGGGCCACCCGGTGACCCCGCCCCCCTCTGACGCACGGGACATGACGGGACTTCCCTGTGGCATTCCCCGTGACGTCACAGGGAAGTCCCGTCAAGTCACCGTGCGTCAGAGGGGGGCGGGGTCACCGGATGGCCCCGCCCCCCGTTATTTAAGAACCGTCAGGCGAAGAGACGCCGTCACACAGCGGGAGCCTCCCACCATGCCAGCATGGCTGCGGAGCGGCCCGGAGAAGAAATGAAGAAGAGAAGAAGGAAGAAGAGAAGAAGAAGAAGAAGAAGATGAAGAAGAAGATGAAGAAGAGAAGAAGATGAAGAGAAGAGCGGGAGCCTCCCCCCCCATGCCATGGGTGCGGAGCGGCCCGAGGAGAAGAAGATAGAAGACGCCGCGGAGGAGATGCTGGACGAGAATGCCGGAGGAAGAACCAAAAGAGCCAGAAGAAGATGAAGGAGAAAGAAGAAGCATTTAAATAAAGGAATTGTCAAAAACTGTCTCTTGTCATTTTTAACATTTTTGACAGTTTTTTAGTGAAATGGTAGGGGTAAGTACCCCCTTACCATTTCACACAGGGGGGGGGCCGGGATCTGGGGGTCCCCTTGTTAAAGGGGGCTTCCAGATTCCGATAAGCCCCCCGCCCGCAGACCCCCACAACCACCGGCCAGGGTTGTGGGGATGAGGCCCTTGTCTTCATCAACATGGGGACAAGGTGTTTTGGGGGGCTACCCCAAAGCACCCTCCCAATGTTGAGGGCATGTGGCCTGGTACGGTTCAGGAGGGGGGGGGGCCGCACTCTCGTCCCCCCCTCTTTTCCTGCGGCCTGCCAGGTTGCGTGCTCGGATAAGGGTCTGGTATGGATTTTTAGGGGGACCCCACGCCGTTTTTTTTTTTTTTTGGCGCGGGGTTCCCCTTAAAATCCATACCAGACCTGAAGGGTCTGGTATGGAATTTAGGGGGAACCCCACGTCAATTTTTTTTTAAAATTTTGGCTGGGGTTCCCCTTAATATCCATACCAGACCTGAAGGGCCTTGTATGGAATTTAGGGGGACCCCCACATCATTTTTTTTTTTTAATTTTGGTTCGGGGTTGCCCTGTGGGGAATTCCCATGCCGTTTTTATCAATGAACTTCTATGTGTATTTTCGGCAATGCAATAGCCGCGGGTAGTTTTAAATTAGTTTTTTCCTTCCAAATGTCATTTTGCTGTCAGACTGTTCTAAACACAGGAAACATGCGCCCCTTTACAGGCATACTATAGACACCCCCCAGGTACGAAATTTAAAGGGATATTACACTTTTATTGTTTGACTTTAAGCATTAATAAAATCACTGTTCCTGAAAAAACGTCCGTTTTTAAAACTTTTTTTTGCATTGATCCATGTCCCCTGGGGCAGGACCCGGGTCCCCAAACACTTTTTATGACAATAACTTGCATATAAGCCTTTAAAATTAGCACTTTTGATTTCTCCCATAGACTTTTAAAGGGTGTTCCGCGGCATTCGAATTTGCCGCGAACACCCCAAATTGTTCGCTGTTCGGCGAACTTGCGAACAGCCAATGTTCGAGTAGAACATGAGTTCGACTCGAACTCGAAGCTCATCCCTAGTCTCCAGCCTCCTCCAATAGAGGCAATAAGGTGGCTGGATTCAAATGTACGCATTTTTCATTGTTAGATTTGTACATAAACAAACTCATATTTTAAACCTTTCATTAGACAAACATTGAGTTAGCTGTATATTTGCTGCACAGAATGTCGGACCATTAAAAATTAAACGTTTGACCAAAACATTATCTAACTTTGTCTAATAGCACCTTTGCATAAAAGCTGCAGCTCTGATATATCGTGATGAACCCTTCATTACTGGGTCCAGTTTGCATAAATATATTACAATGGCTTGTTTTCTATCATGCTATTTGTGTAAGAACTCCAGTTTCATGTTTCAAAGGACAACTTTTTCCTGGCAATATTATAATAAATGATAACAATACCCTGCGGTCATGCAGAGATGCCCATAAATACAAAATATTCTTCTGCTTATACCACTGCACTTACAAGGAAAAGGGGCACATCATTTCACAATCCACACATTCTGCTTTGGATTTCAAAAATTAAAATAAATAAAACAAAAGGACCAACAATCTGTATGATGGACCAGCATCTATCCTAACAGGGTGTGTGGACTTGATGTGATGGGTCTGTTATATTTAAATTTTATTTATTATTACTCTTACATCATGGACCGCACATAAAGTTATTATCAAAAACCTTAAAATTTCATTTTTGTAGAAAAACTTCTTATGTATCCCATCCATCTTAGCTTTGTTAAATATTATGGCAGCTGTATTCCAAATAACAACCTCATCTTAATCTTTTTTTTTCTCTCAATAAGGGCATTTTTACAAATTTCCCCAATAACCTGGATTTAATTTCCAACCACAGGTTGTCTAAACCAGTTTCAATATATCTATATTATTAATAAAACTGTTAAACTCATATTAGAAATGAATAATCATTATTACTTAATTTTACTTAATTTCCCTTTTTTAAATGCACTGTTTCCACTATCAAAGGATATTCAATTTGTGTAATACACAGTTAAGCGTAACCTTCATTTTACCATGTCTGGAAAACCGATTAAAAAAATAATTGTGATCACATTGTTTACCATTAGATTCGTTAACCCGGCACATTTTGTTATAAATGTTTTGTCTAAAAAACTGGAATTGGCATGGTGTCCTTCCAGCTTATCACTGACCTCTCATCTCAGCCACATTCTTTCAGGAGAACACAAAGGAGGGGGTCACATCTGCCTACATGACACACAAGCAATAGAACTAAAGGTCTCAACATTCGCACACACATATACCAATATCTCTCTAAAATCGCTTAAATTTTTCCCATTTGTACACAACACATGCATATCATTCTATCACTTTCTTTTAACTCTCATTAATATTTCCCTGCCTAAATTCTGCTTTCCTTATTTTGTTCAGATATCTTTTATATCTAGCTTCTATGATCAGATGGGTAGCCAGAGTGCTCATTCCATCTTCCCTCTCTGACAACATATAAAGTATTCTGTTTTAATTTTCATTTCTCTGTTTTGACTTTACTAGTTGTAGTGCCTGACCCCAAATTCTTCCCAAAACTTAACATGAAAATGTCCCTTTCTGTCTAGTGTTAATGTCACCCTTGATCCATCCTGATCACATAGATAGCTGTTTCTCTAGCTGTTTACTCTGCATGATTCTTTGTCCCTGTGGCCCTTGGTAACCCAGTTACCCATTGTGGATCCCTGTCCACTTTAACCATTATTCTAGGGGCTCAGTATAGGCGGAACCACACCTTTGGTTCATATATAGCGCTCCTCTTGCGCTGGGCATTTTTGAGGGTCTCTTACTTAATGTAATGCCCATAATGACTGGCCAGTCTTCTCTACATGTGCCTATACCCTCTTGCCTTTACAGAACGTACAAATTTCCATTACAAGGACATTAAGAAAATTGCAATTGGCCTAATAAGTGATAAAGTAGTCGCCAACTTAAAGGTTCACATACACTTTGACCAGCATTATTTAAAGTTTAAAGGAAAGTAAATCTGATTAAATAATGTTTTAGTATTTCTGGTGCAATATTATTAGTAAAGGAATAAAAAGTTTACTGCCGGGAGGGAAAAGGTGTCTGATTGCCACAGTTTCAAAAACTGACATTATAAAATTTGCTCAGACTAATCTATAATGCAATTGAGTTAATATTGTTTTACTTTGTTTTCACAGGCAGTGAAAAAATAAAAAGGCAGACTGATGTAAAGTCTTAAAGTGTGTAATTAGTCTAACAGCATGCAATACCTAATTAAATCTAACCCATAGGGTGTTATTCCGTTACAGGCAGGGGCACATCTGTAAATCAAACTACATTCCTGGGAGAAACAATAATATGTATATATACCAAATCTTTCCATTAATATAAGAATGAATGATCATTTTGTCTGTAGCACATTTATTAATCAATTTGCTTAGGCTCGTTTCTTGATAATATCTAGCACTATAGCACTATTTACCAATTCTTTGAAGAACTTTTCTAGCTAACTATTTTACTATATTGGATCCACACACGATGTGGATATAGGAAAACCTTCCTGCTTTTAGAATACATTGATCAGCATTGCACGCTATAGCCACGCATGGATCAAGATTCAACCGGTTCCTGCTTAACTGGCCAAATTTCAATCCATGTATGGCCAGCATAAGTTGTAAAATGATGTCCCACACACCAAACTTTATTTATTAAAAAATCTTTATTGCAATAATTACACCAACATCATTTTCATATGTCTTACCACATTCATCAACCCAAAAAAGATTTATATTAAAAATGTTTAAAACAAATAAAAAATAATCTTTAGTCAGAATCCTAGATCCTTCTTAGTGATCTGACTAGTAAAACCAAACATTTCATGACTGCTGGAATAATTTAAGGCTTCAGCTAAAATCATGGTCATGCCTAAAAAGGATAGAAACAAATATGTATTAGAGGTTAATAAATGATGTACAATATACAAGGAAAAGTCATAAATAAACAAGAGCACTAGTGCAGTCCTCTATTGCTGATTAGCATCATGCACATCATGTGCATTGTAGTTAGCACCATGTACATCAATAAATAATTTCCACTGGTTACAAATAATGATTTATAAATAGTTAAGAGTATAATCATGGAGACCTAATAATCAGGGAGCAGACCTAATGATCAAGGTCAGAATAAAAGCATTCAAGTGAAACAAAAAGCTAACCCTTTAGAATGCACAGTGGCATATAGATCCAGATTGCTTCTCATTGAAAGTAATGTCTTTGAAGCAATTTCTGGGTATTATTTGGGTTAATATTATTTGTCTGTCCCTGACCTCAATACTTTGAGTCATAAACCTAGAAAAAGCAAGTAATAAGTTTGGTCAGTAAAGCCAGCCATACATGGATCAAAGGAAACAAAGAAATGCTGGCCGGCCACACTCCGATGAAACATCTATTGTGTCAATTTAACAAAATCCAAACAGTCAACCCACACAGTGACAGAGGTTTGGGGGCAAAAGCTAATGCATTTCACACCACTAATGGGTGCTTAGTCATAGCTAATGTGACACCACTAGATTGCACATATATATGAGAATGAAATGTCAATCAAAGAGCAATGCATTAAAGCCACCCACTATGTACAATCAAGTGAAAATAGGAAACACATGAGGAAGAGCCCGAGGCAGATGCAGGAATGTGGAACACCTATATGAATACCACTAAGCCTGGACCAACATCGGGAAACATCCAACAATAAACAAAATTTCACAAAAACAAAATAAATAAAAAGATTAATTGAAACACCATTGTGTAAAAACCATGTATCAAATAAAAACTATTATATATACAGTAAAACCTTGAATTGTGAGCATAATTAGTTCCAGAAACATGCTTGTAATTCGAAGCACTTGTATATCAAAGCAAATTTCCCCATAGGAAATAATGGAAAGTACAATGATTCGTTCCATAACCATTTATTCATAATTCCTTCAGTTTATAGTCTTTTAAAAAAAGATTATAGCAATGTGATAGGTTGTGTAACCATAAAATGTCCATCCACAAGTGGCAGCCTCCACAAGGGGATTAGAAACAAAATCCAACAGGGGCTATAGAGTATAAAAGAGAAGAGAGGCGCCTCTAAGTGTAGCAATATGGTTACATTTATTGAAGGTACAACATTTATCAACTCATATTGTTCATGATCAAAGGAGGCACATCTAAGTATGCAAGCATCTGGGGTAAAGCTGTCCACATAGACCCCCCCCCACCACTGGCTTTCACTACTGTCTGTCTGCAATCATGACCGGAAAGACTACCCTGCACTGCAGTAGAGCGATTGAAGTGCTCGTGGAGCACAGAGTGGAAGGGATGACGTTGATGGTGGAGAGGAGGACGGTCTATGTTTATAGCTTTACCCCGGATGCCTGCATACTTAGATGTACCTGTTTTAATCATCAACCATGTGAGTTGCTAAATGTTGTACCTTTATTAAATGCAACCACATTGCTACAATTAGAGGAGCCTCTCTTCTCTTTTATACTCATTTGTGACATGACGCTACTTGTATATCAAGACATTGCTTGTATATCAAGTCAAAATGTATTTAAAAATTTTGCTCGTCTTGCAAAACGCTCTTAAACCAAGTTATTCTCAAACCAAGGTTTTACTGTATATCAAGATAAATTGTTGGAATTCTTGTTTTTGTTCCTATACAAACACAGGCTAGTAGGAGGCAGATATAGATTTACTGTATATTATATAACTGTATCTGAACATCAAGTTGCCTCCGCTAGACCTGTTAAAATAGTAAGAGAAGGACCCTAAATGACTCTAAACAACTCCTGCGAGGGAAAAAATAGGATGCAGGCAAACATGGGTGAATGGATAAATACATAAATAGAACCTAAATCAACTCCATATGAAAACAAAAACAAGACAAGAAGCCAGGGGAAAAAAATATTAATTAATATTGAATGGGGGATCCGGCGGCTAAACTTATAACCATCTAAGCCAAAAATGTATGTTGGAGGTGATACATGGAAAGAATAATCATGACAATAATGATACAAATCACCTATCATAGAAAATACATCACAATTGGTAAATTATCATCGCCATCTTAGGTGGCCCTAAAAACCTATATCACTCATAGAAATGGGACACATCCCACTCAAAGTTCAAACCTGCTGGTTTTCTGGTATTTAAATGAAATATCCAGAAAACCTCTTTTTTGCATAGTGTCCTAAATGAATCACCTTTCCTAGGTAGCTTGGTTATTTTTTCCATACCTTGGAAGACTAGGCTGGACACATCTTTGTCATGATGTTGATTCCAATGCCTCGCCACATTAGTTGAGTGTTTTTTCTCTATATAATAGAGGTGGTCATGGAGGCGGTCCCTCAATCTTTGAGTCATCCACCCCACATATTGGATTTGGCATAATGTGCACGTAAGAATGTAAATCAAAAATCGTGTGTTACAGTTGATAAAAGATGTAATTCTTAAGGATTTTCCTGTTGCTACTGAGAGGACTGTATCCCCCCTTCTGATGAATGAACAGTATGCACAAATACTCATACCGCATCTAAATGTACCTTTGAATTGTAACCAATGTGTAGTTGATCATGTACTAGTAGACAGGCTAGGAAATAGCCATCTACCAAGGTCATTTATGGTCCTTCTCTTCCTATTTTTACAGGTCTAGCAGGGGGCAACTTGATGTTCAAATACAGTTATATCATATAGAGTAAATCTATATCTGCCTCCTACTAGCCTGTGTTTGTATAGGAACAAGAACAAGAATTTCAACTATTTATCTTGATATAAATACAATTGTTTTTATTTGATACATGGTTTTTACACAACGGTGTTGCATTTAACTAATCTTTTTATTTCTTTTGTTTTTTGAAATTTTATTTTATTGTTGGATGTTTGCCGAGGCTTAGTGGTATTCATATAGGTGTTTCAAATTCCTGCATCTGCCTCGGGCTCTTCCTTATGTGTTTTCTATTTTCACTTGATTGTACATAGGGGTGGCTTTAATGCATTACTCTTTGATTGGCTTTTCATTCCCATATATATGTACAATCTAGTAGTGTCACATTAGCTATGACTAAGCACCCATTAGTGGTATGAAACGCGTTAGCTTTTGCCCCAAACCTCTTTCACTGTATGGATTGACTGTTTGTTTTTTTATTAAATTGACACAATAAAGGTGTTGCAGGAGTGCGGCCGTCCAGCATTTCTTTGTTTCCTGATTATCTGCAGAGCCAGCACCTGTGAGCCCAGCAGGGCAGGTGTGCTAAAGGATCTTTGACAAGAGCGGCGTGTTTCCATATATGGATCAAAATTTTGCCTGTTCAACAGGAACCGGACACATTTTGATCCATGTAATTCTGTACAACCAGCCAGTTGGATTTTCCCTTCTCTATCAGCACCATTGGCTATAGTCGGTAGTGCTGATCAGTGTATTCTAGCGGCTTGGATGTCTCCTCACTGTCACAATAAAATAGCTCAGTGGAGAGGAATCCCCCATCCACACATTCAGTTTTTTTTGTTCAATCCACTGGTTTACTTCTGACTTGTTTTGAATCAGAAACAGATAACCAGGTTATATCATTACCTTTGGCCATGATAGGACCTGTTTACTCCTTCTGATCACAGATTAGCCTCCCTTCCTCCTTACTTTTTTTAGACCTCAGATCAGCTCCCCTTTCTCCTTAAAGCTTCTTTTGATCTCTACTCAGTGGTGCTACAGAGCATACTGAGGTAGTCTATCATAGACTTCCCTTGGGGCTCTGTCATGTGCAAAGCACACAGGACCAGAAACTTGAGCTACTCTGGTCTGAGGTCTGTTACCAGCACCAGATGCTGGGATAGGCCTTCAAGAACTTGGCACTGAAAGTTCAGACATGGAAATGTACTGTAGAATTTGTGTATTTTGGTATATGGGCTATATAATATATATTTCATCAGTGAATCAAATACTTTTGATTTAATAATAACCTGCTTTATTTTAATTATCAGCTGTAGTCATTTGTTCATATTGTGACCTTTATAAAAATTACTTAAGTTGGCAAACACAGTGTAATAAATATTCAGTTCATGTTGTTGCTTTAATTAATGTTAATGGAAGTCACTGATATTTAGGGTAGTGATCCAAAACTATTAGATGCTGAATTTAAATTGTTTCTTTGGCCTGATGTGTCATGGCGTTAAAATGCTGCAATTATAGGATAACATGATAGGATATAACCAACAAATTTCCTTGTTTTCATAGCATTTTAAACTAGTGATGCCTTTATTATTTGGATATACAGTAGATTGCAACATTTTAGAAAAAAAATGGGGAAAATGCTGGTGTCCAATAACATTTAAAAATAACCCATAAAAATGACCAATACTCTTTAATGTAAATTACAAGTTGAGTCAGTTTTTACATATATAGTTACATAGTAGGTGAGGTTGAAAAAAGACACAAGTCCATCAAGTCCAACCTATGTGTGTGATTATGTGTCAGTATTGCATTATATATCCCTGTATGTTGCGGTCATTCAGGTGCTTATCTAATAGTTTCTTGAAGCTATCAATGCTCCCCGCTGAGACCACCACCTGTGGAAGGGAATTCCACATCCTTGCCGCTCTTACAGTAAAGAACCCTCTACGTAGTTTAAGGTTAAACCTCTTTTCTTCTAATTGTAATGAGTGGCCACGAGTCTTATTAAACTCTCTTCTGTGAAAAAGTTTTATCCCTATTGTGGGGTCACCAGTACAGTATTTGTAAATTGAAATCATATCCCCTCTCAAGCGTCTCTTCTCCAGAGAGAATAAGTTCAGTGCTTGCAACCTTTCCTCATAACTAAGATCCTCCAGACCCTTTATTAGCTTTGTTGCTCTTCTTTGCCCTTCTTTGTACTCGCTCCATTTCCAGTACATCCTTCCTGAGGACTGGTGCCCAGAACTGGACAGCATACTCCAGGTGCGGCCGGACCAGAGCCTTGTAGAGTGGGAGAATTATCGTTTTATCTCTTGCGTTGATCCCCCTTTTAATGCATGCCAATATTCTGTTTGCTTTATTAGCAGCAGCTTGGCATTGCATGCCATTGCTGAGCCTATCATCTACTAGGACCCCCAGGTCCTTTTCCATCCTAGATTCCCCCAGAGGTTCTCCCCCCAGTGTATAGATTTCATTCATATTTTTGCCACCCAAATGCATTATTTTACATTTTTCTACATTGAACCTCATTTGCCATGTAGTCGCCCACCCCATTAATTTTTTCAGGTCTTTTTGCAAGGTTTCCACATCCTGCGGAGAAGTTATTGCCCTGCTTAGCTTAGTATCGTCTGCAAATACAGAGATTGAACTGTTTATCCCATCCTCCAGGTCGTTTATAAACAAATTAAATAGGATTGGTCCCAGCACAGAACCCTGGGGAACCCCACTACCCACCCCTGGCCATTCTGAGTACTCCCCATTTATCACCACCCTCTGAACTCGCCCTTGTAGCCAGTTTTCAATCCATGTACTCACCCTATGATCCATGCCAACGGACCTTATTTTTTACAGTAAACGTTTATGGGGAACTGTGTCAAATGCTTTTGCAAAATCCAGATACACCACGTCTACGGGCCTTCCTTTATCTAGATGGCAACTCACCTCCTCATAGAAGGTTAATAGATTGGTTTGGCAAGAATGATTCTTCATGAATTCATGCTGATTACTGCTAATGATATCGTTCTTATTACTAAAATCTTGTATATAGTCCCTTATCATCCCCTCCAAGAATTTACATACTTTTGATGTTAGGCTAACTGGTCTGTAATTCCCAGGGATGTATTTTGGGCCCTTTTTAAATATTGGTGCTACATTGGCTTTTCTCCAATCAGCTGGTTCCATTCCAGTCAATAGACTGTCTGTAAAAATTAGGAACAACAGTCTGGCAATCACTTGACTGAGTTTCCTAGGTACCCTCGGATGCAAGCCATCTGGTCCCGGTGATTTATTAATGTTAAGTTTCTCAAGTCTAATTTTAATTCTGTCCTCTGTTAACCATGGAGGTGCTTCCTGTGTTGTGTCATGAGGATAAACACTGCAGTTTTGGTTACTGAAGCCCCCCGATTCACTCGTGAAGACTGAGGAGAAGAATAAATTCAATACCTTCGCCATCTCCCCATCCTTTGTAACCAGATGTCCTTCCTCATTCTTTATGGGGCCAATATGGTCTGTCCTCCCTTTTTTACTGTTTACATACTTAAAGAATTTCTTGGGATTTTTTTTTTGCTCTCCTCTGCTATGTGTCTTTCATGTTCTATCTTAGCCGTCCTAATTGCACCCTTACATTTCTTGTTGCATTCTTTTTAAAGTCTGAATGCTGAGGATGATCCCTCAACCTTGTATTTTTTGGGCCTTCTCCTTTGCTTTTATATGCATTTTTACATTGGAGTTAAGCCATCCAGGATTTTTGTTTGCTCTTTTAAATGTATTACCCAATTGGATACATTGGCTAATTCCCTTATTTAATATGCTCTTAAAGCAAACCCATCTCTCCTATGTATTCTTTGTTCCTAATATTTTACCCCAATTTATGCCTTTTAGCAAGGTTTGTTGGTTAGGGAAGTTGGCTCTTTTGAAATTCAGTGTCTTTGTGTTCCCTTCATGTTTCCTATTTGTATGATTTATACTGAAACTAATTGACCTGTGATCGCTGTTACCTAAATTGCCCCGTATTTCCACATCCGTGATCAGGCCTGTATTGTTGGTAATCAGTAGATCCAGTAATGTTTTATTTCTAGTTGGTGCGTCTACCATCTGACCCATAAAATTGTCCTGCAAGACATTAAGGAACTGGTGAGCCTTAAATGAATGCGCGGTTCCCTCCGCCCAGTCTATGTCTGGATAATTAAAATCCCCCATTATGATAACACTTCCCATCCTTGCTGCTAATCCAATTTGTGACAGGAGATCCGTCTCCACTTCCTCCCTCAGGTTAGGGGGCCTATAGCATACTCCCAGTATTATTTTCCCCTTAGCTTCATCCCTTTGGAGCTCTACCCATAAGGATTCCACCTCCTCTCTAGCTCCCTCAGTGATGTCATTGATTTTTATTTTACAGCTATAAGGCATCTACAGTCACAAACCTTCAAAGACTCCAATATCTGTACCCCCCCACCCCCATGTTCACTGCAGACTTTTTTTGTGGAGCAGTGGATTCTTCCTTCCTTTCTGGAGTCTCGGCTGGGGATGAAGTTTGAATTTGAACCAGTGTAAAATTTACTCTGAACTTTGGCTGTTCAGCACACAAACAAATTAAATAGGGTGTTTACCTACTCGCTGACTCAAACCTCTGACTGAGATTTACAGTTTACAGTTTTGGGGGTCCCCATGCTGTTTTTTCATCTTTACACAGGTTTAACCCTAAAGTCCATACCAGGCTTTCAGCAAGGATAAGTAAACTGACCCAGGTATGTTTGACCCATCACCAGTCTCCATAGAAATAGATGAAACCCAATGTAAATGGAGTGTGAACACTGTCCCATACAACCAAACCCTTTATGTCACAGCAATGGTAATGAAAGAGCTGAAAAGCTTAAGCTATGAACCCAGCAGAATTTACTAATTGAATATGTCCTGAAATCAAAACATTTTTGGTCTCATCATTTCATTTTGTAAACAAAATAAGAACACCTCCAATATACTGAACCTGTAAATAGATGTGAAAGATATTAGAGGCAGTAGATATTGAAGCTCTTATATGCACATGAACATGGAGCTAAATACCAAATATGACCATGTATATTAGTTGATACTTGAAACAGTTTTAACAAACCAAATAACCAGGATTCAAATTAAAGCAGGCATGAATTGGTCAAGCTTGTCCTTTGGGTGGAGCAGGGATCTATGTGCTTGGTTGTGATAAGCTGAATGTACCTGGGTTGTTTTTGAGTCAGTTCAGTACACTTTACTGAAGTTCTATTGATAAATATATCCCCTACTGAAGTCAATAGGAGATGAATCTTAGAAATCAGTAATGGCCATTTTTTAGGTTAAAAGCTAAAGGACTGTCAAACAAATGTCATAGGTGTGAGCAGTAAACAAAACAAAATATTTTTTTAATTACATTTGGTGGGAAGCAGTGATTTTAATAATGATTAACGTGAAAGGTTCTTTGACAATATATATTTGGGAACTTTATTTTTCTTTTACACATGGCTTATCAAAACGTGTGTTTGTGTGTTTATTTGCTATTTACTTATTTTGTGAATGAGTATTGGTACTATGTATCCCTTACTAATTTAAATAGGGAAGGGGCAGCATCTAGGGTCTCCCTTATTTATAAAGAGGGCTTCCAGCCCCCACCCACACCCACTACACGTGAAGATGCCAGGATAAAATTGGGGGGGGACCCCATGCCATTACACTATCTCTGCCCCTTTGTTTACATTTTACCTGTTAGCTTAAAACCCTAGATGAAAGCTGAATATGCTGGGTGGAGATACGTCATTGGTTGTTAGAATACCAGTGGCTGCTGGCTTATTGAAGCTGCGTATTCACATTCAGTGTCAGACCACTGCATCAACACAATGATGTACAATGCAGGGATCTCTTCCGCTGAGCTATAGTACTCTAACAGGGCATACCCCCCCGAACAACATATGAGCACTTGCAGCCTTTGGTTACAAGCACTGAGTGAATGCTGGTTTTCCAGCAAGCCTGTTTGACAGAAGCTGGTCATTAGACATCTGTTGGCTTCTGCTGAACAGACAGCAGTACACATGTATTGAAAGTTGACCGGTTCCTGCTGAACTAGCCAACTTTCGGTATGTGTGTACTGGGCTTAACAACCAGCCTGAGCTGTCAAATTAAACAATGGTAGTAAGCAGTGGCGACTGGTGCTCCTCCATTTTTGGGGGGGAGGGCAGCAAACAAACCACCCGACCCCCCGTTCGGTCGGTCAATCAATCAAACCCCCCACCCCTGTCACTCGGCAAACAAAAAGTTACTCGCCCGTCCGCCCACTAGCCCTGCACTTGCCCCATCCAGGTCGCAGGTCAAATTTGGTGGCTTCCCCTGCATCTCCTCCTCGGTGGCTTCTGCCCTGCATCTGCTCCCAGCCGGCCAATACGATTGCTTATCCTCTTGGCCAATTGGGTCTTAAGACCTGCTTCCTGATTGGCTGGGAGGAGAAGCAGGAAGGCAATCCACCCTTTTTGAAGCCAATTAGAGCCTCAGGCTCTTATTATGTGCTTCAAAAAAAAAACACACTGAAATCCATGCGTCCGGCACCCTGCATGTAGTTTAGGGATGAGAGCACGGATTAGGGGGGCGGTGCCCTTATGCCCCTAATGGAGCGGCCGCCACTGGTAGTAAGTATGCTGCATATATAATTTCCTGATGCAGTCAGAGGTTCAGCTCAGTCACACACTCATTTAGTTTGGACATTTACCAAAACCTCTGAACAAGCAATGTTCAATCTGAGCGTTGGTTTGGTCCTAGCTCATCCCTAGTGCTGAGTCTGTCCACTAGGACCTTCGAGAACATTGAAGAAACAGTAAATTATTTCCTGCACCACACCTGAAATTGAATAATCAGTTTTACATGGATTTCTTTTTTTAGATTGATCTTGTCATTATCAGTGTATCTTTTGCGTAAGATCTTTTGTCTTGATCAGTTTCCCGAGCTTCCATGAAACACACAATTTGCACACAATTTATTGTAAATGAACCTAGTGTTTCAAAGAGCATTTATACATACTGTATGATAGAGGTTCCTTGTTCCTTTTCTTGGCAAATGAATAATTTTTTTGTATGTATGTATCAAAAAAGCAAGATAATCACAAACAGATTATTATAATGCAAACTAAGATATTTTAATATTTTCTAATGAAAAATATTACTACATGGTAAATAAATGAAGTACAACTTTCTGTGACATACGCCACTATATGGGATCTATTGTTAGAATGCTGTAATTCTATGATCTTCTTGTTAAAGGATTTCTTTACACACTTAAAATATATTAAACATGTTACATTTATGTCACTGTACAGTTCAGACAAACATGAAATTGTTTCATTTAAAGTAAACCTGTCACAAATCTGATCAATTCAAACTGGAAAAAGAATTAAAAAAAACAGAGCTTACCTTTAGTTAAACCCATATGCCAACTAGTAGATCCAGGGATAAATGTCTCTAAACATTTGTGTACATCTCAGTTCCTGTTGGCTGCCTTATATGTACATCTCAATGTCTGTTGACTGCCCTAGTTACATTGCTTCATTGACTAACAGGGAAGCTGGACATGGCTAATGACAGTTGCCTTTACACTCACCAGCCACTTTATTAGGTACACCTGTTCAATTGCTTGGTAACACAAATTGCTAATCAGTCAATCACATGGCAGCAACTCAATGCATTTAGACATCTAGACGTAGTGAAGACGACTTGCTGAAGTTCAACTTGAGCATCAGAATGGGAAAAAAAGGGAATATAAGTGACTTTGAATGTGGTATGGTTTCAAAAGCTGCTGATCTACTGGGATTTTCACAAACAACCATCTCTAGGGTTTACAGAGAATGGTCCAAAAAAAAAAAAGAAAGTATCCAGTGAGTGGCAGTTGTGTGGATGAAAATGCCTTGTTGTTGTCAGAGGTCAGAGGAGAATGAGCAGACTGGTTCGAGTTGATTTAAAGGCAACAGTAATTCAAATAACCACTTGTTGCAACTAAGGTATGCAGAATACCATCTCTGAATGCACAACACATCGAACCTTGAAACATATGGGCTACAGCAGCAGAAGACTACACCGGGTGCCACTCCTGTCAGCTAAGAACAGGAAACTGAGGCTTCCATTTGCACAGGCTTACCAAAATTGGACAACGGAAGACTGGAAAAACATTGTCAATTTCAGCTGCAACATTCAGATGGTAGTGTCAGACTTTGATGTAAACAACTTGAAAGCATAGATCCATTCTGCCTTGTATTAATGGTTCAGGCTGGTGGTGGTGGTGTAATGGTGTGGGGGATATTTTATTGGCACACTTTGGGCCCCTTGTTGCTGACCATGTCCAACCCTTTATAACTATAGTGTACCTATCTTCTAAGCAGGATAATGCACCATGTCACAAAGCTCAAAATCTCAAACTGGTTTCTAGAACATGACAATGAGATCACTGTACTCCAATGGCCTCCGCAGTCAAGAGATCTCAATCCAATAGAGCACTTTTGGGATGTGGTGGAACAGGTGATTCGTATCATGGATGTGCAGCCGAAAAATGTGCAGCAACTGTGTGATGCTATCATGTCAATATGGACCAAAATCTTTGAGGAATGTTTCCATTGGGGGTTATTTACAAAAGGCAAATCCACTTTGCATTGCAAGTGCACTTGGAAGTGCAGTCACTCTAAATCTAAGGGGTAGATCTGAAATGAGGGGAAGCTCTGCTGATTTTATCATCCAATCATGTGCAAGCTAAAATGCTGTTTTTTATTCTCCTTGCATGTCCCCCTCAGATCTACAGCGAATGCACTTCCAAGTGCACTTTCAATGCAAAGTGGAGTTGCCTTTAGTAAATAACCCCCATTGCTGAATCTATGCCATGAAGAATTAAGGTGGTTCTGAAGGAAAAAGGGGGTCCAACTCAGTACTAGCAAGGTGTGCTTAATAAAGTGGCGGTGTATTTTTAGATCTACTGATTGTTTCACATTTTTTATTGATAATATCTCTGCTTATGCGTATTTTTCAGTTTGTATAAACTTATTTACAGTATACTTCTAGCCAACATTTTAACAGGTTTATTTGATGCTATCTCAGAGAACATGTTTCTGTGCTGTGTGAGTTTAACGTATTTCTTCTTGACTTTCATATTGGGCATCTGGCTACCCTGATCTGCCATTCTCACTGGTTATTGTATTAGACATTTCTGAATAGTCCTACAATTGAAGCTGCAAAAATACAGTATGCTGTGTTTTCTGGTTCCTTTATAGTTCTCAAAGAGGGAATTTGTAACACACAGCAATATACAACTAGATGCCGAAGTTCTACACAGAACCACCATTAGAAGCTGGATTAAAAGCAAATTTAGTTTAGCTCATCTGCATAATTTACTGGATAGGGTTAGCAAGCCATTGGAGGGTTTTGCCAGGTTCTGAAAGCACAATTCAAATGTATAAGTCTAAGCTGCAGCTGTTAGGTAACTAGACCCATTACAATGACATCGGACAGGAGACTGTATAACCCAAACCATTCTTTGGTTCTGTATGTGTTAAGACTGACAATTAATAAATCACACATAGAAATGAGAATGCTGAAGTTTCATGGCAATCACGTATGTTCATTCTGCTCCCAGCAGCAGGCATAATATGGTTTTTCCATACCAGCCCCAAGGATTTGCGCTGTAAACTATTTCTGCAGGAAGATGGGACGAATCAGTAGCAATAGTTAGCTTATTTGTCTGTTTGTTATTCAGAACCCTCTAGAAAATGTAAGAGATCTCATAACTATAATATGAAAAATAGATGCATATATTAGCTTATAGACTAAAACTATGCTTGCTCACACATTCAATATCTGTGAACTTTTTGTGCTGTGTTTAAGCTTACTAATGCTAATTATGCCAGTGAACTCAGTTAAATCTATATAATTAAATAAGAATGAGTATTAAATATTAAATAGCAGCTTATGGGAATAAGTATGTCCGTGTCTCAATTTAAATATGCTTCACAGTGTGAAAATCACTGAAAATGGCATGTTTAATAAGATAAATTACTTAACGCCCAAACCAAAAATGTAATATACTGCAGGTTACTAGTTGTTAGATATGGTGACTGCATTTTTTTTTATTCTATTTTTACCAGGTGATCCTGCCAGTAATACACTTCTCGCTATAAGATGATGCTGCTCACTCACTGTACTGTATTTATTGAGCAGCAGTGTCTTGCCCTAGACTACTCTCCAGATTTGAACCACAAAAACCTCCTTCATTACCTGGGAGGTGTTTGTAGTTCACAAAAGATAATTAGGAAATATGCTAATTGTGTTTGTAATAAAAGTTCATAGCACAGGCAGCTACAAGGACACTTGAATTCTGGCAAGATCAGGTTATATTTTTTTCTGTACTGACAGAAAATCTTGTTGGCCTGAAAAAAAGAAAACAAATGTAGCCACCACATCAAAGAGCGTGTAGGTGGGAAAAAAAAACTTTAGGCTTTTGATATACTATAATATACATATACAGTATATTATGCCTTTTTTATGGAAGCCTATGACTTACACACGACCGGACTTTCCATCAGAGTAGACTCTGATGATCTTTCTGACGGAGTTCCAACAAAGTTCCGCTGAAAAGGACTTGCCTACACACGATCACACCAAAGTCCGTTCCTTTAGAACGCAATGACGTACGACGGGACTAGAAAAAGGAAGTTCAACAGCCAGTAGCCAATAGCTGCCCTTGTGTCGTTTTTGGTCTGTCGGACTAGCATACAGATGAACGGTTTTCCCGTTAGGAATTGAGTCAGTTGGAAAGATTTGAAACATGTTCTATTTCTAGGTCCATCAGAATTTTAGAAAGAAAAAGTGAGATGAAGCCCACACACGTTCGGAATGTCCGACGGAATGATTCCGTCGGACCTTTTCTGCCAGAAAGTCCGGTCGTGTGTACACGTCTGGGCAGAGACTGATTCAAAGTCGATAATGTTAGCCAGGGGGCTAAATCATTTTTGTTGAATTAATGAAACACTGATAACCCCCTATGTGGGCAACCTGATGTAAGGACTTTCATTTTTCCTTTTTGAATAAAAGTGGACCAACAAGCCCTCAAATATAGTTCCTGTTTGGCCTGAACTCAGTGTAAACAGCTCTACACTGTTTGAGTGACATGAAACGAGAAAAACGGGTAGGCTGCACACCCACACAATAGTATCAATTCAATCACTTTATTGAAGAATCATAAAAACACCGGATGGGATGGGTACAGGCAGGGGAAGAGGAACGAGGTTCCTCTTCTTCTGCCTGTACCCATCCAGTGCTTTTATGATTCCTCAATAAAGTGAATGAATTGATACTATTGACCCTGTGCAGCCTATTCGATTTTCCCATTTCACATGTGACTGCTGCAGTGGCAGGACATACACTCCACTCCATGCCGACTCACCTGTGAGCAGCAGGACTTCTCGTTACTGTTTGAGTGACATTCCCCAGATCTCAGCGCACATACATTCTTGTTTCCCTGTGCTGCATAGTGGCGTTATTTTTAGAAATATAACTTTGACCAGGCTATGGACATTAAAACAATGAATTGATTAAATATATAATAATCTAATAATATATGTAATTAATACATCTGTAAATAATTTAAGCATACAATTCATATTCGTAACAAGCAGTTTAAATTATTCCTTTCTAATCTATGCAGCTGCAGGCACATCTTATGCTCAAAGTTCACAAGAGATGCAGATAACTAACCTAATAAGGGTAACGGCAACCAGCTTTCTCCCTTCTTCTTATGTGCCAGCTCCATGTTTACATTACGGGTTAAATGGATAGCAAGCAGCCAAATCACACCTGGCAAGAGAGAATAAAATGATCAAACAGAAAAACAAGTGTTTTTTTTAACTTTGAGGATGTATTAGGTCATAACTTGGAGAGTTCAGTGAGGGATTGCTAATTTATTTTGCCTCATATATAATCATGTACATAGTTGACTGTCCATGTCTACTTTAAAGAGAGTGCAAAATCTGGTGCAGCTGTGCGTGGTAGCCAATCAGCTTCTAACTTCAGCTTGTTCAATTAAGCTTGGACAAAATAAAACTGTTAAAAAATGGATACAAAAATTAAAAAAAACCAAAAAACTTGAAGCTGATCGTTTTCTATGCAGACTGCACCAGATTTTACACCTTCCACTTTTTTGTAAATCAACCCCACTGCCACCTTGCCAGCACTCCTGCCTCTGTTAAAACCAGTGACAATACCTGGTGCTTTTCCAATGTGAAAGTGTTTGGGTCTGGGCTAGGGAGGTGACATCAGTACATCCCTTAGCATCCAACACCAGCCAACACTATGAATTTTATTGCCAGCTGTGACAGAGGCAGTAAAGCTGAGGGAAAGCTGGCAAGGTGAGTATTAAGGGTTCTGGGAGTATACAGTACATCATAAAGACACTGTCACTTTGCTTTGAGCAGGGAAGGTGACAGTATCTCTCTAAGTGTGAGGTAAAGTGCAGTGAAATAAACTTGTGTTCAATTCAAACATCTAGTCATGGGCAAGAGACTCTTAAATTTTAAAATGATCCTACATGTTATTGGATGTTTTTGCTATGGTCAATTTACTTAATTTAGTAAATATGTCCAGTGACCATGTCCAAGTAATCTTGAAAGTGTACTATTTAGAGATTGCAGGATGTTTGCCTGAACCCCAAAGAGATCACCATCTATTTTGACACTATCTGCACCAAAAACTGATTAAATATGCTTACGGAACTCACAAATTTGAAACTCGCGCAACTGCAGTGAGAGGTCAGTTAAAAAAAAAAAGAAAACCCTGAAAATCAAACCCTTTTGGAATTACAGGCATACCCCACTTTTAAGTACACAATGGGGTTTATTTACTAAAGCTGGAAAGTGCAAAATCAGGCTCACTTCTGCATAGAAACCAATGAGCTTCTAACCCCAGATTGTTCAATTAAGCTTTGGTAATAAAACCTGGAAGCTCATTGGTTCTTTGCAGAATTGAGCCTGATTTTGCACTTCCCAGCTTTAGTAAATAAACCCCATTGTGTACTTAAAAGTGGGGTATGCCTGTATGTTATATCTGGATGGATATGATTGCTTACAACAGATTGATTGTGTTTAGAGGGTTTCTCTGTGGAATTTTTGGTTTTGTCTTGCTTTTCCCTTTAAAATAAGTACAAATCCCTTGACATACAGTTTCATGGTACAACCAATAGAACAACTCTCCAAACTACTTTTGATATTGGTTTTCCCAATGTTAAATAACCTGCTATGGGTAATTACAATTTAACAAGTGAAAGAGAAGAGTATACCATGAAGGTGACTGTAAAGACATGACTTGCAATCGTTTCAAAAATAATCTGCAACTAGGGGTAGAACCAATTGAAACATATTTTACATAATTTGTTTTTCATATAGAAAATTAATCAGCAAAAAAGTAAAACTGGAAACCTCTACTATAGAGCTTGATGTTCATTGTTGTAAAAGGTTTATATGTAATTCACAATATTAAGAAAATATAGACATTTGCAACAGCTTAATCATGCCTGATCCTTAAAATACACCAAACAGCATAATCATTGGGCTATATTACACCTTAAAAGCTCTCTACACCTTTAATCAAGAAAATAAATCAAATCACTGTGCTATGAAATTTTGTGATCATGCATGAAAATTGAGTATGAATAAATCTTTTTAAGTGTGTGGTTGTTTATGTTAATTATAAATATACATGCTTGGGAAATGTGCAGATTACACATTTTTGTTATATTTATAACCATGAATATATATTTAATTTTATAATATTGATATATTTTCAGGACAATTTAAACTTCAGGCAAACAGTGACATGCTAATCCCTGTCTTGTAGTCTAGAAGACCTGAATTTTCTCCACTGCAGTTAAGTATTACATCTAGGTTTTGTGATGCCGCCCCCCCAGGACTGTGACTGGAACGGGAAGGGGAAGCAGAACCCCGATGTGCTCATCTTTCTGTCACTCTGCTCTCTGTTCTATCACATAAGCATTGCAGCACTCCTTGTGCTACAAAGTATGTCTCCCTCTTTTACTCTGTGCTCTGTTGTATAGGGAATGGCAAGAGGCCGATACCAAGGTAAATTAAATAATAAACCTGCTGTATCTATATTTAATAATATATTAATACATAAAAAGGGAAGATACAGTGCTGTGTAAAATATAGGTATATACAGCAGCCAACATAGCTATAGACCCAAGCAGTAAATGTGAATATGAAAGTGTAGCGCTATAAAACCTAAATAAAACATTAACTTAGAGGTAATGAAACCAGTGTTGGAATCCCAATACCAAGGGATATAAAAACAAAAATCTAAAATTTATCCTAAAATAATAAATCAGTAAAGAAATCCCAATTCAAGAGATATACATAGATGTGGTATAATCATACCCTGTGCAAAATATATATTACAATATATATATATGCATACAAGTGATACAGATATGTGAAAAAAATTGAAATTTTTTTTTTTTTTTTAACCACTTGCCGCCCGCCATATAGCAGAATGACGGCGGCAAAGTGGTTTCAATATCCTGACTGGGCGTCATATGACGTCCGCAGGATATTGAGCCGCTGCGTGCCCCCAGGGGCGCGAATCGCGGCAATCGTTGTTGCGGGGTGTCAGACTGACACCCGGCAACATCGATCTAGGTAAAGAGTCTCTGACGGAGACTCTTTACCACATGATCAGCCGTGTCCAATCACGGCTGATCACGATGTAACTAGGAAGAGTCGGTGATCGGCTTTTCCTCACTCATGTCTGACAGACGCGAGTAGAGGAGAGCCGATCGGCTGCTCTCCTGACAGGGGGGTCTGTGCTGATTGTTTATCAGCACAGCCCCCCTCGGATCCTACCCAGGACCACCAGGGAAGCTGCCCAGGACCACCAGGGAAGCCGCCCAGGACCACCAGGGAAATCAGCTACACTAGACCACCAGGTATGCCCCCTAGACCCCCAGGGAAATACTCATCAGTGCAAAGGCAGCTGCCAATCAATGCCCAGGCAGCTGCCAATCAGTGCCCACTCCAATGCCTACCACTGCCAATGCCACCAGGGATGCCTATCAGTGCCGTGTATCAGTGCCGTGTATCAGTGCCCATCAGTGCCACGTATCAGTGCCCATCAGTGCCTATCAGTGCCGCCTATCAGTGCCCATCAGTGCCACCCATAAGAACCCATCTTTGCAGCCTTTCAGTGCCCATCAGTGCCCACCAGTGCCACCCAGTGCCACCCATGAGTGCCCATCAGTGCCACCTATCAATGCCCATCAGTGCTGCATATCAGTGCCACCCATCAGTGCCGCCTACCAGTGCCCATCAGTGCCCCATATCAGTGCCCATCATCAGTGCCCGTCAGTGCCAGCTCATTGGTAACACCTCATCGCTGCCGCCTTATCAGTACCTGTCAGTGCCACCCTATCAGTGCCCATCAGTGAAAGAGAAAACTTATTTATTTACAAAATTTTTAAACAGAAACAAAAGCAAAACTTTATTTTTTTCAAAATTTTCGGTCTTTTTTTCGCAAAAAATAAAAACTGCAGAAGTGATCAAATACCACCAAAAGAAAGCTCTATTTGTGGGAACAAAATGATAAAAATTTAGTTTGGGTACAGTGTAGTGTGATTGCACAATTGTCATTCAAACTGCGACATCACTGAAAGCTGAAAATTGGTCTGGGCAGGAAGGTGTATAAGTGCCCTGTATTGAAGTGGTTAAATACAGAAAATTTTTAAAGAGGTAGCCAGTGTGAATTAAAATGCCAATATACAAAAACAATATACAAAAAGCCTTGGGGGCCCCAAGGCTTTTAAACCAGCCGGCTGGAGGGGTACATCTCCTTGGACAGCCACAATGGATCCTAGATCAGGACAGCAGCTTGGCACCAATGGTCTCAGACAGTGGCATAAGGGTAATACTCCAATGGGGGGCCCCAAACCGGTGTTCACATACTATGCGGAAATAGATAAAAAACTTGCATAGCGTGATGCAGTATAAACTTATTTTATTAAATAAATAAAAATAAAACTCACATGGTAAAAATCATCAAGAGCGTATACAAGAGCAAAAATCGGTATATGAAGTAAGTCCACCCGACGCGTTTCTGCTAAAAAGCCATCATCTTTGGTGCCGGGATACGGAGCTAAGCCTCCTTTTCAAGGAGGCTTAGCTCCATATCCTTGCGGCCTGGATCCCTTTTATGTATAGCCACTAGGGATGAGCCGAACACCCACCTGTTCGGTTCGCACCAGAACATGCGAACAGGAAAAAAATTCGTTCGAACACGCGAACACCGTTAAAGTCTATGGGACACAAACATGAATAATCAAAAGTGCTAATTTTAAAGGCTAATATGCAAGTTATTGTCAATAAAAGTGTTTGGGGACCTGGGTCCTGCCCCAGGGGACATGAATCAATGCAAAAAAAAGTTTTAAAAACGGCCGTTTTTTCAGGAGCAGTGATTTTAATAATGCTTAAAGTCAAACAATAAAAGTGTAATATCCCTTTAAATTTCATACCTGGGGGGTGTCTATAGTATGCCTGTAAAGGGGCGCATGTTTCCCGTGTTTAGAACAGTCTGACAGCAAAATGACATTTTGAAGGAAAAAACACATTTAAAACTACCGCGGCTATTGCATTGCCGACAATACACATAGAAGTTCATTGATAAAAACGGCATGGAAATTCCCCACAGGGCAACCCCGAACCAAAATTAAAAAAAAAAAATGATGTGGGAGTCCCCCTAAATTCCATACAAGGCCCTTCAGGTCTGGTATGGATATTAAGGGGAACCCCAGCCAAAATTTAAAAAAAAAATTGACGTGGGGTTCCCCCTAAATTCCATACCAGACCCTTCAGGTCTGGTATGGATTTTAAGGGGAACCCCGCGCCAAAAAAAAAAAAAAAAACGGCGTGGGGTCCCCCTAAAAATCCATACCAGACCCTTATCCGAGCACGCAACCTGGCAGGCCGCAGGAAAAGAGGGGGGGACGAGAGTGCGCCCCCCTCCCTCCTGAACCGTACCAGGCCACATGCCCTCAACATTGGGAGGGTGCTTTGGGGTAGCCCCCCAAAACACCTTGTCCCCATGTTGATGAGGACAAGGGCCTCATCCTCACAACCGTGGCCGGTGGTTGTGGGGGTCTGCGGGCGGGGGGCTTATCGGAATCTGGAAGCCCCCTTTAACAAGGGGACCCCCAGATCCCGGCCCCCCCCTGTGTGAAATGGTAAGGGGGTACTTACCCCTACCATTTCACTAAAAAACTGTCAAAAATGTTAAAAATGACAAGAGACAGTTTTTGACAATTCCTTTATTTAAATGCTTCTTCTTTCTTCCTTCATCTTCTTCTTCTTCTGGTTCTTCTGGCTCTTCTGGTTCTTCCTCCGGCGTTCTCGTCCAGCATCTTCTCCGCGGCGTCTTCTATCTTCTTCTCCTCGGGCCGCTCCGCACCCATGGCATGAGGGGAGGCTCCCGCTCTTCTCTTCATCTTCTTCTCTTCTTCATCTTCTTCTTCATCTTCTTCTTCTTCTTCTCTTCTTCATGTCTTCTCCGGGCCGCTCCGCAGCCATGCTGTGGCATGGAGGGAGGCTCCCGCTGTGTGACGGCGTCTCTTCGTCTGACGGTTCTTAAATAACGGGGGGCGGGGCCATCCGGTGACCCCGCCCCCCTCTGACGCACGGTGACTTGACGGGACTTCCCTGTGACGTCACGGGGAATGCCACAGGGAAGTCCCGTCATGTCACCGTGCGTCAGAGGGGGGCGGGGTCACCGGGTGGCCCCGCCCCCCGTTATTTAAGAACCGTCAGACGAAGAGACGCCGTCACACAGCGGGAGCCTCCCTCCATGCCACAGCATGGCTGCGGAGCGGCCCGGAGAAGACATGAAGAAGAGAAGAAGAAGAAGAAGATGAAGAAGAAGATGAAGAAGAAGATGAAGAAGAGAAGAAGATGAAGAGAAGAGCGGGAGCCTCCCCTCATGCCATGGGTGCGGAGCGGCCCGAGGAGAAGAAGATAGAAGACGCCGCGGAGAAGATGCTGGACGAGAACGCCGGAGGAAGAACCAGAAGAGCCAGAAGAACCAGAAGAAGAAGAAGATGAAGGAAGAAAGAAGAAAGAAGAAGCATTTAAATAAAGGAATTGTCAAAAACTGTCTCTTGTCATTTTTAACATTTTTGACAGTTTTTTAGTGAAATGGTAGGGGTAAGTATCCCCTTACCATTTCACACAGGGGGGGGGCCGGGATCTGGGGGTCCCCTTGTTAAAGGGGGCTTCCAGATTCCGATAAGCCCCCCGCCCGCAGACCCCCACAACCACCGGCCACGGTTGTGAGGATGAGGCCCTTGTCCTCATCAACATGGGGACAAGGTGTTTTGGGGGGCTACCCCAAAGCACCCTCCCAATGTTGAGCGCATGTGGCCTAGTACGGTTCAGGAGGGGGGGGGCCGCACTCTCGTCCCCCCCTCTTTTCCTGCGGCCTGCCAGGTTGCGTGCTCGGATAAGGGTCTGGTATGGATTTTTAGGGGGACCCCACGCCGTTTTTTTTTTTTTTTTTGGCGCGGGGTTCCCCTTAAAATCCATACCAGACCTGAAGGGTCTGGTATGGAATTTAGGGGGAACCCCACGTCAATTTTTTTTTAAAATTTTGGCTGGGGTTCCCCTTAATATCCATACCAGACCTGAAGGGCCTTGTATGGAATTTAGGGGGACCCCCACATCATTTTTTTTTTTTTTTTTTTGGTTCGGGGTTCCCCTGTAGGGAATTCCCATGCCGTTTTTATCAATGAACTTCTATGTGTATTGTCGGCAATGCAATAGCCGCGGGTAGTTTTAAATGAGTTTTTTCCTTCCAAATGTCATTTTGCTGTCAGACTGTTCTAAACACAGGAAACATGCGCCCCTTTACAGGCATACTATAGACACCCCCCAGGTACGAAATTTAAAGGGATATTACACTTTTATTGTTTGACTTTAAGCATTAATAAAATCACTGCTCCTGAAAAAACGTCCATTTTTAAAACTTTTTTTTGCATTGATCCATGTCCCCTGGGGCAGGACCAGGGTCCCCAAACACTTTTTATGACAATAACTTGCATATAAGCCTTTAAAATTAGCACTTTTGATTTCTCCCATAGACTTTTAAAGGGTGTTCCGCAGCATTCGAATTTGCCGCGAACACCCCAAATTGTTCGCTGTTCGGCGAACTTGCGAACAGCCAATGTTCGAGTAGAACATGAGTTCGACTCGAACTCGAAGCTCATCCCTAATAGCCACTTTTCAATTAATTTTGTACGCAATTTGTATTTTTATATTTGTAAGGGCACCTAATCTATTGTCATTATTCTATTAAGGACGTTGATGCCATGGAATTTCCAGTATGGGGTCATTAGCCCTTTATAAGCGGTAGTGTTTGTGGGGTCCGCACCCAGATGATGGCTTTTTAGCAGAAACGCATCGGGTGGACCTACTTCATATACCGCTTTTTGTTCTTGTATAAGCTCTTGATGATTTTTACCATGTGAGTTTTATTTTTATCTATTTAATAAAAAAAATTTATTCTGTATGGTATGTGAACACCGGTTTGGGGCCCCCCATTGGAGTATTACCCTTATGCCGCTGTCTGAGACCGTTGGTGCCAAGCTGCTGTCCTGATCTAGGATCCATTGTGGCTGTTCAAGGAGATGTACGCTTCCAGCCGGCTGGTTTAAAAGCCTTTGCGACTTGGGTGGTATAAGCCTCCCCAAGTCACTAACATCTGGTAAGCCTCCTAAGATCTTTGGTGGTGGCTCACTTACTATCCTAGTCTCCCCTGATGTTTATGAATACTGGTCCTGGTGTTTGAGAATATCCTTCACATCTTTGGACTTTAACATATATTTTTATTAACATATGTCTGGACTGCTGCCTTTATTGGAATTCTTCTTGTTTTTGTATATTTGGCACTTTAATTCACACTGGCTAACTCTTTATAAATTTTCTGTATTAAAAAAAAAATTCATATATCTGTATCACTTGTATGCACATATATATTGTAATATATATTTTGCACAGGGTATGATTATACCACATCTATGTATATCCCTTGAATTGGGATTTCTTCACTGATTTATTATTTTAGGATTTATTTTAGATTTTTGTTTTTATATCCCTTGGTATTGGGATTCCAACACTGGTTTCATTACCTCTAAGTTAATGTTTTATTTAGGTTTTACAGTGCTACACTTTCATATTCACAATAATATATTAATGAATGCAGAGATACAATATTTTGTACCTTTTGTACCTGCCTGCAGCACAACTTTACATTTTGCATTTATCCTCCATTTGCAATGATTTCTCTTATTTTCTCTCCAGCTCCTGCACATTTATAACCCTTATAGATTAGAGAAATCGCTATATTTTTGTCATTACTTATGACCCTCAAATAATACATATATACTTTTGTTCTGGAAAAACAAAGCATTTATCAATATATTTTTTAAATTGCAGTGCTCCATTCAGTGCTGGTTCAAACTATGCGGTGCGGGGACCGCATGCAATTTTGAACAGGAATCGCACTGCATTCCTGTTAACATCAAATGCGATTCTTTAGCAGTGTGATTTGAGCCATCATTCTGTATGGCTCAAATCACAATAAATCCCCACAAAACCATGCAGGACTTTTTTTGGGCAGCACCAGAAATGGATCACATTGACGTTTTGCGTTTTGCGAAGCGATTTAGGGGTGTCGTACTTAACCACTTCCCACCCAACATATAATAAAATGTTGCCTGGAAAGCGGTTCTGTTGTCCTGACTGGACGCCATATGAAGTCCAGCAGAATAAGCCGCAATTGCGCGCCCGCGATCATGCATCCAGCTGACACACCGCATCTCCAATATATTTCATAGACTCTTTACCACATGATCAGCTGTGTCCAATCACAGCTGATCACAGTGTAAACAGGAAAAGTCGTGTATCGGGTTTTCCTCTATTCGAACTGATAGGCATGAGTAGAGGAGAGCCGATCGGCTGCTCTCCTGATAGGGGGGTCTGCGCTGATAATCAGCACATTATCAGTGCAGACTCATCGAGGATGTCCACCCATAACCACCAGGGATGCCCACCCATGGCCACCAGGTATGCCCACCCATGGCCACCAGGGATGCACACCCATGACCAACAGGTAAGCCCACTAGAGCCCACTAGGGATGCCAATCTGTGCCCATTAGGGATGGCACTCTGTGCCCATCAGTGATGCCTGCCAGTACCCCCTGATCAGTGCTGCCTATCAGTATCATCTATCAGTGCCGCCCATCAGTGCCCACCAGTGCTCATCAGTGCCACTTATCAGTGCCCATCAGTGCCACCTATGAGTGCCCATCAGTGCCACCTATAAGTGCCCATCAGTGCCCATCAATGCCGCCTATGATTGTCCATCAGCGCTACCTATCAGTGCCCATCAGTGCTATATATCAGTGCCCATCAGTGCTGTATATCAGTGCCTATCAGTGCTGGATATAAGGGCCTCATCATCAGTGCCATCTCATCAGTGCCACCTCATTGGGGCCAATCAGTACTGCCTCATCAGTGCCTGTCAGTGCAGCCTCATCAGTGCTCATTAGTGAAGGAGCAAAATTACTTATTTACAAAGTTTTGTAACAGAAACAAAGAAAAACTTTTTTTTCAACATTTTCGGTCTTTTTTTATTTGTAGCGCAAAAAGTAAAAACCCCAGTGGTGATCAAATACCATCAAAAGGAGGCTCTATTTGTGGGAAAAAAAAAGAATAAATATTTTGTTTGGGTTCAGCTTCGCATGACTGCCCAATTGTCATTCAAAATGTGATAGTGCTGAAAGCTGAAAATTGGCCTGGGCAGGAAAGGGGGAAAGTGCCATGTATTCAAGTGGTTAACATACACACCCACAGCAGTTCGCATGAACGGGATGTGATTTGGCTGCGGAATCCACACAAAATTTGCTGAAGTATAAACCAGCACTAACTGACATTTAGGTTTCTTTGCCAAAGGATCACAGAATGTATACCTTGAAAGATAGTTACATAGTAGGCGAGGTTGAAAAAAAACACAAGTCCATCTAATCCAACCTATTTGTGTCATTTTATGTCAGTACTACATTGTATATCCCTGTATGTTGTGGTCGTTCAGGTGCTTATCTAATTTTTTTTTTAATTATCAATGCTCCTCGCTGAAACCATTGCCTGTGGAAGGGAATCCCACATCCTACAGTAAAGAACTCTTTACGCAGTTTAAGGTTAACCGCTTTTCTTCTAATCTTAGTGAATGGCCATGTGTCTTATTAAATTCCCCCTACGTGGAAAAGTTTTATCCCTATTATGGGGTCACCAGTATGGTATTTGTACATTGAAATCATATCCCCTCTCAAGCATCTCCTCCCCAGAGAGAACAAGTTCAGTGCTCGTAACCTTTCCTCTAACTAAGGTCCTCCAGACCCTTTATTAGTTTTGTTGACCTTCTCTGGACTCTCTCCAGTTCCAGCACATCCTTCCTGAGGACTGATGCCCAGAACTGGACAGCATACTCCAGGTGCGGCCTGACCAGAGTCTTGCAGAGTGGGAGAATTATCGCTTTATCTCTTGAGTTAATCCCTTTTTAATGCACGCCAAAATTGCTGAGCCTGTCATCTACTAGGACCCCCAGGTCCTTTTTTTTATCCTAGATTATATGATGAATTTTTCCTTTGCAAAGTGAATATTAGTGAATACAGTAAAACTGTGTTCACTTCCCTCATGCAATCATGTCATCACAAAATTAAGTTTACAAAATTCCTGATATGTGATTGGGGCAAATAAATTAAACATAGATTTCACTTATGTGTACATTAATGACAATTGCTTTAAATGGCACATAAAAGAACAAATTTAAATACAGTGTAACAAAGTATTGCTGCAATATATTAATAAACGATTCCTGAAAACACTGTTCCCAGGGATTCTTTCATGCTGCTGCAGCACTTCTGCGACACAGACCAGGACCCAACTGTTGATATATCATCTAGTCTGGCAGTTTCACGCAAAGCTGGAGCTTTAAGGAAGATAAAGGGAGATAAAGATGATGGGGGTGGTGTAGAACCAAGGCATATTAGGTAAATTGAAGTTTTTTAGGGCATACCCATACACCCACGTTTCTTAACTGGTAAGAAAAAACACAAATTGAAAATTCAGCACTGGGTAAGGTTTAATCCACACAACAAGCTTTTATCTACATTGGCAAGTCCTGCCACACCATTCTGTCATCAGCCACCCTCCACCAACATTCTGAACACTCTCATTTAGTGGTGAAATGAGGGCTTTGTAATTTTCATTTTCTGCATAAATAAGAATGCAGTCACTGTAGTGCTGGAACTGTATAAATGGCATAAATATGTGCAGGAGCCACAGAAGTAAAAGTCAGTTTGGGATTTAAAGCAGAGGGTTGCCAACAGCATTAAATAAAGAAAGATTTTGCAAAATCGAAAGAAATAGTGGAACTGCATATTGTACCAACTATAAGGTATGCTTTTTGACATTTTCTATAAATGTAATGGTAATATGACAACTTTGGATAGCTGTCAGGGCTGGGCCCAGCCCTTTCTTCTCTGAGCTGGCTGCTCAGCTGTCAGCTAATTGCCAGCTCCTATCTTTCCACAGTGACTCACCTGTTATTGATCCTGCTCATCGGTCCTGCCTACTTAAGCCGTCCAGTCCAGATGATCTCTGCCTTCGCCTTGGTCACATCTCTAGAGACGCTCTCCTGTGTTCCTGTTAGACTTGCTTGGCTGACATTTCTTCTGGCTCCCTGGCGCTTTGGCTTGTCTGGCTATCCGTTTAACTGTACTTCTGTCTCAGTCTATTCAATTACGTCGTTGAATTCGGTACTCTGGCAGTAGAGGTTGTTTGGAACAATAAGGCCCTCGTGGATGCTTTTTCTCGTGGTCTCTCAGATACCATCAAGGATGAGAAAGCAGCCTGAGATATACCCACTGAGCTGGAGAAGTTGATCACGTTTGCCATCCTCATTGTCTCCAGACTCAGAGACTCTCTTTTAAGGAGTGCTTGCAGAAGCCTCCTGTACATTTGTCACTGAGCTTTCCAGTCCCACCCTTGCCTCCCTCACCTCACATGCCTCCTGGTACTGAGTCGGTCAGTGAAGGTGAACCCATGCACTTGAGTTTCATGCGTCTCTCTGTAGATGAGAGAACCTTTAGGAGGAGGGAGAGATTGTGCCTTTATTGTGGCCAGGGAGTTCACTTTTTGAAGTCTTGTCCTACCTGTCCAGGGAACACCCGAACCTTGAGGTCCTGTCACGGACAGACCTTAGGTTGTTTCGGTTGTTAAGCCCCTGGTTTCAGTTACTCTTTCTTGGGCTGAGTCGTCCGTTGAGAGGCTCTAATCGATTCTGGGGGTGCAGGCCTGTACATTGATGCTGCCTTTGTATCGAAGCACTCGATTCCACTGCAGCTGCATGACACTCCACTTGCCATTGAGGCTCTTGATGGGAAACCTCTGCAGCCTGCCCATGTGACTTATGAGACTGTTCCATTGTCCATGGCCGTAGGGGCTCTTCACCATGAGATAATCCAGTTCCAAGTTATTTCTTCACTTAAGTTTCCGCTCGTTATGGGTTATACTTGGTTACAGAGGCGCAACCCCTCTTTTGATTGGCTCCGTGCTGAGGTTCTCTCCTGGTCACCACAATGCAGTAAGACATGCTTCCAGAAGATAGCCAAGGTCCTGTGCACCTCTTCACTATCCTCCCTGCCGGAGAAGTACCACGATTTTAGCGATGTCTTTGACAAGGGTCAAGCCGCAATTGACCTTCAACCTGGTGCCGTACCCCCTTGTGGCCAGGTTTACCCTTTGTTGGTCTTGGAGGATAAGGCCATGAGGAGTATGTTGCAGACGCACTTTCTCGAGGTTTCATCCGCAAATCCTCATCTCCTGCTGGTGCTAGTTTCTTCTTTGTGAAGAAGAGGAGTGGTGAACTGAGACCTTGTATTGATTATAGGGATCTCAATCGTTTCACGATTAAGAATGCCTATACGACTCCGTTGATTGCGGAGTTATTTGACTGCTTCAAGGGAGCAACGGTTTTCACGAATCTTGATTTAAGAGGGGTATACAATCTTGTCAGGATTAAGGAGGGCAACATTTGGAAAACTGCGTTTAATACCAGAATAGGCCATTATAAGTACCTTGTAAAGGCCTTTGTAACGCCCCGGCAGTTTTCCAGGATTTTATTAAAGATGTCCTCCGAGATTTGTTGCAGTTATGTATGGTGGTTTATCTTGACGATATCCTCTTATTTTCCAAGTCCCTGGAGAGCCACCACACAGATGTCTGTCGTCTGCTTCAGAAACGAAGAGAGAGCAATCTCTATTGTAAATCGGAGAAGTGCGAATTCCATCGTATACATGTGAAAGTCCTGGGTTATGTCGTTTCCACTGGTGGTTTTTCGATGACCCAGTGAAACTTTCAGCAGTCCTACAGTGGCCCGACCCATGGGTTTACGTCCTCTGTAGTGTTTTCTTGTCTTTGCCAACTATTATCGGAAAAAGGGCGCGATGGGCTGTTTTCTTGTCAAGTTTCAATTACATTGTCTCATTCTTACCCGATACTAAGAAGATGGAGTCGGTTCCGGTTCCTGTGATTCCTCCTGATCATATTCTGGCTACGGTTCACACCAGTCTCACTTCTCCTTTGGGTGACAAAATCCTTGCTGCTCAGGTCCATGCTCCTCCTGAGAAACTTTGTGACCGCTGCTTTGTCCCAGAGAGTCTCCGTACTGCCGTGCTCCAGACTTACCTTTCTCTCTGCTGGCCACCCTGGAAAGAATCAACTCTTTTGGGCCATTTCCCAACAATTCTGGTGGCCTAGTCTACGTGCTGATATAACCGCCTTCGTAGCTGCCTGTTCCGTGTGTGCTCAGAGTAAGACTCCACGACACCTTCCAGTGGGTCTCCTACAACCCGTACCCAATGGAGAGAGGCCCTGGACCCACCTGTCTATCAATTTCTTTGTGAAGTTACCCAACTCCCAGGGCAACACAGTTATCCTTATGGTGGTTGACCGGTTCTCGAAAATGTCTCATTGTATTCCACTTAAGAAGTTGCCCACTTCTAAGGAACTGGTTTCCATTTTTGCTTGGGAGATCTTTCACTTACATGGGCTACCCAAGGTGATTGTCTAGGACAGGGGTAGTCAGCTTGTGTCCCGGTTCTGGCGAGCCTTTTGTTCACAGTTGGGAATTCAGCTTGCTTTCTCCTCTGCGTATCAGCCGCAGTCTAATGGGACCGCAGAACGAGCCAATCAGTCCTTGGAGCAATTCCTACATTGCTATATTTCTGACCATCATAACAACAGGTCAGACCTCTTAACATGGGCAGAGTTTGCACACAATAATGTTTTGAATTCTGGTTCCAGATTGTCCTCGTTTATGGCAAACTATGGTTTCCAACCTTCCTTGTTGCCTGACTCTTTTGTTCCGTAGAGTATTCCTGCATTAGAAGAGCATCTCCGTGGTCTTCGTTCCACTTGGGCACAAGTCCAGGAGGCTTTGCAACATGCTAATGATAGGTACAGACTGCATTCTGACCGCAGAGGCCTGTCTGCGCCTTCCTACCAGGTTGGGGACAGGGTCTGGCTGTCATCTCGCAACCTCCGACTTCGTGTTCCCTTTCTGAAGTTCGCACTTCGGTTTATTGGGCCTTTTCGTATTCTTTGCAGGATTAACCCAGTGGCTTAAGCATTAGACCTTCCTTCTAATATGCTTATGTCAAATGTATTTCATGTCTCCTTAATAAGGAGACCTTTGGTCTGCAACCGCTTTACCACTTCAGTGCCACGTCTTCACCCTGTTCAGGTTGAGAACCATGAGGAGTACCAAGTACAGTCCATTGTTGACTTCCGTAGGTTCCGTGGGCGTGTACAGTACCTGTTGCATTGGAAAGGGTACGGTCCGGAGGAACGCACTTGGGTCCCATCCTCAGACATACATGCTCCTGTTCTCCTCCGTGATTTCCATAGACATTTTACCCTCAAGCCTGGTGGTCCTCGGAGGGGGTCGTTGAGGAGGGGGTACTGTCAGGGTTGGGCTCAGCCATTCCTTCTCTGAGCTGGCCGCTCAGCTGTTGGCTAATTGCCAGCTCCTGTCTCTCCACAGTAACTCACCTGTTGATGATTGTGCTCGTCGGTCCTGCCTACTTAAGCCGTCCGGTCCAGATGATCTCTGCTTTTGCCTTGGTTACATCTGTAGAAACACTCTCCTGTGTTCCTGTTAAAGACTTGCTTGGCTGACATTCCTTCTGGCTCCCTGGCACTTTGGCTTGTCTGGCTGTCCATTTAACTGTACTTCTGTCTCAGTCTGATTCATGGCTTCTGACAATAGTATTGTGGAAGTTACTCTGAAAAATATGTTAGAAGTGTGCAAAAAGACATAGGCAGCACCCAATGGTGAACCCACGTATTGTCCCTGTAATATGTCCAAGGTTTTTGGTGATTTTTACCAGAGACTGTATAACTGCTTATCTACAGACCCGCATTCCCAATTCACCCGGTAAAAATTTGACACCTTCATAGAATCTTTGAAAATCCCTAAAATTTCCGCTGAGGACCGTCTGGGACTTAATGCTCCCATTTCTGTTGAAGAAATGACTAACGTTGTAAATCAGCTCCCCAACCACAAATCCCCCGGACCCGATGGACTCCCTTACTCCTACTTCAGGAGATTCCTTCTGGTCCTGATACCCCATATGGCCAATCTGTTTACCTCCATAATGTCAGGGACACTCCCCCATTGCCAATTTCTACACGCCTTCATCACAGTCATTCCATAGCCAGATAAAGACCCCTCATTGCCAGATAACTATCGCCCCATTGCCCTTTTAAACTCAGATTATAACATTTTTACTAAAATTTTGGCCAACAGACTTTCTCTACTTCTCCCATCGCTTATACATAGGGACCAGGTAGGGTTTGTCCCAACTACACACGCAGGAGATAACACCAGGCGAACAATTGATCTCATTGATCTCCTGACGAAAACTAAGAAGCCTGCTTTAGTCATCAGTCTAGATGCCCAAAAGGCGTTTGACCGTCTGAACTGGTCATTCATGTTTGCTATTCTGCATAGATATGGTTTCTCTGGTCCCTTCATTCAGGCCCTGAAAGCACTATATTCCACACCCACGTCCCAAGTGCAGACGGCCCCCCATGTCTCTCCACCATTCACTCTGAGTAATGGTACACAACAGGGGTGTCCCCTGTCTCCCCTGCTTTTCATTCTTAGTCTGGAACCCCAGTCGGAAGCTATTCGCTCCCACCCAGACATAAAAGGGGTGGCGTTGAGGCATCGGGAGTACAAATTGTCACTTTTTGCGGATGACATTTTATTGACATTAACTCATCCTCACACTTCACTCCCCTCACTGCATGCAACCCTAACCCTATTTAGCAATATCTCCGGTTTTAAAATCAACTCGTCCAAAACTGAAGCTCTACCTATTAATATTTCAACAGATACACTCTTGAATTTAAAAGAAAATTTGAATTACCGCTGGTGTCCTCAGTCACTAAAGTACCTTGGAGTTCACTTAACCTCCTCTTACTCCACACTTTTTCAGGCAAACCTATGTTTATAGAATTTAATAGTTTACTGAAAACATGGAAGAACCTTCCTCTATCCCTCCTAGGTAGGGTAAATGTTCTCAAAATGTCAGTGCTCCCCAAACTTCTATATCTTTTTGAAACCCTTCCAGTAACGATCCCAATGTCCCAACTGAAACTCCTTCAGAGAAATTTTCTAAATTTTATATGGAATAACAAGTCTCATAGAATAGCCGGCTCGTTTCTCCTTGCAACTGCAGCCAGAGGGGGCTTAGGGGCACCAGACATAATCACATATTATTATGCTACGCACTTGAGAGCTATAGCTTCTTGGACATCTAGATGTGCCCCTAATCGATGGTCAGAGATTGAGATGAGCATTACAGTACCGGCTCATCCATGCTGTATGTTATGGCCATCTCCTGACAAATCTACCTCCCAACTGCGTAGAATCTGTTTAAATCCAATGCTATATACACTTTCAATTTAGAAAAGCTGTTCAGGTAAATACTCTCTCACAACTCAATGCTCTCCTTTAATAAATATCATCTTCAATCCAGAAATTCCTGACAGCCTATCCTATAAAGCTATGCTACCTTGGACAAAAGCAGGTATATTCCAGCTACGCCATGTAGTTCATCCCGTGACGCACAAACTGTACACCTTCTCCGAATTACTATCTAAATACGAAATCCCAAAGAATCTTTTCTACTCTTTCCTACAAATCAAACATTTTTTTCTCCAAAAAAGCACCACAACTGACTTTAACCATACCTACGGAATTTGAACTGATGTGTTCCAGAGGCCCCTATGAACCCCGCCTAATATCCACTATTTATAAAATTTTGCATGCTACTCCCATCATTGCTGAACACACTCACTCCTATATGCGGAAATGTTCCCACATCTTAAATAGATCCATTGCGTTACAGGAATGGAGGGAGATCTGGAAAACTACTTCTAAGATATCCAGATGTGTGACCCAAATAGAGACGGCCTAATGTTTTGGTACAGGACTCCAGAATTTTTGTTGAAACAAAAACTGACAGCTTCTGGTTTATGCTGGAGGTGTGGTAAGTCCATAGGCACTCACTATCACATATTTTGGGAATGTCCCTTGCTCTCACCCTTCTGGACACAGATCCACACACTCTTGGGAAGGATCCTAGACCTCCCCATTCCTTTCCAACCCATACATCAATTATTGGGCCTTCCACACAAAAAATATCGAAGCCCCGTAGGAAACTGATGGCCTTTATCTTACTGACAGCCAAACAGGCCATACCTCAATGTTGGCTTGCCAATACCCCTCCTACTTTTGCAAAATTTCTAACTATCATAGCAGACGTTCGTAGGATGGAACACCTTACAGCTGTAATTGAGGAATCCCTTCCTAATTTTGACAAGGTTTGGGGGTCATGGGATGCTTCTGAATACAACCTGGAGAAATCTTAGTAGTCACAAATAAATGCATTTGACAGATTTGATCTCTGATAAAACGATTAGTCAAAAATTTAAATAGATTGTTGATGAACTCAACATATTTTTCTTTTTCTCACCATGATGTATATACAATGACTGTTAATCATTTCACACCATATTTTTATCCCTACTGTACAAAATATGTCATGTTTCAGTTTCTATTGGATGGAACTCCCTTTAGTGTCCTTTTTTCCTGTGAACATGTATGATGAAGTATTTTTGTTATCTTTTGAAAATATTCCATAAATAAACAATTAAAAAAGACATAGGGGGTCATTTACTATAGCCCCAAAAAATGATCCTGCAGTACCAAAAAAAAACTCTCAAAAAAGGCCAGAAAGACTTCAACTCTCAGAAAGTCAGCGCTAATGCAAATGGAAAGCAGCTCTATTGCTGGCAATAATGCCTGTCAGATCACATATGCTGGAATAGTGGAAGTCAATGGGGCTCGAACCTGCAAAATCCAAAGTTCTCACTAAAGGCTTATATGCAAGTTCTTTGCCATAAAAAGTGTTTGGAGACCCGGGTCCTGCCCCAGGGGACATGTATCAATGCAACAATTTTTTTTAAAAACGGACGTTTTTTCGGGAGCAGTGATTTTAATAATGCTTAGAGTGAAACAATAAAAATGTAATAGTCCTTTAAATTTTGTACTTGGGGGGTGTCTATAGTATGCCTGTAAAGGGGCGCATGTTTCCTGTGTTTAGAACAGTCTGACAGCAAAATGACATTTCAAAGGAAAAAAGTCATTTAAAACTACTCGCGGCTATTAATGAATTGCCAGTCCAACAATACACATAAAAGTTCATTGATAAAAACGGCATGGATATTCCCCACAGGGGAACCCCGAACCAAAATTTAAAAAAAAATGGCGTGGGGTCCCCCTAAATTCCATACCAGGCCCTTCAGGTCTGGAGTACAACTTGTCAAGCAATTCGGAGGTCCAAAGACGCCCACCTGTGAAACAAGTCATATATATTTTAATAGAAAGGAGCTCTCATTTATACTTGCATTTACATCAGCAGAACAAATGCAGGAAGTGATGTGTGCACATGTGTAGGGATGCCAAACAAATCAATGAACCCCACCCACACCAAATCTAACTACCACATCCACCCCCGCATTGATTAAGCACAAGTACATATCATACCCTTATCCAGAAAATGAGCAGCACCTCCTCTTTGCTAAAGAGGGACCTCGCCATATCCACCTAGATGGAGATCCTGACCAGCACAGGAACTTCCGGGTGATTACAATGACTTATTTCTGGGTCCGAAGGAGAAACCACACTCTTTTGATCGCTGCTGCAAATATTTGATCGCAACCACAATTAGATTTTTTATTATTTTTGTTTATTTGCAGATATGCAAATTTGTATTTCTACTTATGATATTTAAAGGCGTTCGATAAGAAATGGTGCCCCTGGGTTAGCAGCAGGTGAATGACAAAAATAAAATGCCCAGTCTGAGCCCTGGTTCACACTGACAGAGGGAGGAAATCGTTCAGCTGAAATCACACACTTTCATTCCTGCATGTCAGTCCCGACTGCAGGGGGAATTTCAGACATCTGTGCAGGTTTCTGCACTGATATCAATACAAATTGCACCCCAAAGTCGCACCAATTAAAACAGTGCAATTGTCACCGCTTTGACATGTCAAATCGCACCAATGTGAACTAAAGCTGACACATACAACAGCTGATTTCATTACCTGCAATTCTCCACAGCTGTTTTATATAAGATTCCACCTTTATCATTTACTTGCAGGTGTGCAGAAGCCTAGGTTTACATTGGAGCGATTTGTCGTGCGATTTGAGAGATCAAATCGCATGACTATTGGCAGAAATGGCACTGTTCCAATCGATGCGACACCATTTTTGTGGCGCCGTACCAATTTGCTAAAGTAGTTCCTGCACTACTTTTGCCGATTTCAGGTGCAACTTCAATAGGCATTTGTGTATGAAGCCACACGGATGTCTATCAAGTAGCACCTGAAATCACGCTGACCTTGCTACTTTGAAATCGTGCTACTTCAAGTGAAGTAGCACGATTTCAAAGTAGCATCAATGTGAACCAGGGCAAAGAGATTATTTTTTTGGTGCACAAATACATATTGAAATAAAATATAAGAGATATTGCACTTTCCCAAAACCACTACCCACAAAAACAAAAGAGAAAGAAAAGTAGAAGAAAAAAAAAACAATAATGTACTTTTATTTTACCAGCAGAAAAATGTACATTCATTTACTAGCTTCAAAAAAATTTGGACAGGATATACGGTGCTACATTTAGCAATGGGATTTTAAGGGCCCTGCTCATAGGAGCTTACAATCTAAAATTTGACAAAACCTTAGAGTGGACACAGCTTTAATTTCAGTGTGTAATGGGCAACACATCACATTTATATCTGCAAGATTATAGAAACATACTTAACAGTCATTCTTACAAAGCATTCCAACATAATATTACAAAGAAGACTTATTCAAAACACCCACCACCAGCCCACAATTCACACATACATTCATTGGTGACCATGTTCTGCTGGAAGCTGCATTTCGGTGTACACAATTAAACAATGAGATCAGAAAGAGTAGGTCAGGAGATGCTTCCAAACGATGTTTGCATGATCAGACAGGAACAATACACGCACAACATTGACAGCATGGCCACATAAACCCACTTTTGATTGAAAAAATGCACAAGAATTTAATCAAATATCCCTAGTTGGGCATTTGTCAATATGCACAATATCATTCCTTCTCCCCCACAAATCACAGCAAAAAACCTGACCTTCTCAGGCCAAACGAACCCCCCTACTGCAGGCCTTTATATAAGAGAGGTTGTATTGTTAGCACACTGATACACCCAATAGAAGTACACGCCCACCTGTCTCTTCATGTATGTCTAAAGTGATTGCACCTGATGGGCAGGAACACATAATACTATTTGCAACTGTGTTAGCTCTTGGCTATGTGCATCAAATCTCCAACTACAGGACAAAGATCAAAGTCCATTTGCATCCACATAAACAAAGCAACAGTTTTCTAAGCATATGTACCTGTGCAGTGTAAACCCTAAAATTTGAAATGTCCAAGTCCCTGGGCATGATTAGTGCTAATAAACATTAACATCAGTCCCTGGCTGCAATGAGCTTCCAATATAAAATCCAAAATTAACTTTCTTACATTAGAACCCATTTCAACAGGAGACAAATAACATGACAGCATATCTTTGGATTGTGGTGAGAAACCCACACAGAGAGAACATATAAACTTCAACACAAGGATTAGCATGTTGATGAATTGAACCAACATCCCAGGTGCTGTTAGACAGAACTGCTACCCACTTAGCCACCAGGCAGCCTCACACATGTTCTCTGCATCTCTGCGGTGTGAACCAGCCCTAAGTCCATAGCCATGCTCAGTGTCACAAGCAATATACAATATATTGGCCTAAGTATTGGGACGCCTGGCTTTAAACGCACATGAACTGTAATGGCATCCCAGTATTAGTATTGGGTTCAAAACTCATTTGGCCCAACCTTTGCAGCTATAACAGCTTCAACTCTTCTGGGAAGGCTGTCCACAAGGTTTAGGAGTGTGTCTATGGGAATGTTTGACCATTCTTTCAAGTGCATTTGTGAGGTCAGGTACTGATGTTGGATGAGAAGGCCTGACCTACAGTCTCTTCTCTAATTCTTCCCCAAGGTGTTCTGTTGTGTTGAGGTCAGGACTCTGTCCAGGCCAATCAAGTTCCTCCACCCCAAAATCACTCATCCATGTCTTTATGGACCTTGCTTTGTGCACTGGTCCAAATGATTTGGTGGAGGGGGATTATGATGTGGAGTTGTTTTTCCGGGGTTGGGCTTGGCCTCTTAGTTCCAGTTAAGGGAACTCTTAAGGCATCAGGATACCAAGACATTTTGGACAATTTCATGCTCCCAACTTTGTGGGAACAGTTTGGGGAAAGTCCCTTCCTGTTCCAACATGACTGCACACCAGAGCACAAAGCAAGGTCCATAAAGACATGGATGAGCAAGTTTGGGGTGGAGAAACTTGACTGGCCTGCACAGAGTCCTGGCCTCAACCCGATAGAACACCCTTTGGCTGAATTAAAGTAGAGACTGCGAGCCAGGCCTTCTCATCCAACATCAGTGCCTGGCCTCACAAATGCACTTCTGGAAGAATGATCAAACATTCCCATAGACACACTAAACCTTGTGGACAGCCTTCTCAGAAGCTGTTCTAGCTGCAAAGGGTGGGTCAAATCAAATTTTAACCTTATGGACTAAGACTGGGCTGCCATTAAAGTTCATGTGTGTGTAAAGGCAGGTGTCCCAATATTTTGGCTAAATAGTGTATCTGGAAAAGACTTACAATGGTGGTGGAAACCTCCTACACATAAATACGACATTTAGACATAGTTAAAGGACCTGGGAGATGAGACAACTTCTCTACATGAAGCAACATGTTTGGGATCTGAACCCAGACCCTCAGGGATACTAAGCAGAAGTTCTAATCTCTAAGCCACGGAGCTGCCACATGTGAGAGCCTCCTACACATAAATACACATAAAAACACATAAATACTGCATTTCTTTGGACATACAGGAGATGGAATTACATTACTCAAGAGTTATTCTTCTTGATTTATTCTGTGATATTTGGTGTTTTTTTTGTGGGTGAGAGTAGAATATTACCCTCAAATTTTTGGGAATTACATTTTGCTTTCTGATGTTGGTACACATATCACATTTTTGGGGCTCAAATTATGAATATTTGGAAATAATAAAAATCACAAAAAATTGTGATTCATTTTAAATTTGCATCATCAATGGTATTGTTTGTGGATTGTAAAGACACGGTTGAGTTTGGGTAAAGATTGCTGTGAGATGGAGAGTAAGGCCTCTTTCACACGGACGATCCGTATGTCCGTTTTTCATCCTTCCGTTTTCGGATGAAAAACGGACATACATTCATCCCTATGGAGCGTCGGATGTCAGCGGTGACATGTCCGCTGACATCCGACCCGCTCCGATCCGAAAAGTGTAACGGAGGAAAAACCTACTTTTCCATCCGTTTTCGGATCGGATCGGATGACGACGGACACTACGGACCGTCATCATCCGATCCCCCCATAGGGGAGAGCGGCGCTCTGACAGGTCCGTCGCTGCACAGCGTGCAGCGATGCACCTGTCATCTTCCTGCTCAGCGGGGATCGGCGGAGCTATCCCCGCTGAGCAAGCGGATGTTCACGGGGCAGATCATGACTGAAAGTGACAGAGAAAAATATATTTTAGCAAAACATCAAAACATTCCACATTCTAGTATTCTTGAAAACAAAATATTTTAAGTAGAATCAACAATTTTGCAAAGGAAAATTTATTTCAGAGAAAGATACATTTCATCTCAACATTAAAAGGTTTTTTTGTGAAAGTTAGAATTGTTCCATTAGAATCAATGGCTGAAACTTGATTTGGACTAGAATAGAGCAGATTTTCACATTAAAAAAGTGCTCTCTAATTAGCTTTCATTTTGGTATTTACTATAGCGCCGGGTAAAAAAGACACTTGAGTTAAAATGAGAGTTATTTTCAGGTCTGAGCATGCTCAGTTGTGCTGGCACCTAGTTGTCCAAAACGGGGAATTTTTCACTTCTCAGACTTTTAAAGATATTTTAGTGTAGAAATCATTTTTTCACACAGTTTAAAAGCAGATTATCTTTAAATAATATACAGCATATTTTGGTACCATTTAGGCAATTATATCATGCTCTAAACATTATTTACATGCGCACTACTCCAGGTTTTAGCAGAGTAAGGGTTTGGGCGCTATTTGGTTTCAGGGAACTATAGTAAATTTGATTTTGGGAGTATTTTCTCACCAATGCTATAGTGAATACTGTTTTAGCGCTAATTAGTGGCAATTAGCGCTAATTAGCGCCACAGCTCTATAGTAAATGACCCCCATAGACAGCACTGTTTTGGAATTTACAGATCTGACAGACAAGGTAAGAAAAAATACATACTGTAGATCAGTAAAAAATTTAACTTTTTTTTTTAAAAGGAAATATTTCCCATATGAATGTATTGATATAATGTACAAAATACAAATTTGGACTTAAAATCATAACACATTTGAGTCATTTTTTTAAAATGAAATATATTTATTAAATAATATGCCTAAAATCACAAAAAAACAAAAAAAGAGTTTCTTTTCTACACATTTAGAGTTGGTTTAAAATTGACATCTGGCCACCAACCCTGCAGGATCTTGCTCCCCACAAATAGACAAAAGATTTTCCAGCACATTCCAGATTTCCCAGCCTGTAAAACAACCAAATCGGCCCAGTTTAAGCCCTCTGTTTTTAAAGTAAACTATTAGGGCTAATTTGACAGTTTTGCAGACTGGCTGGTAAATGTGCTGGGAAATCTTTTATCTGTTTGTGATGTGCATTGCCCTTCCATGTGCACCTTGCTGCAAAGGCCACTTATGTTTGGCTGGTTGCCAATTTTTGTCAGGTTCTTGCTCCCCCTGTCTGGTGTCTTCCCACCTTCCCTTCCTCACTTTTATACTATCTGGTAGCCAGGAGCACCTTTTTTGTGGGAGCACTTCTGGATACTTGACGTAGGAATGGTTGCAAGACTCATATTGGCTTAATTGATGTTTGCTACAGATATATTTCTGAGCAAGATCTAGATACCTATTATATGAATGCCACATTGATAGAAGATGGATGTTGGAGACAGTAATGCTTCTTTACAGATATAATATTCACGTGATTCTCCAAGGTCGTTTGTGTTTTCTCTAGCATACCTACTCTACTCTGGAATTACCTTTGCTATGTGAGTTGGAATAGAGATGCGTGGCTTGGGGAACATACATACACATAACCTTACTCCACTTCTTACTGATGAAAGGGCCACACAACATGATAAACACTGCAAAGAAGGTACATGTTCCCCACAAAGTGGATCACTCATTAAAATATTTTAAAAATCATTTTCCTTGCCAGAGAAAACTCATATTGCTTATATGTAGAGAAATAGATAGCTACTACCTTGGAAGAAACATGGTTTAACCACTTCAGCCCCAGAGCATTTGGTTGGCCAAAGACCAGAGCACTTTTCGCAATTCGGCATTGTGTCACTTTAATTGACAATTGCATGGTCCTGCGACGTGGCTCCCAAACAAAATTGACGTTCTTTTTTCCCCACAAATAGAGCTTTCTTTTGGTGGTATTTGATCACCTCTGCGGTTTTTATTTTTTGTGCTATAAACAAAAAAAGAGCAACAATTTTGAAAAAAACGCATTATTTTTTACTTTTTGCTATAATAAATATCCCCAAAAAATGTATAAAAAAAACATTTTTTCCTCAGTTTAGGCTGACACTTATTCTTCTACATACGGTATTTTTGGTAAAAAAAATCGCAATAAGCGTTTATTGATTGTTTTCCGCAAAAGTTATAGCGTCTACAAAATAGGGGATAGTTTTATGGCATTTTTATTAATATTTTTTTTACTAGTAATGGTGGTAATCAGTGATTTTTATCGTGACTGCGACATTATGGTGGACACATCGGACACTTTTGGCGCTATTTTGGGACCATTCACATTTATACAGCTATCAGTGCCATTAAAAATGCACTGATTACTGTGTAAATGTGACTGGTAGTGAAGGGGTTAACCAGGAGGGGCACTGCAGGGGTTAAGTGTGTCCTAGAGAGGGTTTCTAACTGTGGGGGGGAGGAGCTGTGTGTACCCCTACACTGATCACCGCTCCCGATTACAAGGAGCTGTGATCAGTGACAGTGTCACTAGGCAGAATGGGGAAATGCTTGTTTACATTAGCATTTCCCCATTCTTCCTCTCCGTGAGACGATCGCGGGTATCCCCGCGGACATCGAGCCTGCAGGACCCGCGGTTGGACTCACGGAACTCACGGCGGGTGCACGCGCCTGCTATGCAAGCCTCGCAAGATCACGTACAATAACGTGATTTAGCGCAGCGGAGCCAACCTGCCGCAGTAAAACTGCGGTGGCTGGTCTGCAAGCGGTTAACCAATAAAGACATGTGATGTCAACCGTAAACCAACTCTACATGTGTAGGAAAGAAACTCTTTCTTGATTTTTATGATTTTAAACATATTATTTAATAAAGATATGTAAGTAAAAAAGTATGATCGAAATGTATTATGATTCTAAGGCGCACCTACAAATTACAAGTTTCTATTTTGTGCATAGTATCTAATATTTCACAGATGTGGTATATATACCCCAATGGCTGTCTAGGATCTATTTGCAAGTATCAGATAGAAGCCATTCTCTGACTCCCATGCTGTTAGTTCAAGAGCACTAAAGGTGAAGTGATATAGCTTTACTTTTGGTAGTGCACTGACCTGGAATTAGCATGAAACTGTGACTTAAGAAATGCTAGTTTCTACTCGAAGCCTGAAATGGAAGTGTTGTGCTTGGTAGGAAATTCTTAATTTCACAAATTTAAACAGCTATATAGTAAACTAGCCCTACTCCAGCAGTTATGGTCCAGAGGAACACAAAACAAAATCCCGTAGAGCAATTATGACCACTCTCGTCTCAGTTGGGAAACAAGGGGTTTATTTCTTTTTTTTAATATCCTTTATTTAATAAAAATAATTGAATATTTTACATTTAAACATACAGATAATATTAATATTCACTGTAGCAGAAAAAACAAAAAACAAATATAGTAAAATAACATTAATGAATAAATGGTTATGAAAAATAAAAGAACAATGTGGTACATAGCAGTGAAATTCCCCGAACCAAAATTAACGTATAGATTAGACATGGTCTTAATAAAAGTAAGGGGAAGTAACAATTAAAAAAAGGGGGGGGGGTTGGTAGCAAGCATCCAGAATGATAATTGTTATAATTCAGCAACTAGTTTTGATTAAAGTCTTTCCCTCATCTGACTTGAAGGTATGCCAATGAAACCATGTTTTATTGTAATCTTCAGGTCAATTATGGGATGAGAGTATGAGGTCTTCCATTGCAAGAATATCTTAAATTTTTGACAACCACAGTGACAGAGTAGGAGGTTGTGGGTCTCTCTATTTCGAAGAAATACAAGACTTAGCGGCATTGATGAGGTGCCGCAAAACTGATTTCTCGTAGGCTTCAATAAGTGTCTTTGAGGTATGTAGGAGGAATGACAAGGGGTTCATAATCCATATATTTTTGAGAAATCCTCTGCACCTCTCTCCAGAAATGTGTTAGTTTAGGACAGGACCAAAATAAATGTAAAAGGTCTTTAAACGGATTGAAGCAGGTGTTGAAACGTGCCATCTGGTAATCCTTTTGGAAAACGTGGATTCCCTGAAGTGGAATAGAGTGGGGAGATGCTAGAGATTAGAGAAGATTTGGAAAGGGTTTTGCAGCTAATTTTTATGGTAAGGCCAATTATGGGATGTGAAGGAAGTGAGGATGGAAGGTCAGAAAACCACCAAGGTGCGCTACAAAGGGGAATCAAGGATTTTATTTCTATTGACAAAGACAGTCACATCGAGTACTATCTCTATATCAAAAGGTATGTGAAATCAACACATAGGGGTGTATTTATATAAAATTTAAAAAATTGCATAGTTGTTCAAATGTTCAAAATCAAATATTCTCAGGTTATATTACATGTAGATCAAGAATATGTGAACAGGGAAAATACCACATTATGGCCACTAAATGGTGCTGAACTGTCATAGGAAATAATTATACGCCTCATCTCCATCTAGTGACCATAATGTGGTGTTTTCTTTATTCACATATAGGAACTGCAGAAAACATTGCCTAAGAGCCTTTAATATGTCAGTTTCCCACAAAATGAACTTACAAACAGTTTCAATGGATGAACAGCAATGTAATTTTTTATAAAGACACCCCTTAGTGATTAGGAAGTCCAAAACAATATATCTTCATGCAGGCTTTCAATTCTCTTTTGAGCATTTTCTTAAGTGAAGCAGTAGCCCACCACCTAACGATAAGTATAATCATATCATAATAATGTTTATTAAAACCGAAGATTAAAAACAGCAAGTTCACTTACATTCAGAATGTGCACAAAGCACAATGTATATCGCATAAGGTATAAAGCCCTCCAGCAACAGGTCTGAAATACAGCATGGCAGGTACTGACTGAAACAAACTAACTTAAAGCATATAATAACCAAGCCAGTTCAATCCTTCCACCAAATGGTACCTGACATTATGATGTATTCTGTGTGGCCATAAGCTATGTGTTTTGTGAATACTATTAGTTTTTTATACATTTTACTATTATTGCTTCATGTGGTAGGGTATTTCACAAAATAAAGTGTATCTGTAGCCAACACCTTTTGGACTTCTGACGTTTTAAATAGAGTGTTAAAAGCTTATAAACCAAGTCATGTTTTTCTTGTTCTCTTTGGCTTTACTGGGAACATTCACCCTTTCTTTTTTGGCCTGGTGACCATTGTCGCTGCAACTAAGAATGATGAGATGACAGTGCAATAGAAGATGAGGGAAAATGTTTAAGTGGGAACACTTGTTCCACTGATGCATTTATAGGGGGGAATTTATTTTCACTTCCTTTTGTGTTGCTGTAATGGGAGATGAAGAGAAAACTCCCAATGGCACAGTAGACAAGAAAACATACAATGGTTTTAACCTTTAACATGCTTTATCCAAAGCAAAAATAAAAGTTTTGGGTTAAATGTTAACCATTATTGCCTTAACCAGTTACCGACTGCACTCTAGTCAAATGATGGCTACAGTGCGGCTTGATAACTCTGGGAGGGCGTACATTGACATCCTCCCAGAATCACACTCCGTGCGCCCCCTGGGGCACAAACACGGGACTATCCGTGCTTGTCGTGTTCATGGGACCCGGCGCAACACGGATCTTGTTAAAGAGCCAATAACAATGGCCCTTTACCACAGATCAATCACAATGTAAACACAGTGGGGTCATTCAGGGATTCAACGCTCTCCTCTCCTCACACAGATACAGCGTGAGTGAAGAGGGGAGCGATCAAGTGAAAAACTGAGTTTCTTGCTATATTACTGTCCCCAGAAGAAATGGCCCAATCCAGAAACCAGCTTGTGTCCACGACTATAATTTGTTCACGGAGGGAGTGGACTTCAGTAATCAGATGATTGAACCTTACCTTCCCACAAGAAAACCCTGTCATTGGTATAAAAAGGTGTCTATTTATTTTTTCAGTTTGGCCATATACAACAATTATGTTATTTACCAAAAATCTACAGAGACGCCCGTATCCTATTTGCATTACTCAGAACAAGTTATCTCCGCCCTTTTGTACCCTGAAGGCCCACCAGAAAATATTTGCTCTTATTCACGGAGCAGACTCCACGAACACCACTTTCCTGAGAAAATCCCCCCCGTGAAACAGGCCACAGACGTCTGAAGAAATGCCGGGTGTGCTCCAGAGGAGGAGTTAGAAGAGACACCACATTATTGTCCCCAATGTCCTTCCCAACAAGGCCTCTGTATAGGTGACTGTTTCCGCCGTTACCATACTTCTCTACATTATTAAGGAAGTATGGTAAATGTAATTCTCATTCCTGTCATTTTCCTCCACACCCCTTATGCCACTGCACTGAACTGTACATACCTCTACTTTCTCTGGAACCAACCCTGGCCTGTTATACGACCAAGCTTCTGCCTAACGCTATACATACCTCTGTCTTCTCCGGAACTGACCTTGGCCTGTTATATGATCACGCTTCTGCCTACTGCTAAATTGTACCTACCTCTGCCTGCTCTGGAACTGACCCTGGACTGTTTGGCCACGTTTTTTTGCCCGCCTCTTGGACTGATCTTTTACCCTGCTATGCTAGTGGGAACACAGGGGTTTAGAATAGTTTTTCTGGATGAAGAAAACAAATTTTGTAGTTTTCTCATTCCCGGATTAGAGTCTGGAGACTTAGAGGCTTCAAAGAGATTTCGGTGGGAGAAGCCTCTACCCCGTCCCCATTCTTTTCTGGCCTGCTACTTGGACCATGTTCCTGCTTACTACTGGGACCAATATTTTGGCACTGTTGGCAATATCTCTACCTGCACTGACCCTGGACTGTATATGGACAGTATCCCTGCCTGTACTGACTATAAACAATATTCCTGCCTGCTGCCTGGACAATTCCATTCACTGTCGCTGGCCACATCCCTGCTTGCTGCCTGGATCAGGGCTCTCCTCCTGTGGACAACCACACTACTAAAACCGCAGGTAATCTTTTGTTTACCCTTTGCTCAGCAGAATGTATTTTATGGTGTAATTCTTGGTATGTACATGCTATGTGTTAGAAATATGAAGGGCCTTCAAAAATGTGATAGATTGTAAGGGAATTAGATGTGTAATTTATGTCCCTAAAAAACCTGATGTGCTCCTTGGATGTTGGGCCTCTATATGTGGCCAGGCTGTGTAAAAGTCTCACACATGTGGTATCGCCATACTCAGGAGGAGTAGCAGAATGTATTTTGGGGTGTCATTTTTGCTATGTACATGCTATGTGTTGGAAATATCTTATAAATTGACAACTTTGTGTAAAAGAAATGCGTTTTCATTTTTTTTCTACATTTTTCAAAAACTTCTGGAAAAAAATGAACCGTTCAAAAGACTCATTATGCCTTATAGATTATATATTAGGGTGTTTGCTTTACAAAATGGGGTCATTTTGTGGGTGTTTCCATTGTTCTGGTACTCAAGGGCCTTCAAAAGTGTAATAGGTGTTTGGGAGATTAGATGTGAAATTTATGCTCCTAGAATACCTAAAGGTGCTACTTCAATGTTGGGCCTCTGTATTTTACCAGGCTGTGTAAAAGTCTCACTATTGTGGTATCCCCATACTCAGGAGGAGTAGCAGAATGGGGTGTCATTTGTGGAATGCACATGCCATGTGAGAGAAATAACCTGTTACAATGCCAATTTTGTGTGAAAAAAAAAAAAATCTTCATTTTGCAAAGAATTGTGGAAAAAATTACAACTTCAAAAAACGAACCATGCCTCTTACTAAATACTGTACCTTGGAATGTCTGCTTTCCAAAAAGGTGTCATTTGGGGGGTATTTGTACTTTCCTGGCTTGTTAGTGTCTCGCGAAATGAGATAGGCCTTCATTACAGGTGTGATCAGGTGTGATCAATTTTCAATAATTGGCACAAAAGCTTGTAAACTCTAACTTTAACAAAGACCAAATAATTTACACTGATTTGGGTTATTTTTACCAAACATATGTAGCAGTATAAATTTTGACCAAAATTTATGAAGAAAAATTGCTAATTTTTCAAAATGTTATAATAGAAATGAAGAAAAATGCATTTTTTTTACAAAATTCTCGTTCTTCTTTTTTCATTTATAACACAAACAATAAAAAACCCAGAGGTGATCAAATACCACCAAAAGAAAGCTCTATCTGTGTTAAAAAAGGACGAAAATTTCATATGGGTACATTGTAGCATGACTGAGTAATTGTCATTCAAAATATGAGAGCACTGAAAGCTGAAAACTGATCTAGTTAGGAAGGGAGTTTAAGTGCACAGTGGGCAGGTGGTTAACTGCTTGCCGACCGCCGGCTGTCAATTGATGGCCAGGCGGCACGGCTCTCGTTGCAGGAGGGCGTCATATGACGGCCTCCCATTTAAACAGGGAATGTGCGCGATCGTGTGCGCGCATCCCTGTTCCTTCGGTGGCGCCGTGTCACGGAGACACCGCTCGCCACCGAGGGGGGTGAACAGCCATTGGACATGGCTGTTTTCCACGTGATCGGCCATGATGAAGTCACGGCCAATCACAGATAGGTCCACCTCATTGTGCACGGCGCATGCAGGGGATAGCGAGCGCACTGCGCGTGCACGTCGGTGGCGGAGTGTTCCCGGGAACACTACTCGTCACCGACCCCGGTAAAACAGCCCTTGGCCGGCTGTTTACCCATGTGATCGGCTGTGATCCTTTCACAGCCCATCATAAATGTAAACACAGAGCGGTAACTAGCTGTTAACAGCTCTTCTCTCCTCACACACTGTTTACAGTGTGAGGAGAGAAGAGCCAGAAGCAGTGAGTTACTGATCTGTGTTCTGTAGTGTCTGCACCAACACCATACCTGTCCCATCGCCCCCCAATTGTCACCTGTCACCCAACAGTCACCACAGTCACACAATAAAGTGCACCTGTCACATAAGGGAATGCCATCAGTGACCGTCAGCGGTGCACCTGTCACCCGTCACAAATCAGTGACCATCAGCGGTGCACCTGTCACCCATCAGCCATCATCCATCACCCATTAGTGGCCGCCAGCCATCACCCGTCACCCATCAGTGACCGCCAGCCATCACCCGTCACCCATCACCTGTCACCCATCAGTGACCATCAGCAATCACCTGTCACCTTTTAGTGACCGCCAGCCATCACCCGTCACCCATCAGTGACCATCGCCTGTCACACCGTCATCACCTATCAGTGAAGGTCAGCTGCCACCCATCGCACAGCCCATCAGTGACCGTCACCTGCAACCTGTCACACCGCATCATGTCCAAATGAGTATACAACAGTGAGGAGGCGTTCCAGATCCTCTCCATGACTGATGAGAGCAACGGGGAGTTCTCTTCAGATTCCAATTCTGATTCTGAATCAAATTCGACATTTGAACCGAATAGTGAATTGGCAAATGATTTGGAGGAAGAATGGGTTCCTCCCAAAAGTGAATGGCACTCTGGAAACCAGGATTATATTCCCAGGCCCAGTACCAGCGCTGCCACCAGCAATAGGCCCCAGGAACAAATTCCCAGGCCCAGTACCAGCGCTTCCACCAGCGTTAGGCCCCGGGAACAAATGCCAAGTACCAGCGCTGCCACTGGCGATAGGCCCCAGGAACAAATGCCCAGACCCAGTACCAGTCCTGCCACATCACACCTGAGTACCAGCACAGGAAATTCCAATCCAACTACTGGAGTGTCACCCCCCCAAGAGCCAGGGCCTCTACATACATGCCAGATGGTCTTGCCAACCCAACATGGCTGCCTTCCAACTCGGCATCACCAATTATTCCCCCTTTCACAGCACTGCCAGGAGTGCAGACCAACACCCAAAATTTCTCAGAGATTGATTGCTTTCACCTGTTTTTGCCCGACACTATGCTGTGGACCAGACAAATTTATATGCCCAGCAATATATTGCCAACAACCCCCAATCTTCATATGCCCGTCCTTTTGAGTGGAGAGATCTGAATTTGGAGGAGTTCAAAGTGTTTATGGGCCTCACCCTAAACATGAGGATTACAAAAAATAATGAAGGACATGCCTATTGGTCCACCAACCCTATCCACAACATGCCCATTTATTCTGCCGTAATGTCCAGGTCCCGATACAAGATGATAATGCGCTTTCTTCACTTCAGCGACAACACCCAGTGCCCTCCCCACAATCATCCAAATTACGACAAGTTATACAAAATTCACCCACTGATAAATTTCTTTTCTCAACAATTTGCAGAACTCTATGTCCCGATCAGAATATATGTGTCGATGAGTCCCTGGTACCCTTTTCAGGCCGGCTAGGAATAAAGCAATATATTCCTAGCAAAAGGGCCAGATACGGAGTAAAATTTTACAAGCTATGTGAGAGAGCCAGGGGATATCTGTATGCGTTCCGCATATATGAAGGAAGAGATTCCCAGCTCCAGCCCCCTGAATGCCCAGACTACATGGGCACAACTGGAAAGATTGTATGGGACCTGGCATAACCACTTGTGAGCAAAGGATATCACATATACGTTGACAACTTTTACACAAGCCTGCCCCTTTTCAAACACTTATACATTGCAAAAACCCTGGCCTGTGGAACCTCCAGAAAAAATAGGAAGGGCTTCCCACAATCTCTAGCAAACAAAAAGCTGCGAAGGGGGAAAGAACATCATTGAGATGCAACGAAGTGCTGGCCTTGAGGTGGAAGGATAAGAGGGACGTGCACATGATGTCCACCATCCATGACGACACTACAATTGAGGTACAAAGAAGACGAGGTCCCATTGAAAAGCCAACATGTGTCCAAGATTATAATCTCTACATGGGGGGGTGAATTTTAATGATCAAATGATTCAGCCCTATTTGTCAATAAGGAGGTCCCAATTCTGGTATAAGAAGGTAGCAATCTCTTACATTTGGCCATTTTCCTACGTAGTCTACACCAAATCCTTTGAAAGCCCCGCCCCCTTCCTAAAATTCATAGAAGAAGTTGTCACATCCCTCATCTATCACCAAAGACCCCCCCAGAAGACCTTCGCTCTGAGGCTGTTTGTCGACTTCATGAGCGCCACTTCCCCTTCAGCATTCCACCATCTGAAGCAGGCCGAAGACGGCAAAAAAATGTTGTGTGTGCACCAAAAGAGAATTTAGAAAAGATACCAGCTACCATTGTCCCCAGTGTCCCTCCCAACCTGGCCTTTGCATTGGTGAATGTTTCCAACTTTATCATACATCCCTAAAATATTAGCCCATATTTTTAACCATTTCCCCATTTTCATCATCTGTGCTGACTATTTTCCATTCCTCCCCAAATAACCATGCCACTGCCTTCCACGTGAACTGACCCTGGCCTGTTTTTTGACTATGCCTCTGCCTACCGTTTGTACTGCTTCCACGTGAACTGACCCTGGCCTGTTTTGTGACTATGCCTCAGCCTACCGTTTGTACTGCTTCCACGTGAACTGACCCTGACCTGTTTTATTAACTACACTACTGCCTACCGCTTGGACTGCTTGCACGTGAACTGACCCTGGCCTGTTTTATGGACTATGCTTTTGCCTACTGCTTGAACTGATCTGTTGCCCTGCTACTGTAGTACACAGGGGTCTCACATATCTGAGGGGCTCCAGAATTGTTTTTCTGGATGGAGAAAACAATTTTTTTTTGTTTTCTCCGGGTTTCGGAATTTCCGGATTAGGGTCTGGAGTCCGGAGGCTTCATAGAGATTTGGGTGAGTTGAAGCCTCTACCCCTGTGCCCCTGTGCACAGGTCTTACCTGATTGCGGCCCTCAGCCTGCTGCTGACTTACTGCCACCATGCCTCTACCTGTCGCATGAATGGACTACACCACTACCTGGGCTATGCAAATAATTAGCTGTAGCAAGAGGCAGTATGTTTATGAAGGGCTGGAGAGCGGTACAATAATGAGTGTCTGCAGGTAACAGTGTACCAGGACCAATATTATGGCTGTGCTGGCTGTCTCTGCCTGGACAATTTCTATGGACTGTGCTGTGCTGACAATATCCTTATGCTGACTATAGACAATATTCCTGCCTGCTGCCTGGATAATTACTATTGCTGTCGCTAAGCACATCCCTGCCTGCTGCCTGGACCAGTGCTCTCCTCTGTGGATACTACTAAAAGCACAGGTAATGCTTTTTTTTTACCCTTTTCGCAATAGAATTTATTTTGGATTGTAATTCTTGGTATGTGCATGCTATGTATTAGAAATATGAAGGGTTTTCAAAAATGATAGGTTGCCAGGAAATTATATATGTCATTTATGCTCCTAGAACGCCTGATGGTGCTACTTGGATGTTGGGCCTCTGTATGTGGCCAGGCTGTGTAAAAGTCTCACACATGTGGTATCGCCATACTCAGGAGGAGTAGCAGAATGTATTTTGGGGTGTCATCTTTGCTATGTACATGCTATGTGTTGAAAATATCTGATAAATGAACAACTTTGTGTAAAAAAAATGCGTTTTCATTTTTTTCCACATTTTCCAAAAACTTCTGGAAAAAAATGAACCATTCAAAAGACTCATTATGCCTCATAGATTATACGTTGGGGTGTTTGCTTTCCAAAATGGTGTCATTTTGGGGGTAATTCCATTGTCCTGGTGCTCCAGGGCCTTCAAAAATGCAATAGGTGGTTGGGAAATGAGATGTGTCATTTATGCTCGTAGAACGCATGAAGATGCTACTTCAATGTTGGGCCTCTGTATGTGGCCAGGCTGTGTAAAAGTCTCACACATGTGGTATCGCCATACTCAGTAGGAGTAGCAAAATGTATTTTGGGGTGTCATCTTTGCTACGTACATGCTATGTGTTGGAAATATCTGATAAATGGACAATTTTCTGTAAAAAAAAATGCATTTTCATTTTTTCACACATTTTCCAAAAACTTCTGGAAAAAAATGAACCATTCAAAAGACTCATTATGCCTCATAGATTATACGTTGGGGTGTTTGCTTTCCAAAATGGGGTAATTTTGGGGGCAATTCCATTGTCCTGGTGCTCCAGGGCCTTCAAAAGTGTAAATGGTGGTTGAGAAATGAGATGTGTCATTTATGCTCGTAGAACGCATGAAGATGCTACTTCCATGTTGGGCCTTTGTATGTGGCCAGGCTGTGTAAAAGTCTCACACACGTGGTAGAGTTATACTCAGGAGGAGTAGCAGAATGCATTTTGGGGTGTCATCTTTGCTACGTACATGCTATGTGTTGGAAATATCTTATAAATTGACAACTTTGTGTAAAAGAAATGCATTTTCATTTTTTTTCCACATTTTCCAAAACTTCTGGAAAAAAATGAACCATTCAAAAGATTCATTATGCCTCATAGATTATACGTTGGGGTGTTTTCTTTCCAAAATTGGGTAATTTTGGGGGCAATTCTATTGTCCTGGTGCTCCAGGGCCTTCAAAAGTGTAAATGATGGTTGAGAAATGAGATGTGTCATTTATGCTCCTAGAACGCATGAAGATGCTACTTCAATATTGGGCCTTTGTATGTGGCCAGGCTGTGTAAAAGTCTCACACATGTGGTATCGCCATACTCGGGAAGAGTAGCAGAATGTATTTTGGGGTGTAATTTGCTGTATGCATATGCTCTGAGAGAGAAATAATCTGTTAATATGACAATTTTGTAAAAAAAAATAAATCTTCATTTTGCAAAGAATTATGGGAAAAAATTACAACTTAAAACAATTCACCATGCTACTTACTTAATACCTTGGAATGTCTACTTTCTAAAAAGGGGTCATTTAGGGGGTTTTGTACTTTCCAGACTTGTTAGTGTCCCAAGAAATGAGATAGACCGTCAGTACATCAGGTGTGATCAGATGTGATTAATTTTCAGTGATTGGCACCATAGTTTGTAGACTCTATAACTTTCACAAAGACCAAATAATTTACACTAATTTGGGTTATTTTTACCAAAGATATGTAGCAGTATAAATTTTGGCCAAAATTTATGAAGAAAAATTACTGATTTGCAAAATTTTATGACAGAAACAAAGAAAAAGGCATTTACGGTCTTTTTTATTTATAGCACAAAAAATAAAAATAAACACTAGTGATTAAATAGGGTGGCACAGTGGTGTAGTGGGTAGCACTCTCACCTAGCAGTAAGAAGGGTCACTGGTTCGAATCCCAACCACGACACTACCTGCCTGGAGTTTGCATGTTCTCCCTGTGCCTGCGTGGGTTTCCTCCGGGCACTCCGGTTTCCTCCCACACTCCAAAAACATGCTAGTAGGTTAATTGGATCCTGTCTAAAATTGTCCCTAGTATGTATGAATGTGAGTTAGGGACCTTAGATTGTAAGCTCCTTGAGGGTAGGGACTGATGTGAATGTACAATGTATATGTAAAGCGCTGCGTAAATTGACAGCGCTATATAAGTACCTGAAATAAATAAAAAATAAATAAATAAATACCACCAAAAGAAAGCTCTATTTGTGTGAAAAAAAGGACGCAAATTTCATATGGGTACAGTGTTGCATGACTGAGTAATTGTCATTCAAAGCGTGAGAGCGCTGAAAGCTGAAAATTGGTCTGGGCAGGAAGGGGGTGTAAGTGCACTGTATTGAAGTGGTTAAAGAACTCCTTTCTGAACTGATGGTAAATTCACATACTGTATGAATCAAGGATAAATTCACCTATGCATTTTTTTTTTAAATGCTTGGAATAAAGAGGTAATTTGCCCGTTCCTTAAATTAACTTTGGGTATATCAGTAATAATGATAATAATAATGATAATGAGTTTATTTTAAGATACCATTTTTCTAAATGTAGCACCCCAATCTGGCCTTCCATACCCTTTATTAGCATGGCTTACATGTATAACCTTATCTTTATAAACATTACATTTCGCTGTTTCTTTACAATGTTTTGATTTGTTTTTAGTAAGAAAATTAACAAGAATTATAATTCCTCACACACAAGAATTATTGTTAGGAATAGTACACAAAAACATAGATACTATATAAACATAACCATGTGCATAGTGTAAAAACTCAAAAACCCAAAAACAGCCAAAAACCCTGTTGAGGCCAGGCATCTTGAATGGAGCATTATCAGATAGGAATTTTTCATTTTTCTTGATGAGGTTGTGTGAGTAAGGTAAGTTTGTCTCTGAGTTAGGGCAATGCGTCATATTGGTTGAGGTGTGGATAGCAATTTTGAGATATTGCAGCTAATTGTCAATGCTGCAAAGCCTTTGTTTTTGGAGTAGGCAGACATTGAAATGGTGAGGAAACATAGAATCATTGTAATGTAAAAATGATATTAATTGGGAAAGTTGAGTGATAAAAAAAGAAAGACCAAGAAAGGTAGATAAAGGAAGATGGTAAAGAAGGAGAAAAAAAAGATAAAAATTAAGCAAGTTATTAAGGTGAATGGAGGGAGAGGACCCCCCCCAGAAACAGGCTACAGATGACCAATTAAAAGTCAGTTAAGAGGCTAGCTTCTATTAGTGAATTGGTGTATTCTAACCAGGGTTTGCCAGATGCTTAAAAATGTACTGTTTGTATCTCTGAGAATGCTGGTCTATTTTAAATCATCTTTATCTAATTAAGTTTTATTTTGACCTCCTTTAAAAGAACAAATGCTTTTTTAAGGTTCATTTTTTTAATTTTTTAAGTAAAAAGAACTGAGTTCTATTTTGTGCTTTAAATATAGACAAATTGAATCTGTTCTGTTCACAACTGCCATTTCAGCACTCAGTCTTTAAGAATTCACTTTTAGGAATTCCCTTTATGCATTTTAACTAAAATATTCCTGTTCCCCATTATCTGTTTCTATTCTTTTTTTTAAATTTTGTCTCCATAAAGGTACCTACAGTATTTCACAAAAGTGAGTACACCCCGCACATTTTGTAAATATTTTATTATATCTTTTCATGTGACAACACTGACGAAATGACACTTTGCTACAATGTAAAGTAGTGAATGTACAGCTTGTATAACAGTATAAATTTGCTGTCCCCTCAAAATAATGCAGCACACAGCCATTAATGTCTAAACCGCTGACAACAAAAGTGAATACATCCCTAAGTGAAAATGTCCAAATTGGGCACAATTAGCTATTTTCCTTCCCCAGTGTCATGACTCATTAGTGTTACAAGGTCTCAGGTGTGAATGGGAAGCAGGTGTGTTAAATTTGTTGTTATCGCTCTCACTCTCTCATACTGGTCACTGGAAGTTCAACATGGCACCTCATGGCAAAGAACTTTCTGAAGATTTAAAAAAAAGAATTGTTGCTCTACATAAAGATGGCCTAGGATATAAGAAGTTTTCCTAGACTCTGAAACTGAGCTTCAGCACGTGGCCAAGACCATACAGCGGTTTAACAGGACAGATTGCACTCAGAGCAGGCCTCGCCATGGTCAACCAAAGAAGTGCTTGTGCTCAGAGTCATATCCAGAGGTTGTCTTTGGGAAATAGACATATGAGTGCTGCCAGCATTGCTGCAGAGGTTGAAGGGGGGGGGTCAGCCTTAGAGGTGCGCATCTTCACTGGTCTCACGATTCGATTTGATTATGATTATATGGTCAATGATTCGATTTGATTCCACAAAGCATCACGATGCATCATGATTACCAATGAACTCTCACTTCTGATTGGGCCGCCTAGGTGGCCCTTCCTCCCTGCAATCTTCTGGGATACATCACAGGTCCAAGAAGATTGCCCGGCCATTCAGGACAGAGCAGTGAGACATGCGCACCCGGCTGTGAAGCTGCAAGCTGTCACAGGCGGATGCCCACAGTAGTATTGCCAGCTCCATGGACAGGTGGGGGGTGAGAAGGGAGAGTTTGAGTGGCTGTTAAGTGAAAATATGTTGCGCTTTAATTAACCTATCAATCAATGCTTAAATTGCGTGTTAAAAATTAATAACTCATAATGATGGTAAAAATAAATAAATAAAAATGAAAGAGGGGTTTAAACAAATTGAGAGAGGGTATACTGGGTAATGTAGCCAATATTAGCAATCATGTAGCCTCATAATCATCAGTATGTACTACAGCAGTGGGATAACCCACAGATCCCCACCTTCAAATACACAATGAGTAAACCAATGTGACTGTTCTATATGTAAAGTCCAATTCAATACCAAAACAAGTCTGTTTTAAAACTTCTTTTCACTTTAGGATGTTTGAAAAGGTGTTTTGATAGCCGCTCTCAAATGCAGAAAGATGCATGCAATAAATCAAAGATAAGCATCATTGTGCAATGAACGGAATAACTCAGGGCAAAAAAATCATCAGGAAATTCATTCACATGAACCTGGATAGTTTGTGCATTAGGAAAACAATCAGCCGCTTGGAGCATGGTGATTCCTCACACCGCTACTATTGAGCTGATGACCAGCCTCGATAGTGTACGTCACTGACTCCTCCTACACATTGCGTCACCCGACTCGTGACTTTTTCAAGGGTTTGGGTGGCCACGTCACTGGATTGTGGGACAGGTGAGTGTCTTTTATTAAAAGTCATAAGATACACTTTTTTTGTAGCTGCTGGCTTTTAATAAACAAAAAATTGACTGGAACGCTTTCTTTGAATTAAAAATAACCTCACTCCCTTAACCACTTCAGCCCCGGAAGATTTGGCTGCTGTATGACCAGTCCATTTTTTGCGATACGCAAAAAGTTCATTTTTTCTCAGTTTAGGCCGATATGTGTTCTTCTACATATTTTTGGTAAAAAAAAAAATCACAATAAGCGTATATTGATTGGTTTGCGCAAAAGTTATAGCGTCTACAAAATAGTAGATAGATTTTTATTGTGACTGCGACATTATGGCGGACAGATCGGACACTTTTGACACATTTTTGACATTTATACAGTGATCAGTGCTATAAAAATGGATTGATTGCTGTAAAAATGTCACTGGCAGGGAAGGGGTTAACACTAGGGGGTGATCAAGGGGTTAATTGTGTTCCTTAGTACGTGTTTCTAACTGTAGGGGACTGACTAGAGGAAATGACGGATCGTGGTTCCTAGCTAATAGGAACACATGATCTGTCTCTCTTCACAGAACAGAACAGAACAGGGATGAGTGTGGGTTTACCCACACTCATCCCTGTTCTGCCTCTTGTGCCCGTGATTGCTTGTGGCCGGCAGTCATCGCAACTGTTGGCCACGAGCATAGGCACCCCTGATGTGACTATGCAAATATTAGGCTGCGCTACCAGTGAATAAACGTGGTCATAATTGATAAAACCAACTGAGTGACAATCAAGTATAAACAGAAAATTTTTTTAGATTAAGTAAAGTTATATATGGATCTGGTTGTATTATTTTTTTAAATATTTTAGATGCAATCACGAAGACTTCCTTCCAGAAGGTTTGGATTACTGGGCACGTCCACCATATGTGTAAATGTGTGCCTATTTCTGGGCATCCTCGAAAACAAAGAGTTGAGGTATTAGGTGAATATTTTGCCACTCTAGCGGGTACAAGGTACCAGCGAGTTAGGACTTTATAATTTGTCTCCAGTGCTAAGATGTTGGGTGAAGATGACTTAGATGTGAGCCATATGTTAGACCAGTCCGTGTCTTCTAAAGTTCGTCCCAGCTCCTCCTCCCACCCCTGAACGTAAGAGGGTCTATTAAGATTTACTACTCCATAAAATTGATTATAAAGTGATGAAATTGTACCTTTAGCAAATGGATCTTTTGTACAGATTGATTCAAAAATGGATAATTGGGATAATGGTGTATCCTCCTTTAGGAATGGTGTATAGAAATTTTTAATTTGGAGATATCTAAATATCTCAGAGTTTGGTAGATCATATTTTTCTCTAAGCGATGGGAATGAAAGGAATGATTTAGATGCTATGAAGTCATTTAGTGTCTGAATGCCAGATGTTGTCCAAGCTTTAAAAGAATTTGGGTAGATCCATGCCGGATAAAAGGCCGGATTTCTGATAAAAGAAAGGAGAGGATTGTGTGGAGATTGTAACTGATATTTGGTTTTTAGTTTATCCCAGAGAGATAAGAAGTGTTTAGTTATGGGATTATGAATTTTAAAGCGGTCTTTAGGATCAAGCTATAACAAGTTTGATATTAATAGAGGGTCATTTTCTGAAGCCTCTATAAATACCCATAATGGGATTTCCTGTTTTGCATGGTATTTGGACAGACTGGCCAAATGTGCTGCTCTGTAGTAGTTAGTAAAATTAGGGTATCCCAGGCCTCCTTTATTTTTGGGAAGATGTAGTGTGTGTATAGGTATACGTGGTTTCGAAGAGCCCCATATAAACGAAGTTGCTCTTTTTTGTACTATTCTCAAAAAATAGGAAGGAATTGGAATAGGGAGGACTCTGAATAGATAAAGCAATTTGGGTAGAATAGTCATTTTGATTGCATTAATCTTCCCTATCCAGGATAAAGGAAGTTGCGACCATTGTTTTATTAGACTTGTGATCTGTCTTAATACAGGAGGATAATTGGTTGAGAATAAGTCAGAATGAGATGCTGTTAAATGAATTCCAAGATATGGGATTGATTTTTCTGCCCATGTGAATGGGAGTGCAGCCCTAGCCGGGATCAATTCCATGTTTGTGAGCGAAATATTAAGCACTAGGCATTTCTTAGGATTAATCATAAGGCCGGATAGGGCTGCAAATCCATCAAGAGCTGGTATTAAGTTAGGACCAGAGACCTGTGGTGATGATAGAAAAAGTAATATATCGTCTGCAAATATACATAATTTGTGTGTAATATCTCCTACTTCAATGCCAGTTATAGGTTGGTTTGTTCTGATGTATTGGGCCATGGGTTCGAGTATAAGGGCAAATAATAAGGGAGATAATGGGCAACCCTGTCGGGTACCTCTTTCGATATTAAAGGCATCAGATTTGTATCCAGCATATTTTATATAGGCTTTGGGTTTATTATATAATGCTTTGATCCATGTTAAAAAGTGGGATCCAAAACCCCATTTTTGTAATGAATATTGCATATATTGCCAGGATACTGTATCAAATGCCCTCTTAATATCGAGAGATAGAAAACATAAAGGGATTTTCCGTTTTTTAGCAATATGTGCCAATAACACTGCCCTGCGTATATTATCGCCTGCCTGTCTATTTGGCATGAAGCCTACTTGATCTCTATGTATTAATTTTCCTATAATGCTATTGAGGCGTTTTGCTATTATTTTTGCTAATAATTTAATATCAAGGTTTAACAGAGAGATAGGCCGATAATTCACACAGGAAGTATCATCAGAAAGGGGTTTTGGGATCATACAAACAATTGCCATTAATGTTTCTTGCCGAAAAGAATGTCCTTCTAGAAGTTTGTTAAAAGTTTCAGTGAGAATGGGAGAGAGTATTTCTGAGAATGTTTTATAGTATAAAGCCGAGTAGCCGTCTGGGCCTGGTCTTTTGTTAAGTTTTAGGTCTTTTATGGCGTTAGCAACTTCATCTATAGTTATAGGCTCATCCAAACTGCTTTTTTGATTCTGAGACAACTCAGGTAAGGTTATTTTTGAGAATAAGGATTCAGCCTCTGTAGGATTAAATTCATTGTTTGTCTTGTATAAAGTTGCGAGGTGAAATTTATGGACTATTTTAACTGGATTATAAGTATAAACATTTTTTGATAATTTCAAATGTATTGGTTTGAAAGATTTGTTAGTTGAATTTAATGCCCGTGCCAAATATGTGCCTGGTTTGTTTGTATTCATGTAGAAATTGTGTTTGGAGCTTTTGAGGGATTTACCAACTGACTCAGTGAGAAATAGATCGTATTCCAATCTAGATTTTTCCAGATGAGATTTTGTACTCTGAGATGGATTATCTTGGAATGATATGTAGGCTGCATTAAAATTGAGTTCTAGTTTTTTTGCTAGATTTTTGCGTTCCCGTTTAAATAGTGCCATTCGTCTTTGTATTGTACCACGCAAGACAGGCTTATGAGCTTCCCACAGTGTTATTGGGGAAATGTTTATTGTATTATTAATTGTTATGTATTCCTTTAAAACTTGTTCAATGGCCATCTGATGTAGTGGGTGTTTGAGCATTATGTCCGGTAAGTACCACGTTGGGTCATGCGCTTTTGGTATGGCTGAGGCTATAGTAGTGTATACTGCATTATGGTCAGACCACGGAATCGGAATTATATCTGATGCAATAATTTCTGGTATCATTCCTATTGTTAGAAAAATATGATCTATTCTGGTGAAGGTTTGATGAGGGTGCGAGAAATAAGTGAATTTCTTTTTCATTGGGTTACTTTCTCTCCACGAATCTACCAGATTGCATTTGGAAAGAAGTTGAGGAAAAGGTAATCTAGAGGTTATTTTAGATGGTGTAAAGGGTGATTTATCTAGAAATGGGAGGAGGACCTGGTTCGAATCCCCGCACATTATTACTGTTCCTATTTTGTGTGTATTAATCACTTGTAATATATGTGAGAGGAATGGTGTAGGTTGTTTGTTAGGAGCGTAGTAGGAAATCACCGTGATTGCTGTATCCATTATATAACCCATGAGCATCAGGTATTTACCTTCTGGGTCTTTAATTTCTGATGATAAGGTGAATGGTGTGGATCGGTGAAATGCAATTAGAGTACCCCTTTGTTTGGTACAGGCAGAAGCCGTGTAAATTTGTTGATAAAAAGGAGAAATATATTTTGGAGTAGAATCTTTGGTGAAGTGTGTTTCTTGGAGGCATACTATGTGAGCCTTCTTGTTATGGAAAGTACGGAAGGCTTGGGTCCTTTTTTGAGGGACATTTATTCCCTGAACATTCAAGGAAATTATATTCAGTGGTGCCATGGTAAAAGATCAAATAGTTTTGACTTACTTTTTGTTATGCAGAGCTGACTGCGCAGATCAACCTGTGTGGACTGAAGAGATGAAAAGATAGGAAAGAAACCAGTGAATTCTGGAGTAAAGAGTAAACAAAAAACATATGAGATTAGATGATACACTGTATAAATTATTTTTTGCAAGTAATCACAATTTACCCGTGAAAGAGAATAAATATCTCTCTCAGGGGAATAAGTGCCTTCGTCACACTCCCACATAATATGGTTGGGAGAATGAGGAGGGCTAATGGGGGTACACGGATCTTCCGCTTACAGGAGAGAAGTGCTATGTCAAAAGACATCAAAATGATGATTCATTAATTGGAGTGCAGAATATAGTTTTTGTTAAAATTATTTATTCCAGGGTGGTTGTATATGGTTAGTTTTGCCCTAGGCTAAATAATTCAGTTAGAAAGGTACTGTTAATAACTTTGGTATTGATGAAGATGGTTTGAATTATTTTGGGATTTTAACCCTTTTAGAGTAAACAATTACATATTTTATTCATATGTAACTGTTTAGATATGTTAACTCATAAAATTGAGGTTGTATTGCTTCAGATTAGAATAAACAAAAACATAGTTCTAGGAACTAGTTAGGTAATAATATATTAGTTTTAAGAAAAGAAAGAAAAAGCTTCCATTACTTCTGGATTATTGAACATATTTGTCCTAAAAAGTAATAAATCTATTGTTATTACCTGAAAATATATAACTGAACAAGAATTTTTCTTGTTTCACTTATATATTCTAAGGCTATATGAATCAGAAGTAATAAGAAATATAACTGGAATGTAACATGATCCCACACAGTGTGTGACTATCAGAATGCAGTTACACTCAGTTATAAATACAGGTTTTTTTATAGAGAACCATCTCTTAGTATAATAAATGAAGAGATATCAGGAAATAGGATGTCAGTACATTGAATCTTCTTGGTCCATGAATGATGTGGCATAACAACCTCTTTTGTGAGAATGATGATTCCCATTTTGTTCTGATATTTTCTGGGTGCTGCCTGAAGGTGAAGATGATGCCATTCTTCTGCGTGTGGGAGAGTTGCTGCTTGTTGGTTCTGTCAGATTTAATTTTAAAAGGGTTTGTTGTAGTTCATCTGCTGATCTGCTTCTGTAAATTGTACCTTGGTAGTTAAATCTGACTGAAAAGGGGAAACCCCATTGATACATAATGTTGTGGCGTTGCAGTTCCATTAGTTGGGGTTTCATGGATCGTCTTTTAGTAATAGTAAGTTGGGATAGGTCAGCAAAAATTTGATAATTGTGTCCTTGAAAATTAAGTTCCTTTTTTTCTCTTGCAGCAATTAGTATTTGTTCTTTCGTTTTGTAATAATGAAATTTTGTGATTATATCACGTGGGGGTCCATCTTTCTTTTTGGCTGTGAGGGCTCTGTGTACTCTGTCCAGTTCTAAACGTTCAATAGGGATATCTGGCTTTAGTTCTTGTAATAGAGCAGTAATAGTAGATTGCAGGTCTGTCACAGTTTCAGGTATTCCCCTTATGTGCAAGTTTGAACGTCTGGCTCTATTTTCGTAATCTTCGAGCTTAGTTTGAAGTATTAAATTCTCTTCTTTTAATTGTTCCAATTCTGTTATATTTTCTTGGGTTGTAATTTCAATTTCATCCATTTTTATTTCTAAAGCTGCGGTGCGGTTTCCCAGCTCTCTTATTTATTTGGTTAGGCTGTTTGTTATTTGGTCTGAGGTTTGTTTTAAAGCCTTATGAAGCATCTTTTCAAATTGTAATAATATTACTGGGGTTGCTGAGGAGGCTTGTGGAGAAGTTTGTGAGAGGATTTGTTCTGTATCTGACTCAAATGGAGAGTCTTGCTGTGACATTTTCTGTCTGTGAGAGCGCCCTGATGCTGTATATTGTGAGGTGACTGGAGCTGCTTTAGTTGCAGTGAGTGCCTGTGAGCTCTTTGTGAGGTGATTTTTATTTCTGCCACGGCTTCCTCCCAGTACCATTTTTCCTGCCCAAACTTTCACAGTTTGTTCCCTGGGGCAAAAAGGTTCAAATGGATACCTTTTGAGCCTGCAGGCTCCGCTTTGTCCTTCTCTTCTCTCCTCAGCGGTGTGGAGCTCTAACAATGCATGTCTGCCCTGCTAGACTCCGCGCATGCCCCTTTCGATGCAGCAATAATTTCAACACCCATAGTCAGTCTGTCAGTGCTCAGACCACACTGCATCAAATTGGTCTGCATGGCTGTTGTCTAAAAAGGAAGCCTCTTCTAAAGGTAACGCACAAGAAAGCCTGCAAACAGTTTGCTGAAGACAAGTAGACTAAGGATATGGATTACTGGAACCATGTCCTGTGGTCGGATGAGACCAAGATAAACTTATTTGGTTCAGATGATGTCAAGCATGTGTGGCAGCAACCAGGTGAGGAGTACAAGGACAAGTGTGTCTTGCCTACAGTCGAGCATGGTAGTGGGTGTGTCATGGTCTGGGGCTGCATGAGTGCTGCCAGCACTGGGGAGCTACAGTTTATTGAGGGAACCATGAATGCCAACGTGTACTGTGACATACTGAAGCAGAGCATGATCCCCTCCCTTTGGAGATTGGGCCACAGGGCAGTATTTCAACATGATAACAACCCCAAGACAACCACTGCCTTGCTAAAGATGCTGAGGGTAAAGGTGATGGACTGGCCAAGCATGTCTCCAGACCTAAGCCCTATTGAGCATCTTTGGCATCCTCAAATGGAAGGTGGAGGAGCGCAAGGTCTCTAACATCCACCAGCTCCGTGATGTCATTATGGAGGAGTGGAAGAGGACTCCAGTGGCAACCTGTGAAGCTCTGGTGAACTCCATGCCCAAGAGGATTAAGGCAGTGCTGGAAAAAATGGAGGCCAATTTGGACATTTTCACTTAGGGGTGTACTCACTTTGGTTGCCAGCGGTTTAGACATTAATGGCTGTGTGTTGATTTATTTTGAGGGGACAGCAAATTTACACTGCTATAAAAGCTGTACACTCACTACTTTACATTGTAGCAAAGTGTAATTTCTTAAGTGTTTTCAGATATAAATATAATAAAATATTTACAAAAATGGGAGGGCTGTACTCACTTTTGTGAGATACTGTGAACTTTGTGAATTCAGTGTTTTTAATATTCTCTATCAGAAGATAAAGTACTATTTTTAGAAGACAATACTCATCACTCTTTATTACATCATGTACAATTATCAAGGTTCGCTGATTAATTACGATGTTAAAGAATATTACACAGTTGACTGAAGCATGTTACAACAAATGTATATCAATATTATAATTATATATAAAGATACTAGCAACATTGTATATATCCTCAGTTTTAGGAAACATTGTATTTATATTTTATTTCTGAACCTGAACTGCATAAGAACATAAACTGCAAATTAGTTTTAGAATACAGAAAATAAATGTTAGCTATGTGTCCGTACATACAGAATAATAATAGGTGTTGATCTTTTCATCCAGCAGACAAAAGAAAACACTCCATATTCTTGAGTCTTCAAAGAGAATCAGAGTAGAAGTTATGATTTATAAGAAATTAGTATTTCTTTTCTTCTCTGTGAATCAAAAGGTCGCTGTTCTCTAATTCCCGTATGTCTCATACATGAGTTTATTATACCAAATACTTAATTGTAAATGATCACCTTGTAAAACAACCCATTCCATTTAAAAAACCAAAACATGTGTATAAATATAAAAACATTATCAGCAAAAGAGCTGGGGAGGAGAAACAGCAGCACATCGATCTTCCCAGTGAATGGCTGTGCATGTGTGTGTGTGTGTGTGGGGGGGGGGGGTTACAGGACAATTCTGATCATTGGAGAGCAGGATGAGCTTTCAGTATAGCTAGAGAACTGACCAGGGTGTGGTCAATTTTTATTAGGAAAGCAGGGGGTCTGGCAGGAGCACCAGAGATTTCACACAATTTCACACAAAGAAAGTAACACAAAGAGAATAGGATACATTTTCATACAAGTACATAGTACAGCAGGCACATATCAGGATTATGAAATGCTGGGTTTACATACTGAAGATGAGGGCATGCTGGTGCACAGAGGTTCAATTCCCAGCAAGCATGTAAATACACTTAAATACGCTTAAACGGCACTTGGGGTGAGAAAGTGATCAAACAAGTCCATAAAGTCCACATACATTAGTAAAAGTTAAATGTTGCATTGGCGGCTGCTATCCTCAGAGTTTGGCCAGCTCTGTGTGGAGGGAATGAAAAGAGAACAGAGAAGCTAAGTGCAGTATTAAAATAAGCTGATTTATCCGCAAAGGGTTTTAAAACATTCACAAGTTGTGGTGTGGAAACATGCTCATCAAATAAATGCACCGTATTGGCCTCTCCATCCTGCAGACATGACCAACCAGGATCCTGACAGGTGTAGATGGTGTAGAATAGGCTAGGATCCCTAGTAGGAACCAGGCCTCTAGGAATGTCTCATCCACCCGTGTGTTCCACGCTGGACCTCCTGTTTCCCACTAGGCATCCTAGCCTATTCTACACCATCTACAGCTGTCGGATCCTAGTTGGCGGTTCCCTGCGGGATGGAGAAGAACGGCTGATACTTGATAAGTGTGTTTCAATTTCACATCTTTGTGAGTATTTCCAACCCTTTGCGAATAAATCAGCTTATTTTTAATACTGCACTTATGTAGTGCTTCTCTTTTCATTGGGTTTACATACTCATTAACATTTACCTCATTGTTTCATTTTAGTCCAAGCACACTTTGGGGCATGTGTACTCAATAATCACTAATTGCAGAAAAAAATTCCACTTTGGCTTTATTCAATAACAAGTTCCCTTTCTTAATTCATATACTGTATTTATAGAAAAAGTTTGTTTTTATTGGCATATGGAAACATTAGAACCTCTGTCAGGTTTTACTGCTGTATTTTCGTCTATGGTGACTATTGTCACTTGGACCAAAAGTGAAAAGAAATTTTACACTTTAGAGCTGTTACCAGAACAAGAGAATAAGGGAAATCTTCAAATTTGGACATCTGTTGCAGTGGGAACTGTTTAAGAGGGGCATTCTCCTCACTTTGTGGGGAGTTTCTTTTACTTCTTGTCACCAAATCACTAAAACAGAAAGTGGAGGAACATCTCCCCATTGGAATACAGCAAGAAATAATCCTTCCCTAATCTAAAAGTGGAAAAAAGTTTTTGTCTATGCAGAAATTTAAGTGCAGTAAGCAGTCATAACAGCCGAACAGAATTTACTCTAAAGTCCAACCAGTACAACATCAATTCTGATAAGAGCTGCAAATATGAATTGCAAGTGAAGGCTAAAAGCAATTTACTAGATATGGATTTATGTTTTTACACTCCCGATCAAATGTGTATGTTATTTTTTATTATTATAACTTTAATTAATATAATTGAAATTAAAGTATATTTATATATTGCTAGGAAAAATGTCTGCATAGAAATGTTATTTTTACATATTACCAGCATTACTAACTACATACTGCCCACACAATATGGTAACCAGGTTTTCACAGTAAAACTTGGGACACCCTACTGACCATGTCTACTTTTAACCACACTAACAAAAGCAAGCCCATATTCATTATCACATTCACAAAATCACCAAAAATGATTATGAAAATGGGAAATCCTTTGGCACTCTGTGGTGAGCAAAGATGCAGCCCCTGTAGGTGTGGTCTAATTGTGTGAATAGAGGGAGGGACTTAAAGGGGTATGGTTAAAGAAAACCTGAACTTACTTTGCTCTGTACCCAATCTGGGTCAAGAGTGCATAGGTCAGAAAGTGCAGGGGTCAGGAGTATGCAAGGCACAGAGTGCAGGGGTGATGACTGCATAACACACAGAGTGCAGAGGTCATGAGCAAGCAATACACAGAGTAACTCCCAAGCAAAAAGTAACTTACCTTCAAATACAATTTTCTCCACCCCATGACAAAACCATCTCCAACACAAATTCCACCTTACCCGCCTGAATTGTACTCACCGACATTGTGTTGCATCAGCTATTCTGCTGGTAATCTGTGTTTTTTCCTCTATTTGTGAATTATGGAGCTGCATATAATATCAATGAATCATGGTGTCACTTCAGGTCGGTCCACCCTTGCCTGTCACAGTCAGGTTCTTGTACAACTTGTCATAGGCAATCACTGTTACAGATAAAAAACAAAATCAACCAGCGCAAACCAAAATCCCTAATTAAGCAGCTGTGATACTGAGGGTAAAATTTATCAAATCCCAAAAAGTGCATCAAAGAAAAAAGCAGTACAGCGCATAAATTAAACTAAATATAATATAAACAAAAAAAGTCCAGTAAAGCAAAAATGCAGGCAAAATCCAGTGATTCTTCCAGTGATAAATAATGACATAAGGTAAATTGTTGCAGGGTGACTGTGGTGACAAACGTAGACCTCCACCTTCAGTGATACTAGCCGCTCACCTCAATGGATGGACCCCTGAGTTAATCAGTCAGGTCAAACACAGCAGTTCCCTCACCAGGTAATTAATCAGGAGGAGATGAGTGCCCTCATCACTCCTGATTGAGGCACTCATCTCCTCCTGATTAATTCCCTGGTGAGGGAACTGCTGTGTTTGACCTGACTGATTAACTCAGGGGTCCATCCATTGAGGTGAGCGGCTAGTATCACTGAAGGTGGAGGTCTACGTTTGTCACCACAGTCACCCTGCAACAATTTACCTTATGTCACTATTTATCACTGGAAGAATCACTGGATTTTGCCTGCATTTTTGCTTTACTGGACTTTTTTTGTTTATATTATATTTAGTTTAATTTATGCGCTGTACTGCTTTTTTCTTTGAATCACTGTTACAGAAAAGATGGATAATAGCACTCCTTCTTTATTGATCCATACAATCAAATACACAAGCGATGAGCAAAGACTTTAAAATGTTTCACAAACACAGTCTTAGTCATTCTACAATATAACTAAGCCCTTGTGAGCATGAAACATGTTAGGAGTCCCTGTTCATCACCTGTGAACATAACACTGACAAGGTGCTCCTGAAATGACATGTGGGTGTCATACATGCACGATATGATAAGACCTCATATGGCTGACTGGCAGTGATATCAAAAGCCCAGAAGCACAGAGCACAGTGTATCCATTAAAATCCATTTAATGGATACATGGTCCTCTGTGCTTCCGGGCTTTTGATATCACTACCAGTCAGCCCTTTGAAGTCTTAACATATCATGCTTACATGACACCCACATGTTATTTCAGGAAAAGCTTGTCAGTGTTATGTTTTCATGTGTTTCTTGCCACTATCCCAGTGGTCACCCTGATGCAGCCCTTCTAAATGGCTATTGATATCTGTTATTATGAAGGGATGTACTTGGTGAGCCACAATATTTAGGTAGGTGGTACATGTCAAAATAACATGAATGGAATGAAAGGTTTCCCAGCAGAACATTAAACAAAGCATCATACTGCCTCTTCCAGCTTGCCTTCTTCCCACAGTGCATACTGGTGCCATCACTATCACACAACCACACTATCACACAAAGATTTCCTTGTTTTGGCGCTCTGCAGCTCCAAGGATTACGAGGGAGGAAGTTTGGCGTGCCAACTTTAGAGAACACTCCTGTAATACACAGCTGGGCTACCAGCCCTACTTATAAAGTTATAACTCACCATGAATCTCCAAATCCTGCAGATAGGAAGGTTTCTACAGTTTTTTATTTTATTATTTCAGGTACTTATATAGCGCTGTCAATTTACGCAGCGCTTTACATATACATTGTACATTCACATCAGTCCCTACCCTCAAGGAGCTTACAATCTAAGGTCCCTAACTCACATTCATACATACATACTAGGGACAATTTAGACAGGATCCAATTAACCTACCAGCATGTCTTTGGAGTGTGGGAGGAAACCGGAGTACCCGGAGGAAACCCATGCAGGCACAGGGAGAACATGCAAACTCTAGGCAGGTAGTGTCGTGGTTGGGATTGCGACCCTTCTTACTGCTAGGCGAGAGTGCTACCACCACACCACTGTGCCAGTTCAAAGTCTGATTCCCAATGTTTGAACACAGTCATCCATTCCAAACTAGCTAAACATAGCCATGGGGTTAATTTACTAATTTTGGAGAATGCACAGAAACCAATAAGCTTCCAGGTTTTATTTCCAAAGCTTAATTGAACAAGCTGAAGTTAGAAGCTGATTGGCTACCATGCACAACTGCACCAGATTCCGAGTGCTCCAGTTTTAGTAAATCTCCCCCAATGTGTAATTGGCTGTCTTGTAAGCTAACCATCTTTTAATGTATCGGGTGATGCTGTGACCAGCTTCCTTTGAAAAGGTTGATGTGTGAAAACAGCAGTAAAAGTGGTAGCCTTGCTTGTGCTTGCAGAGAAAAGGGTGGCTTCTGCTGCTAGAATGGCAGCTCCTGAGTTTCAGACAAAGGAAAAGAAAGCTTGGGATTGGCCAATCCCAATACCAGGAAATAAAGTAAAGGTCAAATCTCAAAATTTTGGGTGGCTGTGATGTTTGACCTTGTAGGAAGTAGCTTCATTGTGTATACATTCAATGGTATCTCTGTGGATGACCAAGAAAAGTAGATATTTGACAAAATTCAGTTATCTTCCATTTTTGCAACAAAAAAAGAACATTTTTTTTTTAAATAACAAATTTTAGTTATTATCAGCAAATGACAACTGAACACATTAGTCTCAAACCTCTTCTAGATCTTCTAAATTAATCAGATCCTACACATTTTGAACTAGATACGAAAGAAATGAAGAAATAGAGTAGTAATATATTACCGAGTCTTGTGGGGTTTTTTTAGGAATACGCATTGTTTTTTTTACAAGTCAAACGTACAAGTTATTAAATAGAAACTAGATTAGAGATGTTTTGAATGTCTGCTCTAGATATATTAGGATAATAAAAATCATCAAAGGAGTTATTTACATCAGTCACACAAATGTAGTTAATTATTTGACTGTTTGTAATTAAAAAGACTGGGAGAAAAAATATTTCATTACACAATTTATGCAGCACTGAATTCAGTAAATTTTACCATTTGTGACACTTTATTCAGAACTTCAATTATGTGAACTGTTCTTATAGAATTTATGTTAGAAAACTGAAATTAATTTGCTAGTGCTCAGCCAGGAGTAAAAAATATATAACCACTAGAAGAACTATGCAAATATTCAGATCAAATAGAATCTAAAGAAAATCAACTCTGAGAATTACAGCTGATCCATTTCCAAGCCAAATAAGGGTGAAACATTGCAAACCAAGATGTAATGTCACAAATAATACAATATGTTTGTTATTCCTATTATAATCAGGGTATGATTTAATAAAGAAGTAATTGAAGCTATTGTTCAGGTATTGTATTATTTTTAAGCACTTATGGGACACTTATTGGAAGAAAACAGGAATTTCTGCAGAATTCTATAACTGAAGCAAACACAGATTCACTTAATCACTTTATCTTCTAGTAAATCACACCCTAAGCATGTAAAGGTGTCTCTATATAACAATCAAGTATATTAAATAGGAGAAACACAGTCCCTGGGAGTCTTAGAGTGTCTAAGACACTCTTTAAAATTTCAATGTCAGTGTGGGTGACAGATTCAGGTACATACCTGTTGTACACAGGTACATGAAGCTGGGGCACACACAGAGTGTGGAGGCACACTGAGAGCAGAGTGTCCATATAAACACTTTGACATCGCGTCCTCCCCGCTGTTGAAGCTGTCTCACAGATGGGGGGGGGGGGTTCTGTACCCGAGGGCAGTACCTGATGAGAATCTACAAACACTAGTTCCCATAGGTCAGCTCCCCTTGTAATTGAGAGCAGGGTGGATCCTTAGCCAATAGACAGCCTGCTCTGTTTTTTTTTTCTTTATTGAATTCCCTTCAGTGTTTGGAGAAAAAAAGAAATGCAAAATAAACAATTGACAGAAACTGTGTTGTCATTAAAAGGACTAAAGTAACAGCTTTAGGAGAAAGATTAAAGCATAGACAAATATATTTGGGCCGATTTACCAAGGAGTTAATAATCCTTACACATTAAATTGTCTGAATATTCACTTTAATTATCCAATCAAGTGCAAACATGTAAACAGCAATTTTCTTTTCACAAGAATGAATAACTGAAGTGAATATCTGCACAATTTATTCTGTGAAGTTTTCCAACTTCTTTAGTAAATCCGTCTCATTTTCTTTCAAGTTCTATTTAATGAGTGCTGCCTGTGTCACCAGATGGAGTCTGTTCCCTTTAGATGCAGAGTGGCTAACCAGGAGTTACAGTAGTTGCAGTGGCAGAGCTTTGCCAGTGCCTTCAGCTACAAAGGAAACATAGATAATTAAAAACAGTCTGGGATGGGCTGGATATCCATAGGCACTGGTGGGAGAACCCAGGGTGCCCACTTGACAGTGGAGGTGAGAGCATCTAGAAGGGCAGAATATAAAAAGCCACCTAGTCTTCACCAGCGCTCATGAAGGTGGAGATGAGTTAGCAGCAGGCAAATCTCAGGTTGCAGCCTTTTGACTCACCTGAGCAGGCAGCTACTGGGAACTAAGAGTAGGTGTGCAGGAGAGAGTCCCTTGCAGTGTGCTGGACTCATTGATCAGTAGGTAAAACACTCCAAGCAGACAGATGCACAGAACATATAAAGCTGTGTTCTATCAGCAGCTAAATCTAAACATACACATCTCAGCCAATGGATAACACAGCGCTTCAGTACTGAATAATCTTTCAGTAATTATGAATGAGCAATCAGCATTGTTGAGCTGTGTTATATACAGCATCAGCCAGACACTGTGGATCGCTCATTCATAAGTGAAAGCACACACGGCATTGCAACGCTGTGTTTTCCATCAGATGGGCTGTGTATGTGTAAAAGCAGCAGCTGATGGACAAACAGAGCTGCAGTGATATGTCAGTATTATGATTAAACAATCAGGGCTGCATGTTCATTCATAACAGTAAAAGAGCTAGTAGAGCTGAGGGTCTGTACAATGTATCTGTGACTGCTTGCACACATGCAGTGCATTGTCAGATATTTTACACAGAGCTACAGTTCTGAGTGTTGTTTTACTATCACAAATGAATCAGCAGCACTGATCATCAATTCATAACAGTGATAGATCAGTGACAGATCACTCAGCTTGCAGAGAGGGGCAAGGCTCTGTGCTGGCTGTTCCTCACCCAAAGGAATGCCCAAAATGTGTTCTTCAATAGGAGGTGGAGCTACAGCCAGTACATGGAGGTGAGTTTTGGGATCAATAGTACCCATACACCCTACTGTATCACCCGCTCATGTGCGCTCTCCAGAGCACACAGCGGCAGGATCTGTGACTGATCACTGTACTGTGAGTTGCCCTGGTAACATGTGATAGATGTGACCAATCTTAGTGAGCACATGAACAGTAGTAAACAATGCTATCATTGTTTACTACTGTGTGAGCTCTGGGATCACATGATACCAGGGCCAATCACAGTTTCCCTGTACCATGTGATAGCTGCGACCAACCACAGCACCACAGTAGTACACAAGCTTTCATGAATGAAACCTTTACACAGTCTTTTACCAATTACTTATTACAGTGATCGTCACTGTAATAAGCAATCATGGTGTAAAAAAAAAATCCTGACCACTGCCCCCCCACCCCCAGAGAAATACAGTGTCACTGTGGTAACACTGCACTGCTCTGGTGGCTGTATGTAAAACATCCTAATCACCAACACACCAGTTACAATGTCCCTAATCACCACCACACCAGTCATATTGTCCCTAATTACTATCATACCAGTTACAGTGTCCTTGATCACTACCACACCAGTTACAGTATCCCTGATCACCACCACACATTCCCACTGCCCCTAATCACTGCCACACCAGTCCTAGTGTCCCTGATCACCACAACACCAGTCCCAGTGTCCCTGATCACCACCACACTTGTCATATTGTTCCCTATCACTGCCACATTAGTTACAGTGTCACTGATCACCATCATACCAGTTACAGTATCCCTGGTCTTTATTAAATGCATCGTTTATGCCCCTGGATATCCTGAAGGTGCTCCCTGGATTTTGCGCTTCTCTATGTGGCTAGGCTGTGAAAAAGTCTCACATATGTGGTATCGCCATACTCAGAAGGAGTAGCAGAACATGTTTTGAGGTGTAATTTTTAATTATGCCTATGCTTTGGGTGAGAAATCTCTTATTAAGTATTACATTTGTGAAAAAAAAAATTCATTTTCCTTACCTGCATTTTCCAAAAACTTATGGTAAAAAATTACATTTTCAAAATACTAAGTATTTGCCTTTCAGAACATACCTTGGAATGTTTGCTTTCTAAAATTGGACCATTTTGTGGATATTTCTACTGTCCAGTAGGGATGAGCCGAACACCTCCCTGTTCGGTTCGCACTAGAACATGCGAACAGGCAAAAAATTTGTTTGAACACGCGAACACCGTTAAAGTCTATGGGACACGAACATGAATAATCAAAAGTGCTAATTTTAAAGGCTTATATGCAAGTTATTGTCATAAAAAGTGTTTGGGACCTGGGTCCTGTCCCAGGGGACATGGATCAATACAAAAAAAAAGTTTTAAAAACTGACTTTTTTTGGGAGCAGTGATTTTAATAATGCTTAAAGTGAAACAATAAAAGTGTAATATCCCTTTAAATTTCATACCTGGGGGGTGTCTATAGTATGCCTGCAAAGGGGCACATGTTTCCAGTGTTTAGGAACAGTCTGACAGCAAAATGACATTTTAAAGGAAAAAAAGTCATTTAAAACTACTTGCGGCTAGTAATGCATTGCCGGTCCGACAATACACATAGAAGTTAATTGATAAAAACGACATGGGAATTCCCCACAGGGGAACCCTGCACAAAAATTTGAAAAAAATGGCGTAGGGGTCCCCCAAAATCCATACCAGACCTTTATCTGAGCATGCAACCTGGTAGGCCGCAGGAAAAGAGGGGGGAAGACAGAGTGCCCCCTCCTGAAAGATACCAGGCCTAATTTTTTATTGTTTCACAATAAGCATTATTAAAATCACTGCTCCCAAAAAAACGGCCATTTTTAAAACTTTTTTTTGCATTGATACACATCCCCTGGGGCACTACCCGGGTCCCCAAACACTTTTTATGACAATAACTTACATATAAGCCTTTAAAATGAGCACTTTTGATTTTTCATGTTCGTGTCCCATAGACTTTAACGATGTTCACCCAAATTTTTTGCCTGTCCGTAAGTTCAGGTGCGAACCGAACCGGGGGTGTTCGGCTCATCCTTACTGGACAGTAGGGATGAGCTTCGAGTTTGAGTTGAACTCATGTTCGACTCGAACATCGGCTGGTCACAAGTTCGCCGAACAGCGAACAATTTGGGGTGTTTGCGGCAAATTCGAATGCCGCGGAACGCCCTTTAAAAGTCTATGGGAGAAATCAAAGGTGCTAATTTTAAAGGCTTATATTCATGGTATTGTCATAAAAAGTATTTGGGGACCTGGGTCCTGCCCTAGGGGACATGGATCAATGCAAAAAAAAGTTTTAAAAACGGCCGTTTTTTCGGGAGCAGTGATTTTAATAATGCTTAAAGTGAAACAATAAAAGTGTAATATCCCTTTAAATTTCATACCTGGGGGGTGTCTATAGTATGCCTGTAAGGGGGGGTCCCCCTAAATTCCATACCAGGCCCTTCAGGTCTGGTATGGATTTTAAGGGGAACCCCGTGCCAAAATTTTTAAAAAAACAGCGTGGGGTCCCCCCAACAAAAACAATACCAGACCCTTATCCAAGCACCTGAAGGGACTGGTATGAATTTTAGGGGGGCCCCTATGCCATTTTTTTTAAATTTGGCGCAGGGTTCCCCTTAATATCCATACCAGACATGAAGGGCCTGGTATGAATTTTGGGGGGGACCCCACGCAATTTTATAAAAATTTTGGTTCAGGGTTTCCCTTAATATTCGTACCAGACCCAAAAGACCTGGTAATGGACTGTGGGGATGACCCATACCATTTTTTTCAATGAGTTTTATCTATATCGCCGAGACCCGACAATACCTTACAGCCGTGATCAGTTTTAAATAACTTTTTTTCCTTTAGAAATGTTTCACTTTAAGAATTAATAAAATCACTGCTCCTGCAAAAACATCCGTTTTTAAAACTTTTTTTGCATTAATACATGTCCCCTGGGGCAGGACCCGGGTCCCCAAACACTTTTTATGACAAACACTTGCATATAAGCCTTTAAAATGAGCACTTTTGGTTTTTTATGCTAGTGTCCCATAGACTTTAAAGGTGTTCCACGGCTTTCGTATTTGCAGCGAACACCGCATAATTTTCGCTGTTTGGTGAATAGGCGAACACCCGATGTTCGAGTTGAACTTACGTTCGACTCAAATATCGGTCTCATCCCCACTGTCCAGATGCTTCAGGGCTTCCAAAAATGTGATAGGTAGTCCGAATAGTGGATGTGTAGTTTATGCCTCTAGAATGCCTGAAGGCCCTTCTTATATTTTGGGCCTATTTTGCTGCTAGAATGTGCTCCCCAAACTCAGGAGGAGTAGCAGAATGTGTTTGAAGTGTAATTTTAAGTATGTTTATGCTGTGTGTGAGAAATAACTTGTCAAAATGACAACTTTGTAAAAAATGTTCGTTTTTCATTTTCAAATTGTCTACTTTCCAAAAAGGGGTCATTTGGGGGCATTGTCCTGCCATTTTAGGACCTCAAAAATTAGATAGGCAGTCAGTACATCAGGACTAATCGATTTTCAAATACCATAGATTGTAGACTTTGTAACTTTCACATAGACTAAATATCTTACACTGATTTCAGTTATTTTTACCAAAGAACTGTAGCACAATACATTTGGCCTACATTTATGATAAAAATAGAATATTTATTTGAAAAATTTTAGAACAAAAACAAAGAAAAACATTTTTTCCAAACCTATCAGGAATTTTAAATTTGTATAGCAAAAAATAAAAAAGTCGGTGGTGATTAAATACCACCAAAAGAAAGCCCTATCCGTCTCAAAAAAACAATAACAATTTAATTTGGGTACAGTGTTGCATATCTGAGTAATTGTAGTTCAAAATGTGACAGTGCTGAAAGCTGAAAATTGGCCTGGACTGGAAGATGGGGAAAGCATTCGTACTTGAGGTAGTTAAGTCTTCCCAGCCTTGCTTATATTTTCAATGTAAAACAAAAGGCAATTTTATGCCGTTGGTACCCATCAAAAATGGGTCTAGTCAGGGTTACCCTCTTTCCCCATATCTATATATCCTTGCTGTTAAACACATGCCATTGTAATTGGAAATAACCCTTCTGTTCAAGGTATATCACTGGATGGTCAGAACCATACAATGGATATTAATGCAGATCATTTGTTATTATATGTATCCAACCCCTCTATTGCCTTCCCCACATTGTTGAAGGAATTCCAGGAATTGTAATTTTAAAGTTAATTACTCAAAAGCTGAACCCCTTGATATTTTCCTGTCCAGTGGGTAAGAATTACTCCCTGCAATACTGATCTTGCTGATACCTGCACACTAAATTATCCTCCACTATAACAAAAAACCCTTGAATACTTGGAAACTTATGCTCTTTCATTGCTGATTAGGGAGGGCAGGTATTTTTTCTGTACCAGTGAGAAATGCTAGTTCCTTCTTTAAACAAATCTGCTTCGCTATGTTATAGTAAATTGAGCTAAATAAGCCTTCTTATGTGTGCATCTCAGATAGGCAAAGATGTGGAACTGTGTATAGATGGAATTAGATGCGCAACCTATAACATACAAACAAACTGACAAATATACAAAATATTAAAAATCAGTGTAAAAACCAAGGATTGACACCAAACTTAAATAAAAGCTGGATTAGAAAATGTGTGGATTGAAGGTAGCGTCTAGGTAACGTCCTTATTATATGACACTTTACTTTTATTTTATGACACCCAAATATATAAAACTTCACTGGGAACAAGTCCTTCAATCAAATAGGGGATGTTGTCTTCATCATATACTCCCACATGCCAGGCAATAACATTGATGTACAAAAAGGTCGCTTACCAGATATGTAGGACCTCTATTACAGAGATCTTATGGGCTCAAATGTGCAAGATCACTCAGACAGGAACAGCTGATTAAAACATCCGACAGAATTCCCTCCTCATCAAGCGATTCCGAATGCTGCAATGATGCTTCAGAAAGCTGCAATGTTCTCCGTACACTCCTTATCCAAGTGGGGTCACTCGTGAGGTATGGTATGGAAAAACATTTAAGGGAGGAAAAAAAGGCGCTTCATAGTGCAGTGCAGTAGATTAAAAAATCCCTTTATTCCATGTGATGGACAACTGACATTGTTAAAAGCATTTGGCAGAAAAAATATTCAAACAAAGTACACAGCCACAGCAGAAGCCAGCCAGTTGGTACGTGGTGACGTCAGGTCCTATAGCTCCACCCGACGCTGCGTTTCTCCGTATTAGGCATTGGGGCCATTAGGGAAAGGAGACTAGGGCTGGACATCACATACCACACTATATATGTACCTCTGCAAGAGAGTGACACCGGAAACCTGATTGGACTTATTCACCAATCTGTTTGCAGTGTACACGGAACACAAGGGGTAATGTCTTCTTGGTCGGCAGCAAATATTACTGTACGGAAACCAAGGCATGTTCCCCGTTCCATATCACAATGATAAAAATACAATTCATAAACATATAAATTCATATAGGGATGTAAATGTATAGGTAATTAAAAACACATATATACATTTCCAGTATATATCATAGCAATAAACAAAAACACCTGTAGTTGTATACTGCTCCACACACATCATAACCTCTTCCAGACACATAGAGATAAGATATATCTCATGTGTCTCCATGTCCAGAAGAGAAAAGAGCACGGAAGAAGCATGGGTAGGGGCAGGACTAGGTTGTGGCATGCAATTGTGTGGCATCAGATATGATGTGTGTGGAGCAGTATACAACAGGTGTTTTTGTTTATTGCTATGATATATACTGGGAATGTATATATGTGTTTTTAATTACCTATAAATTTAAATCCCTATATGAATTTATATGTTCAAGAATTGTATTTGAGATATATATTTATTCCAAATGTATTTTATACTTTTTATCATTGTGATATGAAACGGGGAACATGCCTTGGTTTTGGTACAGTAATATTTGCTGCCGACCAAGAAGACATTAGCCCTTGTGTTCAGTGTACACTGCAAACAGATTGGTGAATGAGTCCAATCAGGTTTCCGGCGTCACTCTCTTGCAGAGGTACATTTATAGCATGGTATGTGACGTCCAGCCCTAGTCTCCTTTCCCAGTCGATGCCTAATACAGAGAAACGCAATGTCGGGTGGAGCTATAGGACCTGACGTCACCATGTACCTGGCTGGCTTCTGCCACGGCTGTGAACTTTGTTTGAATATTTTTTCTGCCAAATGCTTTTAACGATGTCAGTTGTCATCACATGGAATAAAGGGATTTTTTAATCTACTGCACTATGAAGCACCTTTTTTTCCTCCCTTAAATGTTTTTCCATACCATACCTCACGAGTGACCCCACTTGGATAAGGAGCATACGGAGAACATTGCAGCTTTCTGAACCATCATTGCAGCATTCGGAATAGCTTGATGAGGAGGGAATTCTGGCGGATGTTTGAATCAGCTGTTCCTGTCTGAGTGATCTTGCACATTTGAGCCCATAAGATTTCTGTAATAGGGGTCCTACATATCTGGAAAGCGGCCTTTTTGTACATCAATGTTATTGCCTGGCACGTGGGAGTATATGATGAAGACAACATTCCCTATTTGATTGAAGGACTTGTCCCCAGTGAAGTTTTATATATTTGGGTGTCATCTAATAAGGATGCTACCAAGCCCTCTGATGGATTTTATATATATTTTTTTCTTAATTTTCTTTCAATCCACAAATTTTCTAATCCAGCTTTTATTTAAGTTTGGTGTCAATCCATGGTTTTTACACTGATTTTTAATAATTTGTATATTTGTCAGTACGCTTGTATGTTATAGGTTGCGCATCTAATTCCATCTATACACATTTTTAAAACTGAATATTCAGTTTTTTTTAGGTCGCAGCACCTTCACTAAAACTATACTACTACAGGCTTAAAATCCATCTATTATTTCACCATATTTATTTGCACATTGTTCTTTGGGGGTAGCGCGGATTGTCCACGTTACAAAAGATGTGGAACTGCAAAAAAGATGGATAGAAGATGTCATCCCTGGTGAGGAAGCCTGCAAATGTTGCATCACTGGAGTTGAAGTAAATAAGGTGAAATTTTATTACACTTTCAGTAACGTAACTTTCTTAATCAACAGTTTAAAAACACATTTATGGCTGCTTTATGTTACAAAGGGTATAATATATAGACATTAAACTTGGTACAGATGCAATATATTACATACCAATCAAGACAGTGGGGATAAGCTGAACACCCCCCCCCGGTTCAGTTCGTGGCAGAACATGCGAACAGGCAAAAAAATGTGTGCGAACACCGTTAAAGTCTATGGGACTCAAACGTGAAAACTCTAAAGTGCTAATTTTAAAGGCTAATATGCAAGTTATTGTCATAAAAAGTGTTTAGGGACCCGGGTCCTACCCCAGGGAACATGTATCATAGCAAAAAAAGTTTTAAAATGGCTGTTTTTTCGGGAGCAGTGATTTTAATAATGCTTAAAGTGAAACAATAAAAGTGAAATATTCCTTTAAATATAGTGCCTGGGGGGTGACTATAGTATGCCTGTAAAGTGGCGCATTTTTCCCATGTTTAGAACAGTCCCTGCACAAAATGACATTTCTAAAAGAATAAAAGTCATTTAAAACTGCTTGCGGCTGTAATGTAATGTTATTAAGGGAAACCCCACACCCAAATAAAAAAAAAAAAAACCCAGGCCCTATATAGTGTGAACAGCAGCAGTATACAGGCGGTCCCTGGGTTACAAACAAGATAGGGACTGTAGGTTTGTTCTTAAGTTGAAAAAATCAATTTTTAAGCTTTTTGGATAACATAGGGAAGGGTTATCATCACCCCTGTAACATTTGCTTTGCTGTCTGTGCCCCTGTTCAGAAGATTTCACCTCACTTTCTGTTCCAATGACAATTGGATTTAGAACATTTTGGGTTATTAGGGAAACAAGGATTGGTGATAAAGCATCAGTGGAGACACCTTTTTCCCATATTCCTAGGGGTAAACCTCACAGATACTTTTGTTGAGCACAGTACCAGGCCCTGCTGTGAAATATTAGATCAAAAATTGTAACTACGCGCACCTGTTAAACAGGGGCAGAAAAATTGGGCCTTAGGCAGTGGTGGTGGTGGCACAACACTGTAAAGCCTCACAGATACTTTTGTTGAGTGCAGGAACTGGCCCTGCTGTGAAATATTAGATCAAAAATTGTAATTACGCGCCCCTGGTAAACAGGGGCAGAAAAATTGGGCCTTAGGCGGTGGTGGTGGCACAACACTGTAAAGCCTCACAGATACTGTTGTTGAGTGCAGGAACAGGCCCTGCTGTGAAATATTAGATCAAAAATTGTAATTACGCGCCCCTGTTAAACAGGGGCAGGAAAATTGGGCCTTAGGCGGCGGTGGTCACACAACACTGTAAAGCCTCACAGATACTTTTGTTGAGCGCAGGAACAGGCCCTGCTGTGAAATATTAGATCAAAAATTGTAATTACGCGCCCCTGTTAAACAGGGGCAAAAAAATTGGGCCTTAGGCAGTGGTGGTGGAGCCCTGAACCAAAAATATTCCTAGAAGCTATAATCATGAAGCTTGAGGAGGAATAGGATAGTCACTCAGCATAATAGGATAGCCACTCAGCAAATGCAGTCTTCAAGGGATCCCACATAGAAAAATCAATCGGCTACATCAGCATCAGGTGCTTGGTAGCTGGTGATCCAAGACTGATTCATTTTAATGAATGTGAGCCAATCATCAGAGTCTGTGGACAGGCGCATTCTGTGATCGGTTACAAAGCCTCCAGCAGCACTAAATGTGCGTTCAGAAAGAACGCTGGATGCAGGACAGGCCAGTAGCTCAATTGCATATTGAGCAAGCTCTGGCCAGTGGTCCATCCTCAAGACCCAGTAACCCAGTGGATGTTCTGGTGGAAAGTTCTCCAAGTCTGATCTTGCCCCTAGATATTCCTGCACCATGTAATTCAGACACTGGGGATGGTTGCTGGAATCAGACCTGGGCGTGAGGACTGAAGAATTGCCGGCCACCTTCTCCACCGCTCTTTCTGTGACTGAAAGAAGCCTCAGCAACACGCTGTCCAGCACCAGGAAATTGTAACCTCCCAGGCTCTTGAAACGCATTGCACAAACCTTTCTGCAAGGCCTCCCGAAGATGTTTCATCCTCTGCTCCCTCTGCGAAGGCTGGATAAGTTCTGCAACCTTACCCTTGTGACATGGATCAAGAAGGGTTGCCAGCCAGTAATGATCCCTCTCCTTGATACCACAAATCCTAGGGTCTTTCGCAGGCTTTGCAGGATCAGGGAGGCCATGCAGCGTAAGTTTGCAGAGGCATTCGATCCTGAGTCAGGTGGGTCACTAAGGATCACATGATCCTCAACCACCTCCTCCCAGCCACGTACAACTCCATGGATTTCTGGGGACTGCAAACGATCCCTTGAAGACTGCTGCTGGTGCTGAGTGTTATCCTCCACCTCCATGCTGACACAATCCTCCTCCTCCTCTTCTTCTTCCTGTGTGATCGGCAGGCCTGCAGGAATACTAGTATCTGGATAACGGGGGCCTTGAAAGGTAAGGAAGTCCTCCTCTTCCTCCTGCTGTTCTGCCTCAAGTACCCTGTCCATTATTCCATGAAGCGTGTGCTTCAACAGGAAGACAAGAGGGGCAGTATCACTGTTGCATGCACTGTCACTGCTCACCATCCCCGTGGCCTGCTCAAATGGTGACAGGACAGTGCATGCATCCTTGATCAGTAACCACTGGCGTGGCGATAAAAAGCCAAAAAAAAGACCCTGTCCTGGTGCCATACTTACACAAGTACTCATTGATGGCCCTCTGCTGCTTGTGCAGCAGCTGCAGCATTGCCAACGTTGAGTTCCACCTGGTGAACATATCACAAATGAGGTGGTTCTTGGACAGGTTGCATTCTCTTTGAATGTCAGCCATCCGAGCACTGGCATTATATGACCGGTGGAAATGACCACAGACTTTCCTGGCCTGCCTCGGGAGATCCTGTAAGCCAGGGTACCTGCTCAAGAACCGCTGAACCACCAAATTCAGGACATGAGCCAAACAGGGAACATGGGTCACGTGTCCCTGTCAGAGGGCAGAGAGGAGGTTGGTGCCATTGTCGCATACAAACATTCCTGGCTGAAGCTGGTGTGGCGTCAACCACCTCTGAGCCTGCCCCTGCAGAGCTGCCAGAATCTCTGCCCCAGCGTGGCTCCTGTCCCCTAAGCAGACCAACTCAAGCACCACATGGCATCTTTTTGCCTGACTGCTTGCGTAGCCCCTTGAACGCCTATGGAGCACTGCTGGTTCCGAGGAGAAATCTGCAGAGGAAGAGGCCATAGAGGAAGAAGAAGAGGAGGGGGTGGAGGAGAGAGCTGTGGCAGAATCCCCACTAGCATTTTGGAGGCGTGGTGGCAGAACAAGCTCCAACAATACTGAAACCTGTCCTGCATCCTTCCCAGCTGCCAGCAGAGTTACCCAGTGTGCCGTGAAAAAAGTTAACGTCCCTGTCCATGCCTGCAGAACCATGAGTCAGCAATAATATGCACCTTACTGCTGACCGCCCTGTCCAACGAGGCCAAGACATTGCCTTCCACATGCTGGTAGAGAGCCAGAATGGCCTTCCGTGAAAAGAAATGACGTTTGGGAACCTGCCACTGAGGTACCACACATTCCACAAATTCATGAAAGGGGGCAGAGTCTACCAGCTGAAAAGGCAGCAGTTGCAGTGCTAGCAATTTGGCCAAGCTAGCATTTAGCATGTGGATGTCTGGGACCAAATTTCTTTTGACGGTTTAGCAACTGGGATAGGGAAATTTGCCTGCTAAAATCTGATGTTGGTGTACCGCTAGCAGATTGGCCGCAAGTACTTGGGACACCTATTTCTATACCTTCATTCCTCTCAGTGCAGGTTTTTGAGAGGACTGGAGGTATAGTGGAGTTGGAGATCCCAGTTGATGAGGAGCAAGGAGAGGTCCGCCTTGTTCTTTGATGTGGGTCTTTTAAGTGCTGTTGCCAATGGACTGCATGGGAGGTCGTCATATGTCTGGTCAAGCATGTGGTGCCCAAGCGGCTGCTGTTTTGGCCATGCTTAATACGCTTCAGACATATATTGCAAACAGCAACGGTCCGATCTGCTGCACACGTATCAAAAAAGGCCCACACCAAAGAACTTTTCAAAATATGTGGGGAGTCAGCAGCGCCCTGCACCTGCTTAGCTCTGGGGTTGTGATGCAATAGGGTGGCTACCCTTAAGCTGCCCCCTGGAGGGCATCCTGCCTCGTTGGAGATGTGCCTCCTCCTCTCTTCTATCAGGCACCCAAGTAGAGTCAGTGACCTCATCATCCCCTCCCTCCTCATTACTGGAACAAACTTGGCAGTATGCTGCAGCTCGGGGAACATGACTGCCGTTTCTTGATCTTCTTGGGCACCCCCTCTCTCTAGGCTCACACTACTCCCTTCCTCAACCCGGGTACCATCGTCGGAGCCTTCAAATCAACGCGCATCCTTCTGCAGCATGTACCCGGCACTGTGGTCAAATAGTTCGGGGGACTCCTCCGTGCATGATGGTGGGGCTAGGGAAGGTGTGACTGTTGACATGGAGCCAATGAAATAGGCCGCTTTGGCAGTTGGCAGGCAAACTACTCTGAGCCTAGGTGACAGAGGATGAGGAGGATGAGGAGAGCTTTGTTATCCATTCCACCAACTCTTCTGCATGTTGTGGCTCAATAACACGGCCAGCTGCAGAAAAAAAGGACAAGCGTGCCCCATGGCCACGTGCTGAGGAGGCACCGCGTCCATGACCAGCACTGTCGGCTGTAGACACAGAGCCTGCTTGCGCTCTTTTAGTGGCCTGTGAGCGTCTTCCTCTCCTTGGTTACCTTCCGGACATGCTGTAAATTTTGTTTAGCAAAACCACACTACACTGTATTGTGTACTGTGTACACCACCAGAAAAGTAGTAGCAAGTGCACTAGGGGTGCACAGTACTGTGTACACCAACAGAAGTGTAATAACAACTATGGGTGCACTGTATGTATTGTGTACACCACCAGGAAAGTAGTAGAAACTGTACTAGGGGTGCACGGTACTGTGTACACCAACAGAAGTTTAATAACTATGGGTGCACGGTATGTATTGTGTACACCACCAGGAAAGTAGTAGCAACTGCACTAGGGGTGCACGTATTGTTTACACCAACAGAAGTTTAATAACAACTATGGGTGCACTGTATGTATTGTGTACTGTGTACACCACCAGAAAAGTAGTAGCAACTGCACTAGGGGTGCACTGTACTTTGTACACCAACAGAAGTGTAATAACTATGGGTGCACTGTATGTATTGTGTACACCACCAGAAAAGTAGTAGCAACTGCACTAGGGGTGCACGGTACTGTGTACACCAACAGAAGTGTAATAACAGCTATGGGTGCACTGTATGTATTGTGTACTGTGTATGGCACCAGAAAAGTAGTAGCAAATGCACTAGGGGTGCAAGGTACTGTGTACACCAACAGAAGTGTAATACCAACTATGGGTGCACTGTATGTATTGTGTACTGTGTACACCACCAGAAAAGTAGTAGCACTAGCAACTGCACTAGGGGTGCACGGTACTGTGTACACCAACAGAAGTGTAATAACAACTATGGGTGTACGGTATGTATTGTGTACTGTGTACACCACCAGAAAAGTAGTAACAACTGCACTAGGGGGGCACGGTACTGTGTACACCACCAGAAAAGTAGTAGCAAAAGCACTAGGGGTGCATGGTACTGTGTACACCAACAGAAGTGTCATAACAACTATGGGTGCACTGTATGTATTGTGTACTGTGTACACCACCAGAAAAGTAGTAGCACTAGCAACTGCACTACGGGTGCATGGTACTGTGTGCACCAACAGAAGAGTAATAACTATGGGTGTACTGTATGTATTGTGTACTGTGTACACCACCAGAAAAGTAGTAGCAAGTGCACTAGGGGTGCACAGTACTGTGTACACCAACAGAAGTGTAATAACAACTATGGGTGCACTGTATGTATTGTGTACACCACCAGGAAAGTAGTAGAAACTGTACTAGGGGTGCACGGTACTGTGTACACCAACAGAAGTTTAATAACTATGGGTGCACGGTATGTATTGTGTACACCACCAGGAAAGTAGTAGCAACTGCACTAGGGGTGCACGTATTGTTTACACCAACAGAAGTTTAATAACAACTATGGGTGCACTGTATGTATTGTGTACTGTGTACACCACCAGAAAAGTAGTAGCAACTGCACTAGGGGTGCACTGTACTTTGTACACCAACAGAAGTGTAATAACTATGGGTGCACTGTATGTATTGTGTACACCACCAGAAAAGTAGTAGCAACTGCACTAGGGGTGCACGGTACTGTGTACACCAACAGAAGTGTAATAACAGCTATGGGTGCACTGTATGTATTGTGTACTGTGTACGGCACCAGAAAAGTAGTAGCAAATGCACTAGGGGTGCAAGGTACTGTGTACACCAACAGAAGTGTAATACCAACTATGGGTGCACTGTATGTATTGTGTACTGTGTACACCACCAGAAAAGTAGTAGCACTAGCAACTGCACTAGGGGTGCACGGTACTGTGTACACCAACAGAAGTGTAATAACAACTATGGGTGTACGGTATGTATTGTGTACTGTGTACACCACCAGAAAAGTAGTAACAACTGCACTAGGGGGGCACGGTACTGTGTACACCACCAGAAAAGTAGTAGCAAAAGCACTAGGGGTGCATGGTACTGTGTACACCAACAGAAGTGTCATAACAACTATGGGTGCACTGTATGTATTGTGTACTGTGTACACCACCAGAAAAGTAGTAGCACTAGCAACTGCACTACGGGTGCATGGTACTGTGTGCACCAACAGAAGAGTAATAACTATGGGTGTACTGTATGTATTGTGTACTGTGTACACCACCAGAAAAGTAGTAGCAACTGCACTAGGGGTGCACGGTACTGTGTACACCAACAGAAGTTTTATAACTATGGGTGCACTGTATGTATTGTGTACACCACCAGGAAAGTAGTAGCAACTGCACTAGGGGTGCACGGTACTGTGTACACCACCAGAAAAGTAGTAGCAAAAGCACTAGGGGTGCATGGTACTGTGTACACCAACAGAAGTGTCATAACAACTATGGGTGCACTGTATGTATTGTGTACTGTGTACACCACCAGAAAAGTAGTAGCACTAGCAACTACACTACGGGTGCATGGTACTGTGTACACCAACAGAAGTGTCATAACAACTATGGGTGTACTGTATGTATTGTGTACTGTGTACACCACCAGGAAAGTAGTAGCAACTGCACCAGCGGTGCATAGTACTGTGTACACCAACAGAAATGTAATAACAACCATGGGTGCACTTTATGTATTGTGTACTGTGTACACCACCAGAAAAAGTAGTAGCACTAGCAACTTCACTGGGGTGCACGGTACTGTGTACACCAACAGAAGTGTAATAACAACTATGGGTGTACCATATGTATTGTGTACTGTGTACACCACCAGAAAAGTAGTAGCAACTGCACTAGGGGTGCACGGTACTGTGTACACCACCAGAAAAGTTGTAGCAAAAGCACTAGGGGTGCATGGTACTGTGTACACCAACAGAAGTGTCATAACAACTATGGGTGCACTGTATGTATTGTGTACTGTGTACACCACCAGAAAAGTAGTAGCACTAGCAACTACACTACGGGTGCATGGCACTGTGTACACCAACAGAAGTGTAATAACTATGGGTGTACTGTATGTATTGTGTACTGTGTACACCACCAGAAAAGTAGTAGCAACTGCACTAGGGGTGCACGGTACTGTGTACACCAACAGAAGTGTAATAACAACTATGGGTGTACTGTATGTATTGTGTACTGTGTACACCACCAGAAAAGTAAATAGCAACTGCACTAGGGGTGCACGGTACTGTGTACACCAGCAGAAGTTTTATAAGTATGGGTGCACGGTATGTATTGTGTACACCACCAGGAAAGTAGTAGCAACTGCACTAGGGGTGCACGTACTGTGTACACCAACAGAAGTGTAATAACAACTATGAGTGCACTGTATGTATTGTGTACTGTGTACACCACCAGAAAAGTAGTAGAAACTGCACTAGGGCTGCACGGTACTGTGTACACCACCAGAAAGCAGTAGCAAAAGCACTAGGGGTGCATGGTACTGTGTACACCAACAGAAGTGTCATAAAAACTATGGGTGCACTGTATGTATTGTGTACTGTGTACACCACCAGAAAAGTAGTAGCACTAGCAACTACACTACGGGTGCATGGTACTGTGTACACTAACAGAAGTGTAATAACTGTGGGTGTACTGTATGTATTGTTTACTGTGTACACCACCAGAAAAGTAGTAGCAACTGCACTAGGGGTGCAAGGTACTGTGCACACCAACAGAAGTGTAATAACAACTATGGGTGTACTGTATGTATTGTGTACTGTGTACACCACCAGAAAAGTAGTAGCAACTGCACTAGGGGTGCACGGTACTGTGTACACCAACAGAAGTGTAATAACAACTATGGGTGTACTGTATGTATTGTGTACTGTGTACACCACCAGGAAAGTAATAGCAACTGCACTAGGGGGGCACGGTACTGTGTACACCAACAGAAGTTTTATAACTATGGGTGCACGGTATGTATTGTGTACACCACCAGGAAAGTAGTAGCAACTGCACTAGGGGTGCACGTACTGTATACACCAACAGAAGTCTAATAACAACTATGGGTGCACTGTATGTATTGTGTACTGTGTACACCACCAGAAAAGTAGTAGCAACTGCACTAGGGGTGCACGGTACTGTGTACACCAACAGAAGTGTAATAACAGCTACGAGTGCACTGTATGTATTGTGTACTGTGTACCGCACCAGAAAAGAAGTAGCAACTGCACTAGGGGTGCAAGGTACTGTGTACACCAACAGAAGTGTCATAACAACTATGGGTGCACTGTATGTATTGTGTACTGTGTACACCACCAGAAAAGTAGTAGCACTAGCAACTACACTACGGGTGCATGGTACTGTGTACACTAACAGAAGTGTAATAACTATGGGTGTACTGTATGTATTGTTTACTGTGTACACCACCAGAAAAGTAGTAGCAACTGCACTAGGGGTGCAAGGTACTGTGCACACCAACAGAAGTGTAATAACAACTATGGGTGTACTGTATGTATTGTGTACTGTGTACACCACCAGAAAAGTAGTAGCAACTGCACTAGGGGTGCACGGTACTGTGTACACCAACAGAAGTGTAAAAACAACTATGGGTGTACTGTATGTATTGTGTACTGTGTACACCACCAGGAAAGTAATAGCAACTGCACTAGGGGGGCACGGTACTGTGTACACCAACAGAAGTTTTATAACTATGGGTGCACGGTATGTATTGTGTACACCACCAGGAAAGTAGTAGCAACTGCACTAGGGGTGCACATACTGTATACACCAACAGAAGTCTAATAACAACTATGGGTGCACTGTATGTATTGTGTACTGTGTACACCACCAGAAAAGTAGTAGCAACTGCACTAGGGGTGCACGGTACTGTGTACACCAACAGAAGTGTAATAACAGCTACGAGTGCACTGTATGTATTGTGTACTGTGTACCGCACCAGAAAAGAAGTAGCAACTGCACTAGGGGTGCAAGGTACTGTGTACACCAACAGAAGTGTAATAACAACTATGAGTGCACTGTATGTATTGTGTACTGTGTACACCACCAGAAAAGTAGTAGCACTAGAAACTGCACTAGGGGTGCACGGTACTGTGTACACCAACAGAAGTGTAATAACAACTATGGGTGTACTGTATGTATTGTGTACTGTGTACACCACCAGAAAAGTAGTAGCAACTGCACTAGGGGTGCACGGTACTGTGTACACCAGCAGAAGTGTAATAACAACTATGGGTGCACTGTATGTATTGTGTACACCAGGAAAGTAGTAGAAACTGCACTAGGGGTGCACGGTACTGTGTACACCAACAGAAGTTTAATAACAACTATGGGTGCACTGTGTGTATTGTGTACTGTGTACACCACCAGAAAAGTAGTAGCAACTGCACTAGGGGTGCACGGTACTGTTTACACCAACAGAAGTGTAATAACAACTATGGGTGTACTGTATGTATTATGTACTGTGTACACCACCAGAAAAGTATTAGCAACTGCACTACGGGTGCACGGTACTGTTTACACCAACAGAAGTGTAATAACAACTATGGGTGTACTGTATGTATTGTGTACTGTGTAAACCACCAGAAAAGTAGTAACTGCACTAGGGGTGCACGGTACAGTGTACACTAACAGTACGGTACAGTGTACACTAACAGAAGTGTAATAACAACTACAGCTATGTGCCGTTCTAATCCAGTTGTGTAGCTCAGAACAAACACCAGGCAGGCTGTATGTAAGTTCAACCAGGAATCTCCTTTATTGAAAAATACAGGCTCTTTTATACAATAAAAGAGGAGGTGCGTACCTCCGGCTCATATTACTCTGAACATACACCTGTGACCAGAAACCTAATTAACATGGACTAATTAACTAATCCCTTTAGACAGCCTAGATGACTCAGACATGACCTTTAGGCCAGACTGGCAGTCTTGTAGCTCAGAGAACCCAATCAACATTATCACAATAGCAGAGTTAATTAACACAAACACAATGGGGATCTAATGACTCTTAGATCCCATACTAGAGACTTATTTACAATACACATTCTAGCAGGCAACAGACAGACAGGCAGATGGAATTGACATCAGCATCTCCTAACAGTATTTGTCCCAGCATTATGAATCAGCCACTATTTCTAATATGGCAAATCCAGGGTCCCCAGAGTCTGTGTGTCCTGGGGGACCAGGACCCGAATCTACAGTAATACCACCTCAAGGGTCCCCAGGCACACAACTCACAAAGAGCACCGTTCCTCCAAATTCCAGGGCCCACGATCGATCGGCAAGAGGCTAGCATTCAGTCCCCTCCAAAAGTCTCTCTCCCGGCTAGGTCTGTCACATTTCTCCCCTTTCGGCAGGAGATTAACACAGGAGGAGACCCCAGACGGGTTGACTCCGAAGTTAGTCAGTAGTTCCAGTCCTCTAATGCCTGTACCCACACAGTACCCCAAACAAATTGTTCCAAACAAAGCATTACTCACCCAGCCAATCTCTGCTTCTCTCAGAGAACATATCTGCCGCTGGGGAGAGGCCTGGACTGGCCCTTCTCCCTGGAGTCCTTTCTGCCGCTGGAGAGAAGACAGGGTGTCTGGGCTCACTCCGTCATGCTGTTGGGGATCTGGACCGACTGCCCAGCATCCCTGGGGTATACAGGTGGAGACTGAAGTCCCATCCACCTTCACAGGAAATTCATCCTCTGTTAGTTGAGGGCAGAGTCCAGCAGTATTCGGCCCTGTTGCCAGCCCTTCTGCTGGAAACCCTACACCATCTGCTTCGATTAACTGTTGGGGCAGGAGGCTGGCTTCCTCCACTCCCAAACTGAGTAGCTGCCATTGGGGAGGTGAGCTGGCTGCTTCCTTTTTCATTCCCTCATCTGGATGTTTGGACGATATGTCTGTGGTACTGTCTCCCAGGTGCACGGATCTTTGCTGGGGAGGAAAGACCATTTCCTCCACCCTGGCCAACTGTTGGGGAGGGACGACAAACACCTCCTCTCCCTTCTCCCCCTGTATCCTGATCTGCTGCTGGGAAGTGACCACCTCCTTCTCACCCTGAGCCTCCGGAACCGCCGCAGGTGTAGGGCAGAGATCTTGGACCCTCTGTCCGGTTTCCAGCGCTTCAGCTGGGGAAGTTCCTTGTAACTTCACAGATACGTCTGTTGGTGCTGGGGAGAGCACAGTGAAGTTTGGCCCTAATAACAGCTCTTCTTCTGCTGGAGGCACACCAGGTTGTTCTTCCTCAGCAGAAAAGTCTGTTAAATCCCCTGTCTCTGCAACTGGTGTCTGGGGATAAAGGTTCACCATCTCCTGTCCCTGGAACCCAGAAGATGCTATCAGTGCTGGGCAGAGGTTAGCAGAGCTCTGCCCTGTTGTCAGCACTTCAGGTTTGGGGACGGCAATTTTCAGATTTTCCACTGCCGATTCTCTGGCATGCTGCTGGACATGCACATTCCTCCATCCAAGATCATCCCATGCAGAAACAGGATCATCAAGGTCAGTCAGCACTTGCTGCATCCGCCATAAGACCTCCGCCTCCATTGCTGCGGGGGCAGGTTGGCAAAGCACACTGTTACTCTGCCACATTGTCAACTCTTCAACCAGGATTTCAGAGTTGTCAACTGGTATTTCCTGATAGTCCCAGGCAAAGGCAGCCCAACCCTGCTGCTGAGCAGAGCCTAGCAGCTGTGTGTAGGCCATCTCAAGCTCCCATTCCTGAACGGCCAGAAACTCCAAATCTTCCTGTGCCCAGTGCACTTCTGAGACATTCAGTCTTCGCTCTCTGTGCTCCATTATTTCCTCCAAATGCCACTTCCGATGACTCCCAAAGTCAGGGTCCTCGGACAGCCTCCAGTATAACAATCCCAGGCCATCATAGTCAAAGCCTTCCATGGGTCTGTCATTAGCTGTCCACGGGCACACTTGGGCTACATACCACCGAACTCTGTAGCTCTTGTCCAACCGCATTTCTGCCCCTGGTCAGCCTGCTTAACTCGGCTGTCCACTCCTGGTTCGGCTGTTCCCCGATTAACAGCATTCGCACTTCATACTGAGACCAGTAACTTACATGGATGGAGGGGAGAACTGTTCCCTGGTTTCACTGCTCATGGGCTAGCGCTTCCTTCCAGAGTTCGCAGCGGATAGAATCAAAACATCCTAGCAGGACCTGCTCTGATACTGGTCCTCTGTGCTGTATCTGCATCTCTCGCAACCTCCTTCTGAATTCCTCTTCCAAGGTGGCTGGTATCTGTACCTCTCCTCTCCTGCTATCTGGACCTTGGATCCAGGTGATGGTTTGGATGTGTTCATGGCAAGGAAGCACGATCCCACCATTCCCTCCACGGCTCTCAAGTAAGTCTTTCAGCATGGCTCTCCTGCAGGCTGGTTTGCAGTGTCCTAGTAGCAAATCCCACCGCTGCCAACCAATGTAAGGAGCCCCTGCTCGCTCGGTTCCACTCTCCCGACACTCCTCTGCAGCTATAGAATCAGATTGCAGATCGTAACATCTGATGGTTCAGTCATCCGATGCTCCGGGACTAGAACTACAGCTATGTGCCGTTCTAATCCAGTTGTGTAGCTCAAAACAAACACCAGGCAGGCTGTATGTAAGTTCAACCAGGAATCTCCTTTATTGAAAAATACAGGCTCTTTTATACAATAAAAGAGGAGGTGCGTACCTCTGGCTCATATTACTCTGAACATACACCTGTGACCAGAAACCTAATTAACATGGGCTAATTAACTAATCCCTTTAGACAGCCTAGATGACTCAGACATGACCTTTAGGCCAGACTGGCCGTCTTGTAGCTCAGAGAACCCAATCAACATTATCACAATAGCAGAGTTAATTAACACAAACACAATGGGGATCTAATAATAATAAAATTATTCCCGCGCTATCTAATATGGAAAAGGCTAAAAGTGGAAAAGCAGCTAGCACCGAATCGGGTACGGGATAGGCTGCATTCACTGCTAGATGCTTACGAGCTCGCTGCTCGTCGGATTTGTTTGCTGTACATTCATTTTTGATGTGAGTACCTGAAGTTTATTTAATAAAATTACTATTGTTTAAAAAACGGAATTACACTATTGGGATCCTTCCTGCTTTATTATTTTATATACCCTCCTGCACTACATCTGAGAGACCCATCCCGGATTTAGAACGGAGAGGGTGCGCTGGAGCCCATAGGTGGACACCCCAAAAGTCTTCTTTGGTCATATGCTTATGCCCTATTACCTTAAGGTAAGGGGCCATTACCCACTTGAGTGTATGCACACGAAGATGCACCTGATGTTATCCACTCTGAGCACTTCATATGAAACGATTGCATGTTAAGGACGTTGCTGTCACATATTTCCTTTTTATAAGGACTTTTTTGTTACACATTTTTGATATCCTATATTTAATTTTGTTTTAGTGGTTCCTTTAGGATACTCAGTTTGTATCCATTTTGTATGGACTTTTTTCACTTTTGGCACCTTATGCGGAGCATGGCATGCTGTTTTATTCATTATTCACGTGTGATCGTTTCATACAGCATTGCACATTGTCACCTTTTTTGAGCTGTTTTGCACATTTCTATTATTATACTGTATTCTTTTATGTTTGAAAGTTATTATGAGGTTATTTTACCCTATGGTGGTCACTTTATATGTATAACTTTCCTGAGCTGCTTTGCACATATTTTCATCCATTTAATATTGCTATTTAATTTATATTTTATACACTATGTGCGGCACATATTTATGTATGTTTTAGATAGATTGCAAGTTAATCATATACTACGGTGGTCATCTTATTATTTGTGTGCTTAAGGACATGCGCCCACGCTTATGATTTTTGGTTGACACCACTTACCAATTTTATTGCTATTTTCCATCCCTCTGGTGATTTTATTTTTATTTAGCTCACAAGCCAGCTTGTGAATATTAGGTTTTTGAGTCCACATCAGGATTAGCGCAGCACCACCCCCCTCTTATTTATACAATGGGGATCTAATGACTCTTAGATCCCATACTAGAGACTTTACAATACACATTCTAGCAGGCAACAGACAGACAGGCAGCTGGAATTGACATCAGCATCTCCTAACAGCATTTGTCCCAGCATTATGAATCAGCCACTATTTCTAATATGGCAAACCCAGGGTCCCCAGAGTCTGTGTGTCCTGGGGGACCAGTATCCGAATCCACAGTAATACCACCTCAAGGGTCCCCAGGCACACAGGTCACAAAGAGCACCGCTCCCCCAAATGCCAGGGCCCACGATCGATCGGCAAGAGGCTAGCATTCAGTCCCCTCCAAAAGTCTCTCTCCCGGCTAGGTCTGTCACACATACCTGTCGGCCAGGAGGACCAGCAGGTGGCTGAAAACGAACCCCTAAACATGGCGTCTGTCCCATAAATACCCTCTCCCAGAATGCAACTCGGAGGACCACCTCCACCGAGTTGTCTCCGGGACAGAGGAGCACTCATGCGCTTCGACACGTTGCTTTTCCAACACCGGCCCATGGTGATAACGACACCTACCAGCGCAGTGTGGAATCACACGCAACTCAGCCAAGCTGGAACAGAGGCAAACCTTACTTCACCTATCAAGTAACCCACTAGATTTACCTATCAGCAGTAGATTAAAAATCTACCAGCGCTACATATATATATATATATACACACACACACACAAGACTGTCTGTATATATTTATTAAATACACTGCAGCTAACTGAATAATCTGCTTGCCCGAAGTATATTAGAATCAGTACACCAGGAACGGACTGCAGTCAGATATACTGTAGCTAAAACTGGATAAACAGTGGATTATCCAGCAATAACTCTTGGCCAAAGCATGCAGGTCATGGTGCATGCTTTGGCCAATCATCATACAGCAATGCACTGTGCTCCCGCTGTGCATTATGGGCCATTATTTGGTGTGAACGGCCCATAATGTTTGGTTTTCAACAAACGAGCAAACAGCCAATATTCGAGTCAAACTCATGTTCGACTCGAACAGAAAGCTCATCCCTACAAGACAGTTGGTTTTGTCTGCATTTTCTTTTACCATTATGATGACTAATTGGGACCTGATTTTTAGCATTTGGTAACACATAATTTGAAATTTTGGCATGATAGCAGATGTTTCATTTTTTAATTTCCAATGTGTTACATCTATTGAAGGTGGAAATTAAAATATTAACAGATGGAGGATTATAAATAATTGGTGAGTCTCCATCAAATATGACTGCTGCAACATGAAGTAATTTTACAGATTTTTCTGATTGCTAGACCATGTATGGTGTTGTTGCAAACTATATCAACTAAAAATTATAATAATACTTGCTGGACTTTAGCAAAAATGTAATCCTAAAATAATGTCAACCCTAACAATGGACCTCTTTTATTTCCTCCCTTTTGGTTTGGTAATATTACCATTCAAAGTGTTATGCTATATTTAAATAAGAAAATTGATGCAGCCACCACAGCTATGGCTTGAGAAGGTACAAAATATTACAATTATGTTCCAAGGGTTAGGTAATGTTCTTGTGTGTATAATTATAGTCTTTTCATGCAGCTACCTTTGCGTTTGTCTCATACTGTATTATTTTCTGTTGTGAAAAATAAAACCAGAGCTGTTTGGTGTTTGCATGTTGTCTGAGTTATATTCCCTTTACCCTTTGGCAATTACAGTCCACCAAAGGTCTCCAGAAAATAAGTAGATGGCCACACTCTATCAAAAGTTCAGAGGGTCTTTTAACACCGCAATCACTTTCTTGCTGCTCCCCTCATCACTTCTGTTGACTTACAAACCAAATAGATTACTCTGTGCTAACACATACAGTACAAGCAGCCAGCAAAAAACAACAATATATAAAGTCCTTGCATACAATCTAATGTGAAATGCATCACTTTAAATGAGACTACTTAAATGTTGCAACATGCATTTCATATTAATTCATGTAATATTATTGATAAAATGTATTAAAATAATAAAGAAATTAAAACAAGCCAGCTGAACCTTACAGAGGAAGCTGTCAGCAGGACTCCTGAAAGCATGTGATGTCAGTCTGCCAGAGCTCTGCAGAGGTGAACTAGCGAACTGCGGTCACATGTTAATATATTATTTGAAGCTTTTTTTGTATGTTTTCCTTTGGATTAGGAGAGCATTTATCATCCCTGTGCACTGAGGAACAATGAAAAGCATAAAGTTCTGAAGCTTTTCCATGTTGGAAACAAACATGCATTGACCTCTAAATGTGTGATTCTACTGTCTGGTGAGTGTTCACCCATATCACTTGGTGGTGTTTGGTGTCTATCATGCACTTAAAGACTTGCGTGCATTAATTTCCCCATATCTTGAAGGACAGATCACCAGGCTTGGGCTTTTTAGGATTGTTGCAGAGGATATAACCTCAATATGAGATACACATTCCAACATTTAAATAGTCCCTTTTATAGCACCTCATTTCACATGAGATTATATACAAGGACTTCTGTTGATTTACCCTCAAGTGTGTCTACATGGTTAAAGTAGAAAAATAAAAATGTAATTATTGTATTTCCATAGTTGCCACTGTTTCATGTGTGATATTATTTTACAGCCTAGCCACATAGAGAGGCCCAACATGCAGAGAGCACCGTCAGGTGTTCTAGGGACATACAGTAAATTACACATCTAATTTCCTGACTACTTAACATATTTGAAGGCCCTGGAGCACCAGGACAATGGAAACACCCACAAAATGACCCCATTTTGGAAAGCAAACACCCCAATATATATTCTAGGAGGCATAATGAGTCTTTTGAACGTGTAATACTTTCCCACAAGTTTTTGGAAAACGTGGAAAGAAAATGAAAACTCATTTTTTTATACAAAGTTGATATTTCTAACACATACCAAAAATTACATGCCAAAATACATTCTGCTACTCCTTCTGAGTATGGCGATACCACATGTGTGAAACTTTTTCACAGCCTGGCCACATACAGAGGCCCAACATGCATATTACATATGGAGTCATTTTGTGGGTGTTTACATTGTTCTGGTGCTCCAGGGCCTTCAAAAGTATGATAGGTAGTCAGGAAATTAGATGTCTAATTTATGGCACTGTAGGGCACTGAGGGCACTGTAAATGTGATGCATATCATAAACTTGATCATAAAGGATCAGCCCTCACAGCCTCATTGAATCGCTCTCCAATAGGGTCATGTGTAGGAAGCAAGCAGGGAGAGACTCATAGCGTATTGCAGCAGGATATGCTTTATTTAAAAAAAAAAAAGAATTCCACTTACATTTAGGCAGTGAAAATCAGGCTTCAAACATAAAACTCGCCAGCCGTGATATCTCCCAAGCCGCTGGCACGCAGTGACATCTCACACACTTTCCGCCCAACGCGTTCCCTGAATGGGATTGGAGGGTTTGTGTGCAAACGTCAGCAGTCACCATTTAAAACGGCCTTGACACCGGAAATGCCTGACCGACAAAAGCAGCCTCTCGAGACTTAAAACCACATGAGCATTAAACCATATTCTATGCAAGGAAACCATATAAATGCACTTAAAATAAAAGTAAAAGCACAATTAGAGAGACAAAAAATCCCTTCTGAATCTATTCATAAAAAAGTGTTTATAGAAAAAAATATAAATGATAATAAAAATAAACATGAACATAAAGATAAAAACAGTAGAGGAAAAAAGGGAATAATACTCTGGTATGGTAGCGAGATATAAACTCAAGCCGCGTACACACGGGCGGACTTTTCGACCAGACTGGCCGACGGACTTTCCGACGGACTTTCAACGGACTTTTGACGGACTTCTGATGGACTTTTTACCGAACGGACTTGCCTACACACGATCACACCAAAGTCCGAGGGATTTGTACGTGATGACGTACACTGGACTAAAATAAGGACGTTGATAGCCAGTAACCAATAGCTGCCCTAGCGTCGGTTTTTGTCCGTCGGACTAGCATACAGACGAGTGGATTTCTGGGTCTGGCAGAGTTATGACGTAAGGATTTGAAGCATGTTCCAAATCTAAAGTCCGTCAGATTTTCGACTGGAAAAGTCAGCTGAAGGTCTGATAAAGCCCTCACACGATCGGATTGTCCGCCGAACTCGATCCGTCGGACCAGTCCGGTCGAAAAGTCCGACCGTGTGTCTACGTTGCATCACTGTTATTAGGAAAGGTGTTCACATCCCATTCAACGTTCAACTCCCACAGTTGGTAGGTTTGAGGCTGGGATCATACATGCTGCAGCCGCGGCTCACATCATGGGGTCCAGTGCGTTCCTGTTCACTGGTTCAGGTGTGAATCAGGTCTGAATTTTTCCCTATATTTGCACCTGATTTGGAGCCAAAGATGCACAGGATCCTTTCCAAACCTGGACCACGGCTGCCCCGGAGATGTGTGAACCAACTCCATTGAGATCTAAATTGACAATAGCTCCTTAAATATCTGCTTATATTATTAAAAGTGCTAAATTGTCCTAAAAACATGTTTTGAAATACATCTTAAACAAATTATTTTGCGTCCTAAACTTTTTTTTTAATCTGGTGGTTTTAAAAAGGTTGCTAAATTGCATGCCTATTCTTATACCTCACAGGACAATGGAAGACTACTGATGGGATTGTACCAAATAGTTTCTTCCACAGGAAATGTTTCCATCTCTTTTATGTGGTATGTAACTGCTTCCCATCCATGCCAATTCTGACATTTCTCTCCTACATGTAAAATTCATAATTTTTTTGCTAGAAAATTACATAGAAACCCCAAACATTATAAATGTTTTTTTTAGCAAAGACCCTAGAGAATACAATGGCGGTCGTTGCAACTTTTTATCTTGCACGGTATTTGCACAGCAATTTTTTGAACACTTTTTTTTTTGGAAACAGTTATATGCGTTAAAAAAAAAAAGTTAGCTCAATTTTTTTGCATAATGTGAAAGATGAAGTTACGCCGAGTAAATAGATACCTAACATGTCACGCTTCAAAATTGCACACGCTCATGGAATGGCGCCAAACTTCGGTACTTAAAAATTCCCATAGGTGACGCTTTAACATTTTTTACCGGTTACATGTTTTGAGTTACAGAGGAGGTCTAGGGCTAGAATTATTGCTCTCGCTCTAACATGCAAGGCGATACCTCACATGTGTGGTTTGAACACCATTTTCATATGTGGACGGGACTTACGTATGCGTTCGCTTCTGCGTGCGAGCACTGGGGGACAGGGGCGCTTAAAATAATTTTTTTTTATAATTGTTAATTTTACTTTTCTTTTTTTAGTTTGACACTTTAAAAAAAAATGATCACTTTATTTATTATTACAAGGAATGTAAACACCCCTTGTAATAGGAATATTCCATGATCGGTCCTGTTTACAGTGAGATATGGGGTCAATAATACCCCACATCTCACCTCTAGGACTGGGAAGCCTGAAATAAAAAAAAAACGATCTTGGCTTCCCAACTGAGGAGGCGCCATTTGTTTGAATGCAGAGGCCAGGAGTGATGTCATAACATCGTGCCTGGCCTCCGAATGATCATAGAGACTCCAGCGACCATCTGGTCTGCCAGAAATCTGTATGATCACCATCCAGGGCCAGCTGATCCTTTCTCTGACTCACCGATGGAAACGGTGAGTCGGTAGAAGCAGAGGGTCCCCTCTCGCCCCCCTAAGAACGATCAAGCAGTGGAACAGCCGCTATGATCATTCTCATGGTGTAGGGAATCGCCGTCTGAAAAAGCCGATATTTGAATGATGCCTGTAGCTGCAGGCATCATTCAGATATACCCGCCATATGATGTACCTAGGGCGGGAAGTAGGTACATTTACAAATTTACATGTTTTGCTATTTTTCCTATTTTATGTACAATGTATGCATTCTTGGGATTGCTCTCCTTTATTGGTTTGTTATAAACAAAGTCTTCAAAGAAGAAATGAGCTTCATCTGAATACCACAAACTGAAAATGCTACTTAATTCATTTTTGATTTTTAAAGCAAACTCACCCATTCATCCATGGCCCCAGCTTTATTTTGATGGGAAATCAGTTTTAAAAACACCCCTGGCATTTCTAGGCACAGCCCTCTTGAGCAAGGATAAATAAATAATGTAGTATTTACTTCCTTCAATCCATCTGCCCTTAACTCAGGCACGCAGGAAGGAGAGTGTGAGTAGCTAAAAAAAACCTCCTCCCTTCCTCCAGATGAAAGAACAAATGCCTTTCAAGACTAGGGCAGAAATCAGGAATGTAAAAATTAAATATAAGATACCTATTTACTACTGCTGCTGGCAGCATAAGGCTTAAAAATAGTTCATGGTAATTGAGAGAGCTTAGTTCAACTTTAACATTTCACCAGCATGTTTGTTAAAAAGAGAAGAAAACAGATATGAGAAGAGGGGCAGCACAGTGGCTAAGTAGTTAGCACTACTTCTGCCCACCAGCCCTAGTGTCATTGGATCAAATCCCAACCATGGCACTGGCTGCCTGGAGTTTGCATGTTTTCCCTGTGCCTGCATGGGTTTCTTCCCACACTCCAAAGATATACTGGTAAGTTAATTCGCTCCTGTCTAAACTGGCCCTTGTATGTATGAATGTGAGTTAGGGAACCTGGACTATAAGCTCCTTGAGGGCAGGGACTGATGTGAATGTATAAGATATGTAAAGTGCTGTGTAAATTGACAGCACTATACAAGTACCTGTAATAAATAAATAACAAAAATGGGAAAAAGTGTAAGTTCTGCTAGTCAGACCTACTTGTATTTATTATATTGATGCATTCAGTTGAAACCATTATGGTGCTGAGGTTTATGGTAACATTCTGATATTTTGGTTCTTGTTTTTACTTTCTAAAAATCTTCAGTATCCCAAGGTTTTAATGGGCACAGGTGCAGTGTCCAACCCTACTGCCTGCAGCCTATCAAAGTGCTTAGTACTACTTACATTTAGGACCCTATGCATACAGAGATGAATGCACAGACTGCATGCATTTGTCCAGGAATGCATAGGGGCCTAAACGCGTGTACCACTCAATATAGCATTCAGCCCAGTCAGCAGCAGCATATTCCAGCCTGCCACAGACTTTGACAGGCTGTAGGCAGCAGGGCCGAATTCTCTACCTGTGCCTCTGCGGGCACACACAAATACAGAGTGTGCAAGGAGCCGCAAGGTGATGCATTGTGGACGTATAGCCAGCAGTGCTTGCCGTTGAGAGCTAATTACAGTTCTTAAAATGCTGCCTCTCCATTCTTTTTGCCTATGCTGCCTAGTCTGTATATAAAATATCTTTTTTTTTTATCAGATTTTATTTTCTATTTTTTTCTTACCACAACAACAAAAAAAAAAATCAACTGAAATTAAAACACAAATATTCATAACATCACAGAAACATACACAAAGTCCAAAAAAAACAAAAACAAAAAAAAAAGTTAAGCGGTGAATTTTGACCCACCCCCCTTCCCCATTCCTTCAATTGTCAAGTCAATACACAATCCTTTTATCCTATAAGTTAGAACTATTTTTTTTCCATACGTCTATATTCCTCCTATCTCGATCCCGTATCCATGTTCAAGCCACGGCTTCCAAATAGTATTGAACCTCTTAGATTAATTTGTCATTAAAAAAAAATGACTCTCATAGGAAATGCTTCTTTTCAGATCGAATATCCAATCAGATATGGTTGGAAGGTGAGGGGAGATCCACTTAATGACAAATTGTCCCCGAGCCACAAAGAGCGTTCGTGCAACAGTAAACCACCTTGGTGGTTTAAGCACTGAGCTATCAAGATAGCCCAGTAGACATATTAAAGGATCCACTGAAACATTCAAATCTGAGATCTCATTAAGTGTATCCACAACCTCTGCCCAATCCCTCTGAAGTTTCGGGAATCCCTATAGTAAATCTATCAATGACCCGGATTGCCACATCTGGAGCAAGCCGAGTCAGTTGTTAAACCAATATTAACCAGGGGTCCTATACGCCCTATGCAATATATAAAATTGTGTTAATCTACATGAGGGTGAAAGAGATATAAGTGGAAGAGTCTGAAGAATCCTATCACAGACATAATCAGAGATAGGTCCAATATCGCACTCCCATTTCATTCTAGATGGATAATGAAACTTATTATGCCTTGTACCCACGACCGGTTTTGCCGTCGGAATAAACTCCGAAGGTTTTTCCAACAGAATTCTGCTCAAGCGGTCTTTCCTACACAGTCACACCAAAGTCCGACCGTCCAGAACGCGGTGACGTACAACACGTACGACGGGACTAGAAAAAGGAAGTGCAATAACCAGTAGCCAATAGCTTCCATCTCGTACTTGCTTCAGAGCATGCGTCGTTTTTGGTACGTCAAAACATCATACAGACGAGCGGTTTTACAACGTGTTCCATTTCTAGGTCCATCAGAATTTTTGAAAAAAAAGTCAGATGAGGCATACACACGATCAGAATAGACGAGGAAAAGCTTCCATCAGACTTTTTCTGTCAGACATTCCGCTCATGTGTACACGGTATTAGAGGTACATTGTAATAGAAACTTATACGTAGCAGATATTAGACCTTTAGTAGCAGTTGCCTGAACTACTCTTTCCAAGACTGGGACCGGGGAAAACAAAACAGGAGAAGAAGAAAATTTGGCCATGACGCAGCTGCAAAAATTGATAAAACCATCTAGGGTTCAAAGAGAATTCCCCTATCAACTGACCAAAGGATATAAGTACACATAAAGTTGAGAGAGGGTAAGAATCCCGCTCGTTCCCATTGCTGAAAGCCCTGGGGGGTCAATATCTCAGGTAGCCTTTCATTGCCCCAATAGGGGTATATTTAGTTAGGGAGGAAATCCCAATATCCTATTAACAGATTCCTACACCTTATATATAAGTACCATGGTGGGCATATTAGAGAAGGCAGAGCACCCCAATGCCCCCTCCAGGGCTAGCAGCGACTGGCATCCCTGAAAATCAAAAGAGACTAAACGAAATGAAGGAGCAACTAAGGCCTCTGATTCCCACTGTACAAAATGCTGCACTTGAGCAGCAAGACAGTAAATTCTCAGGTCTGGGGCCGCTTTGGATATCGTAGGAGATCTAGTTTGATAGTGTTAGTGTTGATCTTAATAAAGTTCTTGTCAGGGCTGGGCTCAGCCCTTCCTTCTCAAAGCTGGCCGCTCAGCTGTCGGCTAATTGAAAGCTCCTATCTTTCCACAGTGACTCACCTGTTGATAATATCCTGCTCATCAGTCCTGCCTACTTAAGCCGTCCAGTCCAGATGATCTCTGCCTTCTCATTGGTCACATCTCTTGAGACGCTCTCCTGTGTTCCTGTTAAAGACTTACTTGGCTGACATTCCTTCTAGCTCCAGATCCTGCTTGCTGTTCTACTACGCTCATCTCTGGCTCTGTTTTGACTACGTTTCCTAACTCTGGCTATGTTTTGACTACGTTTACCTTTTTGTAATATTATTAAACAAGTGTGATTTAACTGTACTTCTGTCTCAGTCTGATTCATGGTTTCTGACAGTAGGCGAAGGCCATGAATTCAGAAGATGCAGTCAATCCAATTGTTGGTAATATTTTTTCCAGATTGGATGAGCAGGATCACTGCATGGATCAGTTTGCCATGGCGTTTCAAATGCTCCTGAGTCGCATGGCTCACCTGGAATCTCCCACTGTGGCTGCTCTGGTACAACCTGTGTTGCAGGCCATCCCTGCTGCTGCCCCAGTGTCTGTACATGGAACCCGCCTTGAGTATTACCTCTATAAGAGGTATGTCTGGTTCCGCTCTGTTTCCACAGCAATTTGAGGGCAATCCAGTCCAATGCAGAGGGTTTCTCAACCAGGTTGAGATATACTTTGAGATGCTGCCCCAGGACAGAAGCAAAGTAGGTTTCGTGGTATCTGTTGTCCTGAGTTACCCTGAGTGTGTGACTTCTTTTAAAAGCGTATTTGACATTCCTGCATGCTCCGCTTCTGCTGCCAAGTGCCTCATGCCCATCGAACAGAGTACGAGAACTGTTGCCAATTACGCCATTGCATTCCGTACTCTGGCAGCAGAGGTTGCTTGAAACGATGAGGCCCTCGTGGCTGCTTTTTCTCATGGTATCTCGGATACCATCAAGGATGAAATAGCAGCCCGAGATATACACACTGAGCTGGGGAGGTTGATCACATTTGCCATCCTCATTGACACCAGACTCAGAGAAAGATTCCCTTTTAAGAAGCCCTTGTGGAAGCCTCCTGTACATTTGTCTCTGAACTTTGCAGTCCCACCCTTGCTTGCTCAACTCCCATGCCTCCTGGTACCAAGTCGGTCTGTGAAGATGAACCCATGCACTTGGGCTTCACACATCTCTCTGCAGATGACAGAACCCTTAGGAGGAGGGAGAGATTGTGCCTTTATTGTGGCAAGGCAGGTCACTTTTTGAAGTCTTGTCCTACTCGTCCAGGGAATGCCTGAACCTTGGGGTCCTGTCACGGACAGACCTTGTTTCATCCCCAGTTATCCAGAAGGATAAGCCCCTGGTTTTCAGTTACCCTTTCTCGGGCTGAGTCCTCCGTCGAGATACTGGCTCTAATCGACTCTGGGGCTGCAGGCTTGTTCATTGATGCTGCCTTTGTATCGAAACACTTGTTTCCGCTGCAGCTGCATGACACTCCACTTGCCATTGAGGCTCTTGAAGGAAAACCTCTACAGCCTGACCATGTGACTCATGAGACTGTTCCATTGTCCATGGCAATAGGGATTCTTCACCATGAGATAATCCAATTCCAAGTTATTTCCTCACCTAAATTTTCACTGGTTATTGGTTATCCTTGGTTACAGAGGCACAATCCCTCTTTTGACTGGCTCCATGCTGAGGTTCTCTCCTGGTTGCCAGAGGAGTACCGTGATTTTAGAGATGCTTTTGACAAAGGTCAAGCCGGCAGTTTGCCTCCACACTGGTTGTATGATTGCGCAATTGACCTTCAACCTGGTGCCATACCCCCTCATGACCAGGTTTACCCTCTGTCAGTCTTGGAGGATAAGGCCATGGAGGAGTATATTGCAGACGCACTTTCTCAAGGTTTCATCCGCAAATCCTCGTCTCCTGCTGGTGCTGGTTTCTTCTTTGTGAAGAAGAAGAGTGGTGAACTGAGACCTTGTATTGATTATGGGGGTCTCAATTGTTTCACGATTAAGAATCTGATTGTATTGATTACGGAGTTATTTGACCTCCTCAAGAGAGCAACAGTTTTCACGAAGCTTGATTTGAGAGGGGCATACAATCTTGTGAGGATTAAGGATGGCGACAAATGGGAAACTGTGTTTAATACCAGAACAGGCCTCGTAATGCCTTTTGGCCTTTGTAACGCCCCGGCAGTCTTGCAGGAATTTATTAACAATGTCCTCCGAGATTTGTTGCAGTTATGTGTGGTGGTTTATCTCGACGATATCCTCATATTTTCAAAGTCCCTGGAGAGCCACCACACAGATGTCTGTCGTGTGCTTCAGAAACAAAGAGAGAACAATCTCTACTGTAAATTGGAGAAGTGTGAATTCCATCTTGAACAGGTTACATTTCTGGGTTATGTCATTAACACTGCTGGTTTTTCGATGGACCCAGAGAAACTTTCAGCAGTCCTACAGTCGCTCCGACCCATGGGTTTACATCCTCTGCAGTGTTTTCTTGGCTTTGCCAACTATTATCGGAAGTTTATTCATAACTTCTCGTCTCTAGTCAAGCCCCTGACTGATATGACCAGAAAGAACGGTAACCCACAGAGTTGGTCTCCAGAGTCCATTAAGGCCATTGAGTGTCTCAAGGCTGCCTTTGTTTCTGCTTTTGTGTTGGCACATCGTGATCCTACATTATCGTTTATCCTTCGATCATTTTAGCCCTGAAAGAATGGAGACATCTCCTCAAAGGTACCATTGTGCCGGTTCTCATTCTTACTGACCATAAAGATTCTCACATTCTTGTCTGAGGCTAAACGCCTCTCTCTCAGAAGGGCGCGATGGGCTATTTTCTTGTCTAGTTTCAATTACATTGTCTCATTCTTACCCAGTACTTAGAATGTAAGGGCTGACGCTCTGTCACAACAATTTTCCTCCACTTCCAACATGGAGTTGGTTCTGGTTCCTGTGATTCCTCCTAATCGTATTCTGGCTACGGTTCACACCAGTCTCACTTCTCCTTTGGGTGACAAAATTCTTGCTGCTCAGGTCCATGCTACTCCTGAGAAACCTTGTGGCCACTGCTTTGTCCCAGAGAGTCTCCATACTGTCGTGCTCCAGACTTACCATTCTCCCAAGGCTGCTGGCTACCCTAGGAAGAATCAACTCTTTTGGACCATTTCCCAACAATTCTGGTGACCTAGTCTATTTGCTGATGTATATATATACACCGCAAGTCTAGGTAACACTACCACGACTTAAAAAGTAGCTACCTCTGCAGCAGAATTGTCAATCAGTTGGTTAAAAATTTACAAAATTTATTCTTAACTGTGATAAACCATCATGTATAAACAGGTACAATACAATTCCATGCAAAAATGATTTACGGGTCTCATACATATGATGAGTTGCCCGGATAATGAAAATTACATACAAGCACAGACAAACATGTAAACATACAGAACGGCCGTACTATCCTTGTGAGGGTGGATCAAGGATCAAACACTCCACTTTCACACACACACACACACAGCAAAATGTCCGGACGTCAACTAATAAGCGTTTACCCACAATGGAAAGCAGGACAGCAGGATGATTATTGTTGATTAGGAAAATTCCAAATCAAGGTGGTTGGGCATTGCCAAGGAAAAAGTTTCACCGTGCTGTGCTGGTTTCCTGCGGATAACCCCCGGGGGAAGATGAATGGACTGTCTTGCAAACACATGTATCTCGTTTCTTGATATACATAACCCCTAACTGCAATAAGGAGCCTTCCTAAAGTATACATGCAGATGGGGTTTTATCGAATCTCTGGGATGCACTAGCCATGACAAGTCACTGATATCTTAACCAAGCATCGTGGTATCCGATATGTTTTTTGTGAATCAAAGGTGTGGACTGTTCAGACAGTAGGGAGTGAGAGCAACTTGATCAGCTGTTTGTTTGTGAGTCAATCACTGGTAACTGCTGCAGCGGCAGGTTTACCGGTGTATAGGTCTGCCCGGTTTCCGTTTCATCCTTTGTAAGATCTCATTCCACAGGCAGGTACCAAGGCTATATAATGTATAGGCGTCTTACCGCTTCCGTTGGTCACTTGGATGTCTCATTCAGACTCTCTGGTTACTCACACCATCTGTGTGTCCGTTGTCTCTGATCGTGGAGGTAACTCCAGAAGATTCCACCTTTCGTCCACAAAAACCGGTGCCGCTCGTCGGTTTAAGTCACGCTGAGGTTGGTGTAAAGCGCGGCTGCGCTAATCTTGTGGCTGTTCCTATTGCTTCCCGTGCACGGGGGATGTTACGTGAGTCGGCGTCACATGACGGCTGTGACGTCAACGCGTTTCGCTTCCTTCAGTGGGCGTAGCTTCGTCTGGACGTAGTGAGGGTGGGGACCAGTCGTTCCTTTTATTGAAGGGGATTAGCCCCTGTTGCAGCCTCACAATTACGGCAGTGTCAATAGAACATTCAGATAGATTCCAGTTTTCTGTGCTTTTTCAAAACAGATTCATCCATTAAAAGGCCAAATCTCGGAGAATTTAAGAGAATTTAACAGGGCTGAAATCATTTGTTCTATTCATGAGTGCGCGCTGGAATAGTGCACTTCAAATATGACTTAGATTCTGGTGGTACATCTATCTAATAATGTAAAGATCTTTAATCAAATCTTCTCTAAATTAAACAAATGATCATCTTTTAGCCATCCTGTGTCCTACCGATTTACACCAACGTGCACCCTCATGCAGGGAGGGAGGGGGGGGGGTAGGGAAAAGGGGGGGGGGCCAAAGGGGAAAGGGGGGGGGATGGGGAAAGGGGAAGCGGGGGGGGGGGGAAACCGGGGGAAGGGGGGGGGGAAAGAAGGGGGGGGAAGAGGAGAAAGGGGAAGGGGAGCAAGTGGGGCTCGTAGGGAGGAGGGGAAGGTTCTTTCAAGTCTCGAGGAAAACTTGGAGGTTCAACTCAGTGTTGAGGCCTTGGGGGGCAAGGGACCCCAAACGATAAATCCATCTTTTTTCCTTCTGTAGAAGGATCCGATTGAAATCACCCCTTCTTGGGGGTAATTTAAGTGAATAGATGCCCTTCACCCTCAATCCATCGGGTTTTCCCCGATGGTAGAGGGCAAAATGTCTTGCCAAAGGTTTTTTACGGCTTTTTTCAGGGTCCCTTTCTTTTTCACCCTTTATTTCTCTCAGATGCTCACCTATCCTTGTCTTTAAAGCCCTCTTGGTTTTCCCAATGTATATTTTTGGGCAAGGACACGTGAGCATGTAGATCACCTTGCTTGTGGAGCAATTGATGAGATCTCGTATCTCATACATATGCTCCCCTCTGGCATCATGAAAAATTGATGTTCTATCTATGAATGGACAGATTTGGCATCTATTACAGGGGAACATCCCCTTACTCCTGGGATATTCTGACAACCAGGTTGGGTTTGCCTCCTTGGTGAATTCAGAATGAATTAAAATGTCACCTAAATTTCTGGCCCTCCTGGCCACCATATTAGGTGATTTACCCACAATCTCCTTCAAACCAGGGCCATTGGTCAGTATGTTCCAGTGTTTTCCCAAAACTTCTCGTACGGTCTCCCATTGGGATCCATACGAGGTGATTATCCGTACCGGGCCTGGGTCAAACTGACCTTTGGTCTCTGGCTTGGGGTCCAGGGAGAGAAGGCTTTTCCTGTCTCGGCTTGCTGCCTTTGCTCTAGCTTTTCGAATCTGTCCATGTGAATACCCACGTTCCCTAAAGCGCTTGTACAAATCAATGTTTTCCCTTCTAAGGTCACTTTTCTTGGTGCAGTTCCTTTTTAATCTTAGGAACTGACCAATCGGGATACCATTTTTGAGCCATGGAGGGTGGTGGCTATCGGCCCTCAAGAGGGTATTAGCTGCAGTGGTCTTGCGATAGGTACAGGTGCTAAGTTTGTCCCCATCAAAGGTAATCTGGAGATCGAGGAAAGGGATCTGTCTTTCATCTATGATATGGATCAAACGGATGTTACGGCCGTTGACGTTTAGATGCTCAATGAACACATGCGCCTCTTCCCTGGAGCCCCTCCATACCACCAGTACATCATCAATATACCTCAGCCATGTGTGCACATGCTTCGCATACATGGCTGAGGTATACACGTCCTCTTTCTTGGAGACCTATATAAATCACAAAATTGTCCCGAGAGGACTGAGGGACCAAACGGTCCCAGCAGAACATCTTCATAATGAGCGATTCCTCACCAAGTGGAAAGAATTGTGTTTAGGCCATGGGATAGCGGTTATGGGCCTGATTGTAGAAGAGGAGAAAATTCAATTGGAGGAACTCAGGGAACAGATTGAAATAAGTACCCGGGGCCTAGACCCATTAAAAGATCTAGATGAGTTCTCTAAACAGAATGATATATTGAAAAAAGAAATAGAGAAAGTACAACTCAGCCTAAAAATAACAAAACAGTCTAAATATAGGAGGGACCTCACTGATTTTGAAAATGGCCAGGCCTTTGATGTGACAGCACGAAGGAGTAGAAGTCGATCAGCAAGGAGGGGACAGAGATCACAATCGAGGGGACGGCGTGAAAAAACGACGGACGAGACTGCCAATGATGGGGCCCCAAAAGTGGTGACTTTTTTAGAGGAAGAGGGGGTGATGGACCCAGAGGACCACCACCCCCTACCCCAGAGCAACAGAATAGACAACAAAGACAAGGGAAGGACCCCAAGACACCAGACGACACCACGCACTCGAAGCCAGAGGAAATAGCCTCCGGTGGGGACCCTTTAAATCTGGACATGAAGGTCATCAACCTCTCAGCTTTTCCACTGGAACCCAAACATGTCAGCTTATTACAAAAGGGGATGTCCTTCTCCCCAGCTGAAAATATGGATGAGTTCACAGTGTATAAAGACATAGTCCTCTTTTTAAGAAAAGTCTTTTTTAGGTCACTTTACAAAAATGGTGAAGAACAAAATCAGAATGAGACAGAGCCCCTGAATGAGGAGGACCAACGGGCCCTCGACATTTTGAATGCCCTGCTGGAGGAAAACAATGAAATTACAACCACTGAGGGTCCCACAAAACGAACAGCGGATTTGACAATCCGCTCTAAGAGGATGCCATCACTAAGCAAGAATAGGTGGCTTTACATGTTCCTTGATATGGTTCAGAGTGACCTTGGTAAGATTAACTGGACCCGGAAATGCAAAGACAACTTGACAGATGACGAACGTAAAGCTTTAATGGACCTAAAAAAAGCCAGGAACATCATTTTCAAAAAAAGCGATAAAGGAGGGAATGTTGTCCTGATGGACGACAAATTCTATGAAGCAGAGGCCAAAAGACTACTAAGCGACTTGACGACCTACAAAAAACTAGACCATGACCCGTTCCCTGAGCTAGTACAAAACCTAAATTTCAAGCTCCTCATGGCTAAGGAAGCAGGAATCCTGGATAAAAAGGAATATGAGCATTTGAGTGTAAGGGAGTACAACATACCCACTTTTTATATAATCCCGAAAGTGCACAAATGCCCTAAAAGACCCCCGGGGAGGCCAATTGTCTCCGCCATCCAGGGGCCCCTGGAGAGAATAGGCGTCTACTTGGATTCCCTCCTTAAAGAAATAGTTGTAGGACTTAAATCCTACGTTCAAGACACACGACATGTACTGTCGAAAATAGCTGACTTACAGGTGGGGGAGGGACTCCTACTTTTAGGCATTGATGTTGAGTCTCTCTATACCTCGATCCCGCATGAATGCGGGATCGAGGCGGTGAGATGGTTCCTGGAGTCCAGATACCCTGAATTTGGATCTCAAAACGAGTTCCTCATAGAACTACTTGAGTTCGCCTTGATGAACAACTATTTCCAGTTTGCTACGCACTATTACCAGCAAGTCAGAGGGACCTCGATGGGAGCCGCGTGGGCACCGTCATATGCGTGCCTCCACCTGGGACGATGGGAGGAGGAGGACGTGTATACCTCAGCCATGTATGCGAAGCATGTGCACACATGGCTGAGGTATATTGATGATGTACTGGTGGTATGGAGGGGCTCCAGGGAAGAGGCACATGTGTTCATTGAGCATCTAAACGTCAACGGCCGTAACATCCGTTTGACCCATATCATAGATGAAAGACAGATCCCTTTCCTCGATCTCCAGATTACCTTTGATGGGGACAAACTTAGCACCTGTACCTATCGCAAGACCACTGCAGCTAATACCCTCTTGAGGGCCGATAGCCACCACCCTCCATGGCTCAAAAATGGTATCCCGATTGGTCAGTTCCTAAGATTAAAAAGGAACTGCACCAAGAAAAGTGACCTTAGAAGGGAAAACATTGATTTGTACAAGCGCTTTAGGGAACGTGGGTATTCACATGGACAGATTCGAAAAGCTAGAGCAAAGGCAGCAAGCCGAGACAGGAAAAGCCTTCTCTCCCTGGACCCCAAGCCAGAGACCAAAGGTCAGTTTGACCCAGGCCCGGTACGGATAATCACCTCGTATGGATCCCAATGGGAGACCGTACGAGAAGTTTTGGGAAAACACTGGAACATACTGACCAATGGCCCTGGTTTGAAGGAGATTGTGGGTAAATCACCTAATATGGTGGCCAGGAGGGCCAGAAATTTAGGTGACATTTTAATTCATTCTGAATTCACCAAGGAGGCAAACCCAACCTGGTTGTCAGAATATCCCAGGAGTAAGGGGATGTTCCCCTGTAATAGATGCCAAATCTGTCCATTCATAGATAGAACATCAATTTTTCATGATGCCAGAGGGGAGCATATGTATGAGATACGAGATCTCATCAATTGCTCCACAAGCAAGGTGATCTACATGCTCACGTGTCCTTGCCCAAAAATATACATTGGGAAAACCAAGAGGGCTTTAAAGACAAGGATAGGTGAGCATCTGAGAGAAATAAAGGGTGAAAAAGAAAGGGACCCTGAAAAAAGCCGTGAAAAACCTTTGGCAAGACATTTTGCCCTCTACCATCGGGGAAAACCCGATGGATTGAGGGTGAAGGGCATCTATTCACTTAAATTACCCCCAAGAAGGGGTGATTTCAATCGGATCCTTCTACAGAAGGAAAAAAGATGGATTTATCGTTTGGGGTCCCTTGCCCCCCAAGGCCTCAACACTGAGTTGAACCTCCAAGTTTTCCTCGAGACTTGAAAGAACCTTCCCCTCCTCCCTACGAGCCCCACTTGCTCCCCTTCCCCTTTCTCCTCTTCCCCCCCCTTCTTCCCCCCCCCCCCTTCCCCCGGTTTCCCCCCCCCCCGCTTCCCCTTTCCCCATCCCCCCCCCTTTCCCCTTTGGCCCCCCCCCCTTTTCCCTACCCCCCCCCCCTCCCTCCCTGCATGAGGGTGCACGTTGGTGTAAATCGGTAGGACACAGGATGGCTAAAAGATGATCATTTGTTTAATTTAGAGAAGATTTGATTAAAGATCTTTACATTATTAGATAGATGTACCACCAGAATCTAAGTCATATTTGAAGTGCACTATTCCAGCGCGCACTCATGAATAGAACAAATGATTTCAGCCCTGTTAAATTCTCTTAAATTCTCCGAGATTTGGCCTTTTAATGGATGAATCTGTTTTGAAAAAGCACAGAAAACTGGAATCTATCTGAATGTTCTATTGACACTGCCGTAATTGTGAGGCTGCAACAGGGGCTAATCCCCTTCAATAAAAGGGACGACTGGTCCCCACCCTCACTACGTCCAGACGAAGCTACGCCCACTGAAGGAAGCGAAACGCGTTGACGTCACAGCCGTCATGTGACGCCGACTCACGTAACATCCCCCGTGCACGGGAAGCAATAGGAACAGCCACAAGATTAGCGCAGCCGCGCTTTACACCAACACGCTCAGCGTGACTTAAACCGACGAGCGGCACCGGTTTTTGTGGACGAAAGGTGGAATCTTCTGGAGTTACCTCCACGATCAGAGACAACGGACACACAGATGGTGTGAGTAACCAGAGAGTCTGAATGAGACATCCAAGTGACCAACGGAAGCGGTAAGACGCCTATACATTATATAGCCTTGGTACCTGCCTGTGAAATGAGATCTTACAAAGGATGAAACGGAAACCGGGCAGACCTATACACCGGTAAACCTGCCGCTGCAGCAGTTACCAGTGATTGACTCACAAACAAACAGCTGATCAAGTTGCTCTCACTCCCTACTGTCTGAACAGTCCACACCTTTGATTCACAAAAAACATATCGGATACCACGATGCTTGGTTAAGATATCAGTGACTTGTCATGGCTAGTGCATCCCAGAGATTCGATAAAACCCCATCTGCATGTATACTTTAGGAAGGCTCCTTATTGCAGTTAGGGGTTATGTATATCAAGAAACGAGATACATGTGTTTGCAAGACAGTCCATTCATCTTCCCCCGGGGGTTATCCGCAGGAAACCAGCACAGCACGGTGAAACTTTTTCCTTGGCAATGCCCAACCACCTTGATTTGGAATTTTCCTAATCAACAATAATCATCCTGCTGTCCTGCTTTCCATTGTGGGTAAACGCTTATTAGTTGACGTCCGGACATTTTGCTGTGTGTGTGTGTGTGTGAAAGTGGAGTGTTTGATCCTTGATCCACCCTCACAAGGATAGTACGGCCGTTCTGTATGTTTACATGTTTGTCTGTGCTTGTATGTAATTTTCATTATCCGGGCAACTCATCATATGTATGAGACCCGTAAATCATTTTTGCATGGAATTGTATTGTACCTGTTTATACATGATGGTTTATCACAGTTAAGAATACATTTTGTAAATTTTTAACCAACTGATTGACAATTCTGCTGCAGAGGTAGCTACTTTTTAAGTCGTGGTAGTGTTACCTAGACTTGCGGTGTATATATATGCTAGTTGTCTTTGGCTACAGCAGCAGCACCAAAATAGGTGTATATCGTTGGTAAAACTATGAGATAACCGATACATATACCAGGTTTTGCGGGATAAGTTTCCTTTCTTTTTTCTTCTCCTTTGCTTACTATTTTTTCTCTTTTTTTGGTTCACATTATTTGCTGATGTAACTGCCTTCATAGCTGCCTGTTCCATGTGTGCTCAGAGTAAGACTCCATGACACCTTCCAGTGGGCCTCTTACAACCCATAACCAATGGAGAGAGGCACTGGACCCACCTGTCTATGGATTTTATTGTGGAGTTACCCAACTCCCAGGGCAACACAGTTATCCTTATGGTGGTTGACCGGTTCTCGAAAATGTCCCATTGTATTCCACTTAAGAAGTTGCCCACTTCTAAGGAACTGGCTTCCATTTTTGCTTGGGAGATCTTTCGCTTACATGGGCTACCTAAGGTGATCGTCTCGGACGGGGTAGTCAGTTTGTGTCCCGGTTCTAGCGAGCCTTTTGTGCACAGTTGGGAATGGGGATGAGTCAATCAGTCCTTGGAGCAATTCCTACATTGTTATATTTCTGACCATCATAACAACTGGTCAGACCTCTTACCGTGGGCGGAGTTTGATCACAATAGTGCCTTGAATTCTGCTTCCTGATTGTTCCCGTTTATGGCGAAATATGGTTTCCAACCTTCCATGTTGCCTGACTCATTTGTTCAGAGTATTCCTGCTTTAGAGGAGCATCTCTGTGGTCTTCGTTCGACTTGAGCACAAGTGCAGGAGGCTTTGCGACATACTAATGATAGGTACAGACTCCATGCTGACCGCAAGCGCCTGCCTGCACCTTCCTACCAGTTTGGGGACAGGGTCTGGCTGTTATATCGCAACCTATGACTTTGTGTTCCCTCTCTGAAGTTCGCACCTCGGGTTTATTGGGCCTTTCCGTATTCTTCGCAGGATTCTTCACATGTTGATGATATCCTGCTTATCAGTCATGCCTACTTAAGCCATCCAGTCCAGATGATCTCTGCCTTCGCCTTGGTCACATATCTAGAGATGCTCTCCTGTGTTCCTGTTAAAGACTTGCTTGGGTGACATTTCTTCTGTCTCCAGATCCTGCTTTCTGTTCTACTACGCTCATCTCTGTCTCCCTGGGCTTGCCTTTGGCTTGCCTGACTATGCGTTCTTTGGCTTGCCTGACTATGCGTTCCGGTTCCTAACTCTGGCTATGTTTTGACTACTTTACTCTGTTTACCTTTTTTTATTATTATTAAACAAGTGTGACTTAACTGTACTTCTGTCTCAGTCTGATTCATGGTTTCTGACAGATCAGAAGAATACAAACTGGGGAATTATGTAGAAAATATAAAAGTTGCGGCATCCAGACCATCTTAATTAAATTTATACGGCCTATCACCGAAAGGGGAAGTTTACACCAAACCCTATTTTGTATTTGAAATCTTGTCAGTAATGGAGCAATATTGTCCTCTATGTATGATAAAGGGGATGCGGTCATGGTGACTCCCAGATATTTAAAAGTGGGAACAATTAGAAGTTTTGGGCATATTGATGACAAATTCTTCAGGAGTGGATCCAGCGGCAAAAAGCACAGACTTCTCCCAGTTAATAGCAAGCCCTGAGAACTTAGAACTTTCTTCTCATAACTCACATGTTCTGGAGCTGTGACTGGACTTGCAATATATTTGCACCATGCACTAATGCACAATGCACTAACTGACATGCATTTCCAAGTGTTTTGCCAGGTCTTGAGCTAAAGGACACTCAACACTGCTTCACTACGGGAGACTGAGAAATGGTCAGGCAGCAACATTGTCAAGCATCTGCAGCCTTAGCAGGAGAGTTGTTTGTAGGTTCTGCTTACTACTGCTACATCAACGAAAAGAGTAAACTCACCTGGTTTTATGCCTCCTATTAGGTTTTACCCTTCTTTGTGTTGACAGCAATATGTTGCTGTTTTATATACTGCCTTCAGTAATATTGCTTAGGCTCAAGTAAGCCTGAATAATGTGTGTCATAATAAGCTTGGTTCTGCACCCAGCTGTTGCTTAAGCTCCATGGAACATTGATGCTTTGGTGCAATTATACTACTGGGAGACATATGAACTTGAACTGGTGGGTATGTAGACATATTCCTGCAACTTTCTTATGGAGTCGGACTCTCCCTCCAGGGATTCTTTTGTGCAGTAAGAACACATCACATTTCTGAAAAACTAAAAATTTGTCTTATCCCAGTCCTGTATCAGTTCACTGAATTACTTGCTGAAGGACTACATTATTGTAGATTTAAGAAAAAGTTATTTTATAAATTGGTACTTCTAATGAGGAAAGTCTATTTGTGTTGATTAGCTAAATGCAAATGAATTGTTGAATATACTGTAATAATAATGATCACCCCAGAAGAAACAATCGAGTGAACAGCAGCGCTAAAATAAACTACACATGATATGTGGACACAATGGTAAGTAAAGAGAAATTCGGTGACTGAAAGTCCATAAAGAGTAGGAGAAAAATGTCCAAGATCAATTAAAACTTCTTCCAAAGGGTAAGAAAAGTCTTCAAATCACACCATGTGTTTCACACAGAACTGCTATCTCCGTCAGTATTGAACTCACCAAAATCTGTGTAAAACCCCATTGATGTGGATTAGGTACTGTTGAATTATTAATAGCTGTAGACCCATGTAACCTAGTGGTATTAGCCACCTCTCTTATGATATTATCTAAAAATGTAGGATCATATCCTTTTTGAATGAATTTTTCTTTCAATACATTTGATTGTGTATAGTAGTCAACTATAGCAATCTGTTGGTTTGAAATAAACCTTTGTTTCAAGTGACGAGCCCACTCTCTGGATAGTCACATCCAGAAAGTTAATGGAATAGGCACTTACTTGATAATCCAAATGTATATTATTGTTGTTGATATTGAGCATTGATAGGAAAGAATAGACTGACTCTTCTGTACCTTCCCATATAAATATAAGGTCATCAAAATACCTATGGTAATATTTTAATTGTGGTCTAACAATATTGAAAACCTGTCTATCCTCCCACTCAGTCATAAACAGGTTGGCGATGCTAGGAGCAAACTTGGTTCCCAAAGCAACGCCAATCTGCTGCGAATAAAAGTGACCATGAAACCAAAAATAGCTATGGGTAATGCAAAAATCCAAAGCCTTCCCCAAGAATACTTTTTGCGAATGTGTGACATCATCTCTTTTGCTAAGAGCCGAATTCAAGCTAATAAAGCATCATCATGCTATGTGATTGTGTACAGCGATGACACATCAGCCGTCACAAGAAAGGTGTGTTTCTCATTATTAAGTTGGACCTCATTCAGTGACACCAACAGATCTTTGGTATCCTGTAAATAGGCCCTAGTAGATAGTACACTAGGCTGGAGGAACTTATCAAGGTAGTCTCCCAGGCATGAAGTCACTGAGCCAATTCTATTTACAATAGGTCTAGGGGGTGGAGTCGTGGCATTTTTGTGGACTTTAGGTAGAGTGTAGATAACAGGGATGCGACAAGCACTAGGTACTAAATATCTTTGTTCCTTTTTATTGAGAACCTTGAATCTTGAGCCCAAATCTATTAGTGCCATCAATTGTTCTTTAGGCAAAAGTAGGGTCCCTATCTAATTTCTTACAAGTGGACCTATCATTCAACAGGTTCATTATCTGCCTATGATAGAATTCCCTATCCAATACCACAACTCCGCCCCCCTTATCAGCTGGTCTTATAATGACATCTACATTTCTCCAATGATTTGATACCTTCAGTTATATGATTGGGATTAACATTTTTTGGATCTTAATACCATCCAGATCCTTGAGGTCTAGACGTTTGAAGACCTCAATTTCATGATTGTTATTTATCTGGGGGTTGAATATAGATTTGTTATGTAAACCACTATAAACTCCATGGTGATTACCCACAAATCTCTACCTATCCTCTAAGGGATGCCGTAAAATATATTTTTTCATATTCGACTTCCGTATGAATTTATGGGTATCTATATAAACCTCAAATTTATTTAAAGTGTTTGTTAAGCTTTTTTTTTAAACTGACAGTGCTCTATTAGGGGCTGGCATACAACACTGTATAAATTCTTTCTAAAAACGAGAAGTGTAAATAGCTATTTGGAGCTGTCTTCAGGTCAATCACGTGACTCGCAGACGCTTTTCAGCTCCGATACACGGCTACTGCAGGAGGGACCGTGATCTCCCTCTGATGTCAGCCAAGGAGATCACATGGCCGCTCGGCTCCTCCTGCAGTAGCCGTGTCTCGGAGCTGAAAAGCGGCTGCGAGTCACGTGCCCGGCCTGAAGACAGCTCCAAATAGCTATTTACACTGCTCGTTTTTAGAAAGGATTTACACAGTGTTGTATGTCAGCCTCTAATAGAGAGGCTGGCAGTGACAATTTTAGGTTTTTAATTTTCAATAATAGCGGGGGGTGGGGCGGAGACAGAGAGGGCACTAACAGGGAGGAAGGTGGGGTTAATGGGGAAGAGAGGAGAGCAGGGCAGCGTATGATGGAGAGATGCACTTTGACCATAGTGATCAGGGCAAAGCAGCCCTGGTTATCGTGGTCAGTTTAGAGAGAGCATACAGGAAGTGGCAGATTCAGGGTTTTTTTTTTTTACAATTTAGAGGGAGCAGATTATACAGCACGAGCACTGTGTTGTATAATCTGCTTTAAAGGACCAGGATCTGTATTTTTTTGGGGGGGTAACAAACACAGTTTTTTAGGAGCACATTTTAATCCTAAGTTTAAAATATTTAACTCTTTATAATTCAGCTGAACTTTACTCAGGTTATAAATTCCTCAGTTTACACATTCTCTTTTTTGGATTGTCTAAGTCTTCCTGCCCAAAAAAATCTCTTGTGCTCATGCCCTTAGTCCATGTGTAGGTGGTGTAGCCAACCCTTTGGATAAAGTGTGGAAAGTCAAAGGTCTTGCTGCCCTCCTCAGAACAATGGGTGTCCTTAAAGCTGAAACATATAGAAAAACAGGAAGGGCGCACCGACCTTGCGCATTAACAAGCATAACATTTATTTAAATAGTAAAAACAAAGGTCATAGTCACAATAACATTTCTCCACAAATTCTGAGCCATGTCTTCTAGACACCTGCAACCTGGAACGGGTGTTAGGAGGAACCAGATAGCACGCAAAATGGCTTACACATCACAAGGGAGTACCCTCTTCATCAGAGCCTCAGCGATAGCAGACTGACTTTCTCAAGATTCCCTCTATATAAAGCCATTCGCATGTCTGGGCGGACGCCCACTGGAGCCTGTCACACCCATCTGGGTGGGCCCTGCCCACCATGTCACTCCATCTAACAATATCATATACTAGATCACACTATCAGCCATACAAATGTGTCCTACTCGCAAAGAGAGGGGGCTAAGTTTCTGCACTGGCATCAGCGTGCATCTCCCATTATCCATCCGATCATCATCCCATCTCAATTGAAATGGGATGAAATGGGATGATGGGATGATGGTTGGGTGAATAACGGGAGATGCACCCTGATGCCAGTGCAGGGACTTGGCCCCCTCTCTATCGATGGGTGTGGCAGGCTCCGGTGGGTGTCCGCCCAGACATGTGAATGGCTTTATATAGAGGGAATCTTGAGAAAGTCAGTCTGCTATTGCTGAGGCTCTGATGAAGAGGGTTCTCCCTCGTAACGAAGCCAATTTGAGATGCCATCTGGTTCCTCCTAACACCCAGTCCAGGTTGCAGGTGTCTAGAAGACACAGCTCCGAATTCATGGAGTAATGTTAAAACTTTTTTTAATGTTTGTGAGTATGACCTTTGTTTTTACTATTTAAATACATTTTATCTTTGGTAATGCGCAAGGTCGGTGCACCCTCCCTGTTTTTCTGTATAAATCTTCCTGCCCTACACCCTCGTCTTTTCTCCTTATGGGTTCCTTGTTGTTGGGGGGGGGGGGCATGTTGGTTCAGGCCTCCTTTCCCTCCCCCTTGTTGATTTGGTGGATAAAAGCCCCATTTTGGAGTTCTCCAACCTCCTCCTCCTTGATAGTTTGGAGGGTGGAAACTCCATCTCGGAGTTCTCCAACCCCCTGTTCCCTTAAAAAAGGAACTCTATAGTCATGATCTTCAAAATGTCCATATTGATCTAAGGTTTGGAATCTGTTTTGTACTGGAATTAGATATCTATCATCATGGTATCTCCCGGTGTCTGATTGTTCCTTGTTGCCAATCACCATGACCCTGGGGAAATCCATATTGTGAATTCCTCTCATGACTATACCCAGGTTTTGGTGACCGAAAACCCCATTTGCTGTGGTCCCTGACTGTAGTTCTTATTCCTAAAAGCCTGTCCTTGTTGTTGAGGAATATTAGCTCCACCTCCTCGAGATGGACCTTTAGGTATACGCACTCCCAGGCGTGTTTGTTGGGGCTTAACTTTATTAGTTTGGGCCTCATCATTACCTTGATTATCACTTGACTGAGAAGTAGTATTCTGCTGTAAATAGACAAAATTGGTATTAAAATCATTAGAATCCTTTTTGAACTTCTTCACTTTTTTCTTTTGAGTGTCCCTGTCAGCTTTACCCAATTTCTTCTTCATATTAATAATGTACTCTTTATATTCAGTCTAATCCTTAATCGGATCCAATTTGACTTGTAATTCTTTTATTTTTTGATTAATAAGGTCCAATTTGATTTTTTTCCTTTTTAAGACTAACACCTGTAATTCTCTACCAGCCCGATTAAAAAAATCAAACCATTCGTCTATAAACTTTTTATCCGTGAGCCCATCCTTTGGTGATACCTCCCTCCGTAAACTTCTAAAAATAATATTTTCTTTAAGATAATGTTCAAAAGTAAAAACATCCCACCATGTCTTAATCTGTCTTTCTAATACATCTTTCAAGGTTTTGAAAACAGACAAATAATCACATTCACTCTCAGTGACTATTACATTCCAAGAGAAAACAGCTTCTGGACTGAACTGTTGATTACTTAAAAAGTCAACAGCCTCCATGGCAGCACTCTGGTTAAAAATAAACAATACTCAAAAACGAACAACTGAATGTAATAATCACCTGTTCATCATTGTGCCACAGAACAAATGTAATAAATTATAAGTATGTATATTTTGATATCCAATAGCTTCTGCTTGTAAATAAAACAGTAATAATAATGATCACCTCAAAAGAAACAATCAAGTGAACAGCAGCAGCGATAAAATGAACTACACATGATATGTAGACACAATGGTGAGTAAATAGAAATTCAGTGACTGAAAGTCCATAAAGAGTAGGAGAAATGTCCAAGATCAAGTAAAACTTCTTCCAAAGGGTGAGAAAAGTCTTTAATCACACCATGCATGTCACACAGAACCGCTCACCGTCAGTAATGAACTCGCCAAGAGGTATTGCCTTACACTCACATGTTTGGCAGCAAGACAGTTATACAAAGGGTTAAATCCAGGGAAAGCTCCTCTCCACTCAGTGTAGATGAGTGTGTGCAATCATATGGGGGAAGATAAGAAAAGAGCTCCCCTAGTGTTATAACGTCTAAACACACTGATATTTTATTGAATAAAAACCTTCATAGATTGTACTTACAAGGTGTATAACCAAACATGTATAAACAAACATAAAAGATGTAAATGGTATAATAAAAATCCGTGCTTAGGAAAAAGAGTTGCAGCCTCCCCTAATTAGTTCCCAAAGGGACCTATAAGAGTATGTACAGGAGAGTGGGGAAATGGCGCTACCCTATATGGCACAAAATGTTTAATTATAAAGTAATAGGGTTACTTCTAATTAAGCATGTAAATTAAAAAATAGATAAAATCCCAGTGTACATATTCATGAAAAGTGCATATAAATCTATAAAAAGTGTACAGGTCTTATACCAATGGGTATATGAATTATGTAAGTATTGTGGATATGTGTGATTGGGCAGGGGTGCAGTCCAACTGCACAGAATACTGAAAAGCACGTCTGCCCTCACCCATCCACCCCAATCATAAACTAACACAAAATGTGAACCAATCCAGTTCCCAAAAAACTGGCATTAACAACAAACCATAATCTTATAAATGCAGATATCTCCACATCTTAATGCATGTGAACATAAGTAATATACCAACCAACAAACCATGTATATAAATCCACAGTAATAACTTTTTTTTAAATCTTTGTTCATTGTAGTTTTATGTTTTGAAAATAAAATAGAAAACACAAAAGATCTTAAACTATTTAACTACAGTAAGTCATCACTTCAGGCTTTAAAAGTGTTGCAGATTGATGGAGTCTCTACAGCTATATAAATAAAATAGTAAATAAATGGACCTTCTTGTCTGGGTCAAACAGTGGCAATACCATGATGACATTCTTGCAGAGAGAGTAAGTGAACAGTATGCTGCAGTTTCTTTTGGATGGGAGATTATTCAGGATTTTTTTCCCATGTGCCCAACTGTAGGCAGGAATTTAGTGGCCTCATAATCAGTAAACAGAAATTTTACAAATACAAAAATGTATCACAATTGACATATTGTATAGAAACCTCTCTTTACAAAGGCAAAGACTAGATTTCTGGAGGCACATATAATCTGCTTTAAAGATCATTACAGTCAGTACTATGTGTGATTAGGGGGGCTAAAACATTTATTTAAACCTTGAAAACACACCTGCATATAATCCACCTACATTATACAGATTTTTACAATGACACCAGGTCAGTATCAGCTCATGTAATCAAGTCTGTCCCAATGCAGTTGTGGAATGATTGGCTGATGTGTAAAAGATGAACTGTCCACAGGAATCTTTTTAGAATTTTTCCCTTAACAATACTCATACCAGAAAAACCAGGCGCTGCTCAAGCTCCCTTGTCTGCAGATGATAGCATTGCATATTAGTGGTAGAGCAAATGTTCCATGCAGAGCACTGAAGGAGGCAGATGGCTGAGAAAGTCTTCTAATTTCATGTTCCCCAGTCAATAGAATCAGCATTTTTCAAGGCCTAATTGAAAATTATACTTTTCCAGGGAGTGGAGGGAGAGAACCAGACATTCCTGTAGATGGGCCTAGAAGTTTCTGTCTCTGTTGTAGTTGCTGCTGTTGTTCCATCTGCAATTTTTCTGTCTCAAACACTACAGGCAATACCAATCATGAACGAGGTGGTTCCTATTCACAGTGCTGACCGGGAAAAACTATATAGCTTCTTGGCTGCACAAATGGAGAGGTCAAGGGTTACACCAGAAGCAGTACGCAGACGGTCAGGAAACATTTCGGTCAGCCCCCAAAGTCTTTCTGATAAAGTCTCATCCAACTCATCGTCATCATCATCTTCCTCATCCTCAATCTCCGGGTTCCTAGCCGCGCTAAGCAAGCTTTCCAGGGGAGCGTCGGACAGTGACATGACTTCCCAACGTGCGGGCACACACAGGGGTCACCCACCAGGCTCCACAGTAATAACTTAATATGTGAGTGTTCAATCATATAGTCCAAGTCCCTGAGCAAGAGGTATGAACTTAATGTGAAAAAGTGCTTGTCTTAAGCAAAAAATATATATGCATATAAAAGGTGATCAAATAAAGCATAGTCTCATGTTCCAAACAGAGATTCCAGTGACTTCTTTGCACAGCAGGTAGGGTGACTTAGGTACTCCCCCAATGTATCCCCACTCACCGAAGGTAGTTACCCCTGCAGGGGTAGTAGGCATAGAGTGGGCAGCTATAAGTAGATCTCCCCTTTGGATAGCCGTATTGGTCCTCTGCACCTCCGTCAGCCCGTTCCCTTAGTCCAGAGACTTCCAGCACATGTTCCGAATCAGGGTTGCACAAATTATTTCCACAAATTATTTCTGTGCAGTTGGACTGCACCCCTGCCCAATCACACATATCCACAATACTTAAATAATTCATATACTCATTGGTATAAGACCTGTACATTTTTTATAGATTTATATGCACTTTTCATGAATATGTACACTGGGATTTTATCTATTTTTTACTTTACACGCTTAATTAGAAGTAACCCTATTACTTTACAATTAAACATTTTGTGCCATATAGGGTAGCGCCATTTCCCCACTCTCCTGTACATAAAAGATGTAAAACCCAGAGTGTTGTGTCAATCTCTAAGCCAACTACCGGCGATATCTCACCACACTACGGATAAAAACCAAATGTCTCTTGTTGTAACAAAAGTCTTCCTACTAGTTGCCGTGCAGATGATATGTGTTTTGTCATCTTAACTTCGTCCTGGGATTGGCTGCACGGCACAGCAACCTTCCTAATATACGCAAAGCCGTGCAGATGATGATCACCTCCACACCTATACCTAAGCTGATCCTGAGTACCGTAGTAACCCAAATAGCACAGCCTCACTGCCCTATTGTTTCTAAACATAGGTCATTGTGACACCATAACTGAAAAGACAGTAAATTGGAAACGGTGTCACCTCACAGGCTCAGTCCCTATTCGAGTCTAGAACTAGGAGAAGGGACACTGAGGTAAATATAAAGTAAATAATTAAATCACTATAAGGACAGGCTGAATTAATGGACAAACAAGCTAGAGAACAATAAACCAAATCTAAAAATTACTGATAAAACAAATCGAGTTCAATATTTAACACATTGAGCATTAACGTATTTAATAGGAATATCCATTTAGGTTCTCATTTAGACAAGTCCCGCACAAGATTGAACCCCCCTCCAGTTTGAAAAGGCCTCTACAGCAAAACTGCAGCAATGACAAACCTTTATTATGTACATTTTTAAAATGAAGTGACACACTGTGTTTTGCAAAACCATTCTTGATGTTGGCCATGGGTTCTAAAATCCATATCCTCAGTATTCTTTTGGTGTGCCACATGTAGTATAACCCACATGGGCACCACAACAAACAAACAACATGCGTTGCGTTGCAGGTAATGAACTCATCAATCGAAAAACTCATCTACAGCAGCTATAGATCTGAAAGAAGTATGAGTCCTATTTCTAATCTTGACAGTCTTGCTGTATATACATTTTCTACATGGATAGAATCCATTTTTATCAAAGCTGAATTTTTGTATTTTCGATTGTCCAGGTGGATCTAAAATTTTCCTGCACCAAAAGAATACTGAGGATACAGGTTTCAGAACACATGACCACTGATGAACAGGTGATTATTACAGTCAGTTGTTCTTTTTTGAGTATTGAATATACTATGCATGAATTTCCTCTCAGGTAATCGCTCTGACCTCTCTAGCAGGACTGTGGGTAGGTAAGAATGTATGTCCTCCCATTGAAGACAATGCTAAGAACCAGGTTCTTGTCAATTGTGGGGCCAGAGAAACTTCAGGAAAGGCACAGTTGTATGAATAAGTAATATGTGTTTGCTTCACGCAAACAAAGGGGGAAATAATAAAGAATTTAACCTGAATATGCATTAGGAAATCATGATTCAACCCAGTGTAATGAAGTCTCCAAGGCCTCTTGGGGTAACTACAACAGGAATGATTGAATGTTTTATGACCATGACCATCTGGTATCATATGTCAAAGTTTATCCTTTACCTGACTAACTGACTTTTCTTGTTTATAGATATTTGGCAATCTGTTCAGATTAGTTATACTATCAAAGCCTAAGGTCTACAAATTATACAATTATGTGTTTGCTTCACTGTTTAAATACCCACGTAACAGATGAACCTATACTTCTATAGAGAATGTACATGCACATGTGTGTTAATAAACTTCTGTTGCTGTCTGTTCCATCATAAGACAAGGGTTTTTTGCCTGGGTTCCATACAAGGCGCCATGATATGTAGTTATGCATGTGGTGTTGAAAACATTTGTTTTGGAAAATATAAATATTACACTCATTCATTGATTGTACAGAAAGATTCAACTTTATTTGCTCCACATTGAGCAGAATATTAGCATTTGTTTTTAAGTACCCATATTAGAAACTATAGTTAATCATTTTCCGATCACATTTGTCAGGATCTTATTTAGAAAATATATGTTATTTTACATTTTTCATCTGAATATGTTTGCTCAATAACAATTAACATTTTTTTTTGGAAATATATATTTCACAATATTATCACCTAACAGTAACAAAGCAATCTTGGAAATTATTAATGGAATTTAACAGCATTTTTGCTTGTCACCTTACAATTAGACATCAGCTATGTAGCAAGCAGAGTGATGATGTATCTAAAGATACTTGATAATGTTTTGCATGGTAAAGTGATAGAAATCTGAAGGATGTGAAAGAACTGATTTTATTTTGACAAATGTGTCATGCATGCATTTAATCAATTGATTGCAATACATGAACGATAGCAGACGTATTAGAATACCTGAATGTTAAATTATCCTGCAACTAGAACATTGTAAAAGTCACAAATACCTAATAAAAAAGAACAGTAGAAGTTGTGAAGAATGCACTTATACATATTATGCCAAAACCCTTGGGATTAGTCCTGGACAGGATGTCAAGTCCTGGCTGTGGCTTTTTCTGGACTGAGGGAGTCTACCCTGGGTTTTGGCTCCTGACTGGGAGGTCATGGGTGCTCGACTGGAGTGCACACAGGATCTGTCTATAATAGTGGAGGCAACACAGCTTCGGAATGCTTATATGGTGCAATGTTTATGTTTGACTTTTGAAGTACCCTGTGAGGGAAGGTTTTATGTTACTTTGTTGAAGAAGGAAGATGCTTAAAAAAATCTCTTGAACTGACATTACTTGCGGACCTATCTTCTCCCTTTTTTACAGGTGTTTTAATTTTCATGATAATATCCCTGCCTTTTGATGTTAATAACAATATTTACTCAAACAAGAATGGAAGGAAGCCAAGCTGTGAGACAGTTTAGGAAAATCTGAATTAAGAGAAATATAGGGACTTTCATTTATGACCTACTGCTAAAAATACTAGTGACCTGTGTGCTTCTAGCTGCAATAAAAAAGTCAGTAACCCAAAAATAAATAATCATCTGTGTCATTTGCAAGCTTGTCAAAGTAGAGTCAGATCTCCAGATTATTATACTCTTCCGGGTATTGAAACCATAACATCTGCATAATACCCAGGCGGTTAGCATTTTTTAAAAGGAAAAGTCAACAAAGGCAGCCTCCATGCCCCAGACAAAGTTATCTGTTTATGAAGCAGTGAAAATATCCACTGCTCAGTTCTCCAGCATTCACAGAGGAGATCTCCCTTCTGTGTGCCTGCTTATGAAGTGGTGTAGAACACTTCTCCTTTTGTGAAGTGAAGCAATCTACAAACACTTGGAACAGTGGAGAAAGCCCCCTGATACTGGAATCTGGTGAGACATAGTGAGATTACAGTACCAGAAATTCACTGAAACACAGAGATGTTCGTTTATTAAGCAGTGATAAATTATCACTGCTCAGTACACTGACATTCCCAGAGGAGATCGCCCACCTTAGTTAAAATAATTAGTTAAATAATTAGTCCCCCTCCTGGGGATCACCGCTGTTCACATTTTAATAAAACGGACATCCAAGTCCTGTTTTTATTTAATTCCATTGCACATGATTGTCTATTCACAACTTCACTTTGCTAAGTGAACATTCACTTTACTAAATTAATCATATCTACTCCTTTATCAAATCAAATACACAGTCTCCAGAATTGTACCAAATGCAGTATTAGCTTGCAGCTTCTCTTTTGAATTCTATGCCAAGTGGCTGGAAGTAGCAGCAACCCAATATATGTTTGAGCTAGTCTAAGAAAATGTTTTTTATCACATCCTAAAGAGCCTTTATTGCTCATCCTTCTTCTTTCAGTCTATATCATTAGATTCAGGAACTAACTTATATAAAGATATCCAAAAATACTACAGTACATAAAAATACATATAAAGGGAAAGTAAAGTGTTTTCAGTGAGCATCTGTTTAGAATTGGTATTGTGATGTTTACATAAAAAAATCTTTATACGAAAAATGTAAAATAAAAGTACTAAAGCGCTGATATGAATATCCATAAAATGGCAAAAAATAGCAGATAAATAAATTAATTAAGCTGCAACCATTAAAAATAGTGTTCTGACACCATATGAAAACAGTTTGTTGATAAACAACCAGCGCATATACACCGATCAGACGCCTGTATCGAGTGTCTCCTCACTCCACATCTAGTATGCACAAGCATCATAGATGTCGTCACTAGGCTCCTCCCAACGCGTTGCATCACATGTCACGTGACAAGGGTTTTGAAAAAGTCACATGACATGCAGGAGCCTAATGATGACATCTATGGTGCTTGTGCATACTAGATGCGGAGTGAGGAGACACTCGATACAGGCATCTGATCATTGGATATGTGCTGGTTGTTTATCAACAAATGTGAGTGCAATCACCCACCCTTTGGAGAATTTATTACAAATTAGCATTGCGCAATAATGTGCTTTTCTTTTTGTTTTTATGTGAGAACCATTACACACTGAAATCCTGAAAGAACACTGAAAATTGTAAGACGCCGGCAGAACTTTGAGTGAGGGATTGGTTGATAGTAGGACTGCTGTGAACAGGCTATCCACACTCAGGTGGCTTCCTTTGATTATTGCCTTTACACAGAGGAATTTATTTTATTACTCAATCACTAAACGTTTTACTTATTTGATTATTAATTTGTCACGGAGGATTGTAGCACTGTAAGTGTATATAAGTATATATAATTTTGTACTATTACCACTGCATCAAAAATATGAGGTTGAGTTTAGCGCACTGTTGTATACTATCTTTATACAACTTTTACTTTTTTCTTAGGCCTTCTACACATGATGAGAATATGGGATGAAAAATATTGCTTTTGGAGTGATCGTCCCATAATCTTACTGTTAGTACATAGCTTTCGGGAGCTGATCATGACAGTTCATGCAAAAATAACCGAAGGGACAAGCACAACATTTTTTCTCGTAGATAACAGAATGAATGATTTTGTTTAATCAGTACAGTATTACCCCCCAAAAAAGTGACCAACACCGCGCATGCTCAGAAACAAAAGAATACATTACAATACAATACAGTACATCACTTCCGAAGTTGTTTTCTGTCTTATGATAATTTTCCTAACTTTAGTAACCTATTCAATTTTGGTATCAGACTAGCATGTAAAAAAAGATGGATGATCATTCATCAGATATTCTCATCGTGTGTACTAGGCTTTACTTGTTTGCTCTTTCACATATTTGTTATTGTGTTAAATATAGAGATTTGTAGATTAGATCTCACTACAGGGAACAATCACTCAGTTCTCAATCACTTTGTCTCACTTCTCAACAACTGCTGAAACAAGATATTGGTTACACAATAAGTGCAATATATTTAATATATTAGCCAGTTCTATAAGCTTGCATTTAATAAAGGAGCAGTAAAGGAGCAGTAGAGCCTGCATTTGTTATAAGCAAATCAAGAATATGGGGACATAAGCTCAAATCAGCAGGAGGAAAGTTCAAAACTAACTTTGGAAAGTGTTATTTTAACAAAAGATTATTTAATGCTTGGAAGAGACATTTAGCAGAGGTAATGAGTCAGTCAGCTGTAAGTGGATTCAAACATGCTTGGGACAAACATAGCCCTATAATCCAACATAAAAAGTAAAAAAACTGTCAGACTCCATGAACCACTTTTTTTTGTCATAACTCTTTATATTTCTAAACATAGCTGCCCTTATCTGCTCCTGGCTACTGAACTGCAGAGGAGAGTATGGACCCCACCTGCGATGTGCAGCCTTTTCTTCAAACATGCTGCATTTTGCAACACTTGCCCTCCTAGCTTTAGAGTTGTTCCAAACCACTTGTAGCCCCCTTGTTAATATGCTATTCCCCACTCATCTCCCCTCTTCCCTCCCCTGTTTTTTTTTCTCTCTTTCACGGCACATAAGAATCAAACTCTGAATTTTACTTGTAGGTTTTTCTCTTTTGCGGTGATTCGGATTGTCGCTATTATGGACCCAGGCAAGCAGGGCTTATTCACAGGGCTTTATTTATTTATTGAAGTGTTATTTACCAAGGAATAGCTCTTTTGAAGGTCAGTTAATTGGTAATCCTAATTGTTGATCACTTTGTGTGTATATTATATATATTTTCAGTATTGTATCTTGACCAGTTTAACTGTTTTTATAGTCTTGCCTTTGCTCACTTTTTGGTGTTATACTTGTCAGAAGATGTGCAGTGACAATGATCACATTCTTTTTTGTTTTATTTGGTATTCAGATGAATTTGTAATAAAGCTTTTATGGAACAAAAAAACTATAGCTACCCTTATGTGCATATATAATTACACACTATGCATATAAATATTTAAAAAATATTAACATACAATGCTATTGTTTATGTCTAGCTGATCTCCTTTACCTAGCTATCTAAAACACCAAAGTGACTATTCTTTAATTTTAGGGATGGCATAATCAAAATATGACTGGGTTAAATTGGGATATTTTGCTTTAAAAATACTAGTACAACTTTTTCACTGTCAAGTTAGAAGAGCTAGAAAGTTAGTTTCATTTTAACTTAAGGACTGTCACATTTTATATCCCGTTTGAAGAATGCTGGCACACCGGTAGTGATGAGAAGAACAATAAAAAAAATGAAAAGGAATAATGAATGACACCAGAAGGCAATTAGACATATTATAGAATTGCTGATTTATGAACGGCATGTTTTATAGCTCAATCACTAATCATTTTATAGTTCTCATTACATGTAAAAGGCACAATGATGAATATAAAGGGTAAACAAATAAAATGAAAAGAATAGCAGAACATTCACAAACAATGCTGACTATATCTAATGATGTGTGTATTATATTTATTTTAATGAATCTATATATATTCTAATTCAAATAACCTTCTGCACTTAAAACATGATTCGCACAGGCCAGATCATCATTGTCAGGGATCTACCAGCACCAGACCGGGGCGCTTGCATGCGCCTATGCGCCGGCGCGCCCCTGTATAGACACGGCAGCAAGCTGCTGCTGTTGCTGTGCATCAGCGCGGCGATCGGGCGCGCACGGGCGCGCGCGTGTTCGCGTTAGCGCCGGTTTGGCACCATTAAGCACATAAAAGTTCCCCTGTTCCATGGGAACATCGCTGCTTCGTCTCAGCTCTGTGATTCTGCTTGAACCTGTATCTGATTGTCTGCTACCTGATTTGACCCGGCTTGTTTGACCATCCGACCTGCTCCAATTCCGACCCGGTCTGCCTGACCATTCTGCTGTCTGTATCTGCTACCGTTGCCGACCTCTGCCTGCTCACCGACTCTGCCTTTGCCTGCTGTAATTGCCTGTGCCAGTTACCTGCCGACCCGGACTGTCTGACTCTGCTTGTGCCTGCCGCTCTTCTTGCTGTTGCACCTTCAGCTTCAGCTCCTGAGATCTCTCACCTTCAGTGTGTCAAGTTTGCTGCTGTTCCAGTCTCCACTCACCTGCAGTCCTGCCATCCCAGGAGGGATCTCTGCCTCTACATCAGAGACTATACTTCAACAGGCACTCCTACCCCACTGCGCTCAGGAGACCACTGTCCCCACTCCAGTGGCTCCTGAACCAGCGTTGTATGAGAGGTCTTCTCCTACAGTCAGGCTCTCCTACCAGGTACCTAACAATCATATTTGTAATGTGCATCTCCCTATCTTCGCCCACATTCATGTTGAGAGTGAGCTGTAGCTTTTATATTCAAATGATTTTATGTTTAAAGCCTAACTCCAACCATTGGTTTAGTTAGGGAAGAGTAAGACATGTTGGCAGGTTTTAAATGCAATTTCTCAAAAGCAGCAGAAAATAGTTGACGGATGTACTAATCCTCCCACATTTTTTCTAAAAACTAAAAAAATATGGAAGTGCAAAATGTCAAATAGCTATTTTTTTAAAGTGTTTTGAAGCTCTTTTTTGAAGGGGTTATACAATATAAATGTTTAACGGTATACAATTTTATTTTTACAATACAGCTAAGGGAAAATGCAGAAGAAACTACTGTTTCAACTTAATTTACTTTAGTTTCCAAACAATCCATGTCATCTTCATCCTAAAATGGTCTGTCCTAATAGAGCAACTTCAGCACCGTGTGTCATAATAATGTATATCATATACATGCTGATGAAATCATGCAAAATACAGTAGTCAGGGTTTTCTTTCTCTTGTCACTAACATTTAGAGCTCTTGGCTATGTCTCTAAATTTGGAAGTTGGATCTTACATTTGGAATCTAGTTCTTGCCCTTCAAATTTGACAGATTTAACAATTATCCTTCATAAAAGTGGCAACTGATCGCACTCAAGATGCTGACTTACTGTGACCAAAACTAAACCAGTTAGTGAAAGATGGCTTCAGCTCTGCTCTCCACCCACAGGAGAGGTCCTTCAGATTCATTTTGCCTCCTAGTGGGCCTAATAATTTTGTCCTTGATGATTAAGCCCACTAGGGGAGAAACACTTTTGAGGGACCTCTCCTGTAGGTGGAGAGCAGACTTGAAGCCATCTTATACTACGTGGTTCAATTTTGCTACAGTAAGTTGGTGTCCTGGTTGTGACCAGTTGCCATTTTTATGTAGCACATTGTAACCTGACAAACAGTCTTAACCACTTAAGGATCACCTCACACCGATGTACGTCGGCAAGGCGGCACGGGCAGGCAAAATCACGTACATATACGTGATTTGCCTCCCGCGGGTGGGGGGTCTGATCGGACCCCCCCAGTGCCCGAGGCGGTCCTGTTATGTCCCCCGGTGATCGGAGGTGAGGGGGAGGCCATCCATTCGTGGCCCCTCTCTCGCGATCGCCGCCGGCCAATCAGATCATTTCCTTTGCTGCTGTATGCTAAACAGCAGCAAAGGAAATGATGTCATCTCTCCTCGGCTCGGTATTTTCCATTTCGGCGCCGAGGGGAGAAGACAGGTATGTGAGTGAAAACACACACACACACAGTAGAACATGCCAAGCACACAAAACACCCCGATCCCCCCCCGATCACCCCCCGACCCCCCCCCAAATTTTTTTTCTGATTACTGCATTGGTGTCAGTTTGTGACAGTTACAGTGTTAGGACAGGTACTGTTAGCCCCCTTTAGGTCTAGGGTACCCCCCTAACCCCCCCTAATAAAGTTTTAACCCCTTGATCACCCCCCGTCACCAGTGTCACTAAGCGATCATTTTTCTGATCGCTGTATTAGTGTCGCTGGTGACGCTAGTTAGGGAGGTAAATATTTAGGTTCGCCGTCAGCGTTTTATAGCGTCAGGGACCCCCATATACTACCCAATAAATGTTTGAACCCCTTGATTGACCCCTAGTTAACCCTTTCACCACTGATCACCGTATAACCGTTACGGGTGACGCTGATTAGTTTGTTTATTTTTTATAGTGTCAGGGCACCCGCCGTTTATTATCGAATAAAGGTTTAGCCCCCTGATCGCCCGGTGGTGATATGCGTCGCCCCAGGCAGCATCAGATTAGCGTCAGTAGCGCTAACACCCATGCACGCAGCATACGCCTCCCTTAGTGGTATAGTATCTGTACGGATCAATATCTGATCCAATCAGATCTATACTAGCGTCCCCAGCAGTTTAGGGTTCCCAAAAACGCAGTGTTAACAGGATCAGCCCAGATACCTGCTAGCACCTGCGTTTTGCCCCTCCGCCCGGCCCAGCCCAGCCCACCCAAGTGCAGTATCGATCGATCACTGTCACTTACAAAACACTAAACGCATAACTGCAGCGTTCGCAGAGTCAGGCCTGATCCCTGCGATCTCTAACAGTTTTTTTGGTAGCATTTTGGTGAACTGGCAAGCACCAGCCCCAGGCAGCGTCAGATTAGAGCCAGTACTGCTAACACCCACGCACGCACCGTACACCTCCCTTAGTGGTATAGTATCTGAACGGATCAATATCTGATCCGATCAGATCTATACTAGCGTCCCCAGCAGTTTAGGGTTCCTAAAAACGCAGTGTTAGCAGGATCAGCCCAGATACCTGCTAGCACCTGCGTTTTGCCCCTCCGGCCCAGCCCAGCCCACTTAAGTGCAGTATCGATCGATCACTGACACTTACAAAACACTAAACACATAACTGCAGCGTTCGCAGAGTCAGGCCTGATCCCTGCGATCGCTAACAGATTTTTTTGTAGCGTTTTGGTGAACTGGCAAGCACCAGTGGCCTAGTACACCCCGGTCGTAGTCAAACCAGCACTGCAGTAACACTTGGTGACGTGGCGAGTCCCATAAGTGCAGTTCAAGCTAGTGAGGTGGCAAGCACAAGTAGTGTCCCGCTGCCACCAAGAAGAAGACAAACAGGCCCGTCGTGCCCATAATGCCCTTCCTGCTGCATTCGCCAATCCTAATTGGGAACCCACCACTTCTGCAGCGCCCGTACTTCCCCCATTCACATCCCCAACCAAGTGCAGTCGGCTGCATGAGAGGCATTTTCTTTATGTCCTCCCGAGTACCCCTACCCAACGAACCCCCCAAAAAAGATGTTGTGTCTGCAGCAAGCGCGGATATAGGCGTGACACCCGCTATTATTGTCCCTCCTGTCCTGACAATCCTGGTCTTTGCATTGGTGAATGTTTTGAACGCTACCATGCACTAGTTGAGTATTAGCGTAGGGTACAGCATTGCACAGACTAGGACACACTTTCACAGGGTCTCCCAAGATGCCATCGCATTTTGAGAGACCCGAACCTGGAACCGGTTGCAGTTATAAAAGTTAGTTACAAAAAAAGCGTAAAAAAATATATATATATATAAAATAAAAAAAAATAGTTGTCGTTTTATTGTTCTCTCTCTCTCTATTCTCTCTCTCTATTGTTCTGCTCTTTTTTACTGTATTCTATTCTGCAATGTTTTATTGTTATTATGTTTTATCATGTTTGCTTTTCAGGTATGCAATTTTTTATACTTTACTGTTTACTGTGCTTTATTGTTAACCATTTTTTTGTCTTCAGGTACGCCATTCATGACTTTGAGTGGTTATACCAGAATGATGCCTGCAGGTTTAGGTATCATCTTGGTATCATTCTTTTCAGCCAGCGGTCAGCTTTCATGTAAAAGCAATCCTAGCGGCTAATTAGCCTCTAGACTGCTTTTACAAGCCGTGGGAGGGAATGCCCCCCCCACCGTCTTCCGTGTTTTTCTCTGGCTCTCCTGTCTCAACAGGGAACTTGAGAATGCAGCCGGTGATTCAGCCAGCTGACCATAGAGCTGATCAGAGACCAGAGTGGCTCCAAACATCTCTATGGCCTAAGAAACCGGAAGCTACGAGCATTTTATGACTTAGATTTCGCCGGATGTAAATAGCACCATTGGGAAATTGGGGAAGCATTTTATCACACCTATCTTGGTGTGGTCAGATGCTTTGAGGGCAGAGGAGAGATCTAGGGTCTAATAGACCCCAATTTTTTCAAAAAATAGTACCTGTCACTACCTATTGCTATCATAGGGGATATTTACATTCCCCGAGATAACAATAAAAATGATTAAAAAAAAATGAAAGGAACAGTTTAAAAATAAGATAAAAAAGCAAAAAAATAATAAAGAAAAAAAAAAAAAAAAAAAAAAGCACCCCTGTCGCCCCCTGCCTCCCCCTACTCACCATGCCTCTCAGCAAATAGCTTGGGGTGTCTACTTTCCAAAATGGGGTCATTTGGGGGGGGTTTGTGCCACCTGGGCATTCCATGGCCTCCAAAACTGTGATAGGCAGCGAAGAGTGAAATCAAAAATTTTCACCCTTAGAAATCCTGAAGGCGGTGATTGGTTTTCGGGGTCCCGTGCACGGCTAGGCTCCCAAAAAGTCCCACACATGTGGTATCCCCATACTCAGGAGAAGCAGCTAAATGTATTTTGGGGTGCAATTCCACATATGCCCATGGCCTGTGTGAGCAATATATCATTTAGTGACAACTTTGTGCAAAAAAAAAAAAAAATGTGTCACTTTCCTGCAACTTGTGTCAAAATATAAAATTTTCCATGGACTCAATATGCCTCTCAGCAAATAGCTTGGGGTGTCTACTTTCCAAAATGGGGTCATTTGGGGGGGTTTTGTGCCACCTGGGCATTTTATGGCCTCCGAAACTGTGATAGGCAGTGAAGAGTGAAATCATAAATTTACACCCTTAGAAATCCTGAAGGCGGTGATTGGTTTTCGGGGCCCCGTACGCGGCTAGGCTCCCAAAAAGTCCCACACATGTGGTATCCCCATACTCAGGAGAAGCAGCAGAATGTATTTTGGGGTGCAATTCCACATAGGCCCATGGCCTGTGTGAGCAATATATCATTTAGTGACAACTTTTTGTAAATATTTTTTTTTTGTCATTATTCAATCACTTGGGACAAAAAAAATAAATATTCAATGGGTTCAACATGCCTCTCAGCAATTTCCTTGGGGTGTCTACTTTCCAAAATGGGGTCATTTGGGGGGGTTTTGTACTGCCCTTCCATTTTAGCACCTCAAGAAATGACATAGGCAGTCATAAACTAAAACTGTGTAAATTACAGAAAATGTACTCTAGTTTGTAGACGCTATAACTTTTGCGCAAACCAATAAATATACGCTTATTGACATTTTTTTTTACCAAAGACATGTGGCCGAATAAATTTTGGCCTAAATGTATGACTAAAATTGAGTTTATTGGATTTTTTTTATAACAAAAATTAGAAAATATCATTATTTCAAAATTTTCGGTCTTTTTCCGTTTATAGCGCAAAAAATAAAAACTGCAGAGGTGATCAAATACCATCAAAAGAAAGCTCTATTTGTGGGAAGAAAAGGACGCAAATTTCGTTTGGTTACAGCATTGCATGACCGCGCAATTAGCAGTTAAAGCGACGCAGTGCCAAATTGGAAAAAGACCTCTGGTCCTTAGGCAGCATAATGGTCCGGGGCTCAAGTGGTTAAATGATCTGCAACAATTCATTACATGTCATGTTGGCTGATATCAGTGATAGGAGCATTAGAGCGGTATTTATTTATGTTTTCCACATAACAGTTATCCTTCTTACATTAGTTGTTTCACTACTTCTCCAAATGAAGTATTTTTTAGGTTAAAAAAAAAAATCTCAATTGGTGGTTGCTAAACTATGTACTTTTAAGCATATACATGTTATGACAGCCAGAGAAATGTGTTGCTCTCTTTTCATATACCCACCGACAACCTAGAACCAATTAGGATTCAGACTCTCAAAAAATGTCCATCGAATTCTGCAGTCAAAGGTATTTTTTCTGTACAGCAGCTGTTATTAGAGAACTGAAGTGAAAATCTTTTCCCTTACTGGATGCAAATATTATTTTGCCAAACTTCTATCAGCTGTGTCTCTTATGCCGCGTACACACGAGCGGACTTTGCGGCAGACTTTGCCCGGCGGACTGGATTTCGTCGTACAATTCGATCGTGTGTGGGCTCCAGCGGACTTTGTTTGCTCAAAAGTTGGACGGACTTAGATTTGAAACATGTTTTAAATTAATCCGTCGAAATCGAGTCCGGTCGAAAAGTCCGCCGTCTGTATGCTAGTTCGACGGACAAAAAGCCACGCTAGGGCAGCTATTGGCTACTGTCTATGAACTTCCTTGTTTTAGTCCGGTCGTACGTCATCACGTACGAATTCGACGGACTTTGGTGGATTGTGTGTAGGCAAGTCCGTTCATTCAGAAAGTCCGTCGTAAAGTACGTCGAAAAGTCCGCCGGGCAAAGTCTGCCGTAAAGTCCGCTCGTGTGTACGCGGAATTAGTCTGATACTGGAATGGGTGGAGGAAACAGTTAGCACATGTTTCAATAGTATATACTATAGTATACTTATGACCATTTATGTAAGGAGGGAATTCAGAGAAGATTCAGAAATCTTTATCTGGACATTTGTTCTAGGTTAGTGATTTAAAGTATTGAAACCAGATGGTGAGATTGACAGCAAGATAACAAGCATTTTTAGAAGGTTTGCTATGACTGCATCTATGTTCTATTATGTCAGAATCCCATTAAGCACTAAAAAACAGCCATGTAATGGCTAGCTGGGTAATGTACAATTGCTACAACACCTTATGCTCTTTGGAACCACAAAAACAATAGTTTTACTTCTGAAGGTAATTTGAGGTTCATGATATGCAATGCTCTGTACAACAAACATTTAAAGTGAAATGGTGGTGTGCCATTTTAAAAAAAACAAACAAAAAAATTGCAATGACAGGAATAGGGGGCCCACAATGTAAACAGTTTGAATAGTGGGGGTGCACAGAACTGTATCTGGAAATCTGTTTGATCTGTAACTTTATTCCTGAATGGTTTTCATGCCCAATTTATGGAGTAATTTCATAACCAAGTATGGCTTAATACTAAAGCTGACCATGCACAGTATCACCTCACTGTACAATGTCCTTTTGATTAATACATTGATTCTATAGTGCATGGGCCAGCTTGTTTGAATATAAACAAATTTGTTGTTAAGGTAGAACCCATACTGTACATAGTAGTTTGTTAATCTGAAGAAGAGTGTACATTAACAGGGTAATGTGTGTGGCTAGCTTTATAACAAAATAACATGAGCTTTTTTTACCCAGTTTCAGTTGTGCAAGCCCTCATTTCTTGTATTGTGATTATAAAACATAAATTACCTTACATAGTGGGGTTGATTTACTAAAGGCAAATAGATTGTGCACTTTGCAAGTGCAGTTGCGTCAAAGCGTAGTAAATGAGATGAAGAGTGCTGCTGACTTCCATCATACAATCATGTGCAAGCACAAATGCTGTTGTTTTTTTTTAAAATTTACTCTGCATGTGATTGCATATTCTTTGCAAAGTGAAGTTTTACCTCATGTACTAAGTTCTGGAACAACCGCGCTTGCAAAGTGCACAATGAATGTGTCTTTAGTAAATGAACTCCAATGTATCAATCACAATAATGGTAAATGGAGAGGATGTTACACGTGATGTGATGATACGCGTCAGGATTGGAGCAATAGACGGAACTGGAAGTGACGGAGGACGTATACGAGCTTGGCGCTCATGGAGTGTTACCTGTGTTCTTAAACTAAAAGTGAGCGTATCTATGTTTACGTTTTAATAAATTGGAATATTTTAAACAGGATTACGCTATTGGAATCTTTCTTTCATTTTCCTACCTCCTTAAAATGAGCTTACTTTAGGAGAAGGTTACACCACGATCCATCTCTGTAAACACCAAAGATTGACCCTCTGAGGACTGCTGCATTCGGTCCTTTCATGCTGTAACCTTACAGCAGTAGGGTGAGGGGCTTGTACACATTCAGGTATCACTACAGTGGATTGGCCTGGCATAGGCCATTTTTTTCTGTTCACGGTGGAGGGATATACCACTCATCTCAACATTGTTTGATTGTCACGGTATATTTTGGGACTGTGTTTGGACTTTTTCATTTATATTTATGTTCATTATTGCATTATGCTATCAACTATTTCAAGACTGCACATTAGTAATATTTTACTGTTTTATCATTATGTGATTGGTTCCAAGTTGCCACCATCAGGTATTGATGATTACTGATTGTAGAAAATTTGTTTCACTTTGCCCTTTAGCACTTAGCGATTAGTTTACGATTGTATAGATATACACCTTTGTGTTTGTGTGATTGCACCAGCACTTTTTTATAGTAATTTTAGAAGGTTCACAGAGCAACATCACTATTTATTCACACACATATATATATATATATATATATATATATATATATATATATATATATATATATATATATATAACACAAAAACACAAACACACAATTGGTATGACAAAGTAATGCTGCTGACCTGTTTTTGCTTGTTCATATGTCAATAACTGCTGTTTCTTCAAGTCCAGCTCCTGGGCACTTTGGTTTAGGAAACTGGAGGGATAAAGCTTGAGAATGTCAATCAGGTACATTTTCAGGGTATACATAGGTTTTGCAAAGTGAATATTATCCACTTCTTTTGTAAATTAACTTTGTTGCATTTAGCTGTTAGCAACTCCAAGAAGCAAGTACTGTTAAAAAAAAAGATTTTTGAGAGAAAGAGAAACGATATTATCTATAACTAATATGTGTATCCCACAAAGTAGCAAATGGCAAATGAAACTTTGTCTAGGGTAGTAATACTGTGTAAAATAATTGTCTGAGTAAAGCAGTGTTTCTCAACTGGGGTGCCTTGAAGAGTTCTCAGGGATGCGGTGGCAAAAGGAAGAAAAACTGTCCCAACCTCTGTACATTCAGATCTGAGAATGATTCTGTGTTAACTCCTGTATACAGTGAGGAGGGAGAGCACAGCCCTGCTGCTATCTGTACTAAAGTCAGCAACCCAGAAAGCGGTGTGAGCAGCCCGCCCACATCCTACCAACTGATGACATCATTGGTTGCTAAGACATGTCAGGCAGCTCACACAGCTTTCTGGGTTGCTGACTTTACTACAGATAGCAGCAGGCAGGATGAGAGAGGCGGGAGAAATTTGTGCTAGGAGGGGGTAATTTGTGCTGGCAGGGGATATTTTGGGGGAGAAGGTTTACAACCTACAGACCACTCGAATGTGAAGTATAGCCAAAGCGCCTTTGGATAGCAGGAGTGCAGTTCATTCTGTACACCTGTGACCCATTTTCAACCAAACATGGGCTGCAGACCATTGTCAGCTGATGTCACAGAGCTGGTCCACCCAGAACCTGGACTAGCCCCTGGCTCAGCCTCTCAGTGATCTGCCAGCTTCTCCTGCCCCCTCCACAGCTCTGCGCTCCAGTGAGTGCTGGGTGGATAGCAGAGAGCCACTTACTGACAGTCATGGCTGTCTGCTCAAAACAGAGGGAGAGAACTGAGCGACCAGCAGTGTTTGATAGCTCAGTTCTTACTACAGAGCCAGAAGGGGACAGATACAGTGTCAGATCAATACTGCATCCCCCTTGGTAAGTATAATGCTTGTTTTTTTTTTAAATAAAAAGATATACTTCTCTTTCCCCTGTGCCTCAGGGTCTACAGTTTAGGGCTTGTTCACACCAGGTGCAATAACAGATGTGAAATTGCAAGTTTTCCTGTACTATACAAAAAAGTGCTGCCTTTCGCTGATGCACATGGGTGGCATTAATTCTTAATGCCATAATCACACATCCAACAAATGCACGTAAGTTTGCGCCTACTAAAATAAATGATACCACAGTACTATGCATTTTTGTGCAACACGATTTTAACTGCTTGCTGACCAGCCATCATCATTATACTGCGGCAGGTTGGCACGTTCCCGCGAGCCGTCGTAGCTGTATGTCGGCCCCTAAAACAGGGATAGCAGGCGCACGCCGCCACACTGCAGGAGTCACGGCCACAAGAGCCAGAACAGGGATGTGTGTGTGTAAACACACAAATCTTTGTTCTGTGAGGAGAGGAGAGACAGATCATCTGCTCCTACTAGCTAGGAACAATGATCTGTCATCTCCTCAATCAGTTCCATCCCCCTACAGTTAGAACACACACAAAGGAACACAGTTAATCCCTTGATCACCCCTTAGTGTTTTTAGTGCATTTTTATAGCACTGATCGCTGTATAAATGTCAATGGTCCCAAAAATGTGTCAAAAGTGTCCGATCTGTCCACCACAATGTCGCAATCCCGATAAAAATCGCAGATTACCACCATTACTAGTAAAAAAATAAAAATGCCATAAATCTTTCCCATAGTTTGTAGATGCTTTAACTTTAAGCAAACCAATCAATATACACTTATTGCGATTTTTATTACCAAAAATATGTAGAAGAATACATATCGGCCTAAACTGAGAAAAAAATTTGCTTTTTTAAAAAAAATTGGGTTATTTATTATAGCAAAAAGTACAAAATATTGGGGGTTATTTCTGAAAGGAAAATCCACTTTGCACTACAAGTGCACTGCAAGTGCACTTGGAAGTGCAGTCGCTGTAAATCTGAGGGGGACATGCAAAGAAAATATAAAACAGAATTTTAACTTGCACATGATTGGATGATAAAATCAGCAGAGCCTCCCCTTATTTCAGATCTACCTCTCCAATTTACAGCGACTGCACTTCCAAGTGCACTTGCAGTGCACTTGTAGAGCAAAGTGGATTTTCCTTTCGTAAATAACCCCCATTGTGTTTTTTTTCAAAATTGTCGCTCTTTTTTTGTTTAGAGTGCAAAAAATAAAAACCGCAGAGATGATCAAATACCAGCAAAAGAAAGCTCTATTTGTGGGGAAAAAAAGACATCAATTTTGTTTGGGTACAGCGTCGCATGACCGCGCAATTGTCAGTTAAAGCGATGTAGTGCCATATTGCAAAAAATGGCCTGGTCATTAAGCAGTCAAATCTTCTAGGGCTGAAGTGGTTAAAAATCTTGCTGGCACATTTTTGTGTGTTTCACACACATGGAGCAGCCCATTAACAAATGCACCTCCTGGTGTGAATGAGCCCTCAGACAGGTGTACCCCAGGATTGTGCACAATTCTAAAGAGTGCCTTGACTGAAAAAAGGTTTAGAGGAGACATGATCTACACTTTCCTGTTTATTCTACAGCCTCCAATGTCCATGGGCAGCCTAAGCAAAACTTAGAATGGCTAAAGTTTTCCTCCAACATGATTGGGTATTGAAAATTAACAAAATTCCAAATAATTTAAATAATTTACTAAAGTTCACTTTGCAAAGTGAAAATTCAATTTGTTAGGTGAATCACCTGATTGTTTTAGTAGTACACATTCTAATTCTTTTTTTGTTGGAGTTGTACCAGATATATATACATTCATAAATAAAATATTCCTTTGTATACTTTAATAACTTACCAATCTCTAGTGTCTGCTCTGGAGCAGTAGAGACATCTGTCCCCCTCAGGTCTTTTCCACAAAATATTAATTAATTCTCCATGTTGTCTCCAAGAAATGTAAAGCTCTATGAGATACATAAGATAGTTGGTGTCATTACACATTGCAAGATTGATATTATTGTTACCATTTTATAGGCAATGCATGGTGTTTTTAGATGTTTCTTTGTTTATGTAATTAGTTCAGGACTGCAAATATTTTATTTTTATCACTTATATTCTGTTACCTATGTAGCTAGAAAGCTCCATGCAAGACTACCTGAAGGCCAAACAACTTTTGTTGTCTAATAAACCCGAATAGTATGGGGATTTGATTTGACACGCTATACCACTCTAAACTCTTTCTTATCAGAATAAAGTGTTAAAAATGAATAACACTTGAAGAATAATTAAAACATTAAAAGAAAACACGAGTTTACATAAACTTGCACAAAACGTTCAAATTCCCTTAAATGAAGCATTCAATTTTCCCATGTTTTGTTTCATCACGTCAGCATGTTTAATACAGTTAAATAAATATATTTTTTATTTTACAGAAATTAAATATTGTTATTTTTCAATGTATTATCTATTCCAAGCAAATCAGCACCAGAGTTGCCATTCTTTTTTTACAGATAGTTTGTATAAATTATTTTGTTGCCATCTGTACTCGTCTGTGGTTGGGAGAAAGTGTCTGTAAACTTTTCCCTTTAGACAGTGATAACCACACTGTACTTGCACAATTTGCCAATAAGGTGCCCATTTTTGAACCCCTGAGGAAACTTCTGCACTGTTTACCCCATTCTGTTTGGTGAACTTGTAAATACTTGCATGCTCAGTTTTTTACATATAATCATGGACTTACGGTTTATTGTACACCACCAGGGGAGACCAGGGCTTAGTACACATGTAAAATATGTTGTTTTAGGCATGTGTAGCATACCCAATGTCTACAGCTGGTTAAAAAAATAAACAAGTAACCCATGGTGTTTTTGATTAGTTATATCCTCTTCATCTTAAAAAAAATATGCTTGGCAAGGGTTCTTTTTGGAGGACCAATAATCCTCTCTTGTTACTTGACTGCAAAGTGACTACTGTATAATTCTCTGTTGGGAATCAATATAGTAGCACTGACTTACAGGATCATGGGAAATTCTAATGGTTCATTTACTGTTCTGCCATTGTTTTTAGGTTATCAATTCAGTAGTAACTAAGGAGTTTAAAATGTGTCATTATAGCATTGTAGTGTTTCCCAACATATTAAAACATGCGAATTAGACATCTCCCATGAAAATAGACTACCGCAAATAGTTTTAGAATAGTAAATCAGTTGTCAGTCATTAGGTACTCATACAATAGGGTGAAAGCATGGTATCTCTGTACTGGGTGAACATTCCATCCAAACCCTTCTCTATTGTTTGAGCACTCCAACTGATTGTTCACCTTCACTGTCTAAAGTACAAAATGCCTCCATGCTGCCTCCATGCTGCCAAACAAGCATACTTTGTCTCTCTTATTAATTCCTTGTCATCCAGTCCCCGTTGGCTTTTCTCAACCTTTAACTCTCTGCTTCGTCCCCCACCCCCTCTACCCACTAACTCACTCACTGCCCAAGAGATTGCCAATCACTTCAAAGAGAAAATCAATGCAATTCGTGAGGACACCTCCACTGTGCATACGTCTTCTCCACCCAACATACCTTGCCTAGCAGCACATTCAACACTCTCCTCTTTTTGAATTGGCTACTACTGAAGAAGTTACAAAACTTTTCTCAGATGCCCACCTAACCAATTGTCCCTTGAATCCTGTTCCCTCACAACTACTACGGTCACCCTATTCTTCTATCCTATGCTCCCTCACTCACATCTTCAATCTCTCCCTCTCTAGTGGCACCTTCCCCTCCCCTCTAAAACATGCGCAGATCACTCCCATACTTAAAAAGCCCTCCCTGGACCCTACCAACCTGAACAACTTAAGACCCATCTCATTGCTCTCATTCACCTCTAAACTTCTAGAACTCTTAGTCTACAACCGTCTTAGCTCCTACCTCAGTCAAAATAACCTTCTTGACCCATTACAGTCTGGCTTGCGCTCGCAGCACTCCACGGAAACTGCCTTACTAAAACTCACTTTACTAACTGCTAAAACCAAAAGCCAGTACTCCTTACTCCTACTACTTGACCTCTCTGCGGCCTTTGACACTGTTGACCACCTGCTCCTCCTCAATAAACTACATTCCCTTGGACTCCGAGATTCTGCTCTATCCTGGTTCTCTGCCTATTTATCACAGCGCTCCTTCAGTGTCACCTACAACTCTGTCTCCTACCCTCCATTGCCCTTTTATGTGGGGGGCCCCCCAAGGCTCTGTTCTTGGACCCCTTCTCTTCTCTATCTACACCTCCTCCCTTGGTCACTTGATAACCGCCCATGGCTTCCAATACCACTTATACGCTGATGACACCTAAATCTATCTGTCTACTCCTCACCTCACTCCTTCAGTCTCCTCTCGCATTACTAACTTACTAACTGACATATCAGCATGGATGTCGCACCACTTCCTTAAACTAAATCTCTCTAAAACTGAGCTATTAATATTCCCCCCTGCCCATGCCCCTCTCCATGACCTTTCCATCAAAATCAACAATGCAACCATCAGTCACTCCCCTCACACCTGGGTACTAGGTGTAATCCTAGACTCTGACTTGTCATTTTAGCCTCAAATCCAATCAGTAGGCTATCCCCTACTCTTGCTACGTTCAGGCGATCCCTGAAAACTAATCTCTTCAGGAAAGTCTATCATGTCTCCAAAAAATCTGCTACCACTTCCAACAGCTCATTCCCCACAGTTACAAACTTTTGTACCACCTGCCCCACCCTATTAGATTGTAAGTTCTTCTGAGCAGGGCCCTCTTAATCCTCTTGTATTTTATTGTATTATAACTGTATTGTCTCCCTTTTATATTGTAAAGCGCTGCGTAAACTGTTGGCGCTATATAAATCCTGTATGATAATAATAAACCTGCAGTTTAGAAAGAGTTCAATGTGACATAGTGCTAACATGAAAAATAAACATGCATGTAAAGTAACAAATGCATTAATAAATTATACAATTTACTTATTTTGTGATATAACATTATCATAAGGTAAACTTACTTGCTTATTAGCCTTTTCATTTTCACTCATTTTAACAAAGTATCTGAAATGGAGAATTAATAGTAGTGATTTTAACAAACAGTATGCAACATTATTGTTTTTAAAATCATTTTTCAGTGCATCCAAATAAAATAATTATACTAAGTGTATGCCTAGCTATTACTAAATTAGCATGCAACTCCAGCTGCAATGTGATATAGAGTACCATATATTATTTGGTATGTACAAAATTATAAAAATGAGTTAACTATTCTCATCAAAAAAGTAAACCAATTACAGCAATAAAAAGCCAGCAATTAAGATTCAACGAAAACAAATATTTAAAATATAGGTAATTTTGGCAGCCCTATTTCATTTTTGGTTTTCACTTTCACAAAATATTAGGTTAGATATCTGATGTTAGCAAGAGTTGCATTACTATTATGGTTAATTTTAGATCTGTTTAGTTACTTGATATTTAGAATTTTGATTTGACTAGTTAAGATTAATTATTGGTTTAATAGCCTAAGGTCCTACTTGTTATATTCTTGCAGGTTTACTTTTTTAACTATACGTAACTTAATAATTGGAAATATTTAACATTTGCTCGCATACTGAAAATTACATAGTTACTATTAGTGTTACCTGGTTATGGTTTAGTCATCCTTTGAGTCCTGCGACACTTTTCCTTAATAAGCATCAGCCATCAAGTCTGATAGTCTCAAAAGAAATATCAGCCCTTTAAACTGCTTTCAACGTTCGCGATATTTAGCACTGGAAATTACAAATAAAGTTTTTGAAGTTGAAGTTAAATAGCAACATCTGGGCAGTGACACTGATGATTATTGGTAGAGATAAATAGTTATTAAGCAAATGCAACCAACACACTCCTAAGAGTGAAAACCAAAAACCTAGACAACGGTTACATGTTAAGTAAGGTATTTAATGTTTGGGGTGATTCAAAGTTCTAGGCATTAGTACAGTCTAGTGGTTGGTGGTAAGTGATAATCTTACCTCTTTTAACTCCATTACATTTTCAGGAGAGAGAGGCTAGTAATGTAAACAAGTCAGAGTTTTTGTTTAGCAAGATGAAGCTTAAAAAATAATTTAGAAGCATTTATTGTTCTATATCCATTTTCCCATTAATATGATATGCATTAATGTTTTCTAACCGCGAATCAAATGACAGTTTAGGTTAATTTTTAGAAAATTATTTAGCCAAAGCCAAAGTTATTAAAACAAATTTTAATTCTTACACAAAATACTTAAAACAAGCTTGGGATCATTTTGTAATTTTAATTGTGAAACATTTTAGGCATCCCTAGAAATGAAATACAAAAGTGATTGCAAGTTTAGTTTCTTACAAAAAATTTCAGCTTTATTGACAAATTTGAGCAAACATATTTGACAAGTTATAATTTCCTATTTAGAGAATGTTACACATCGACCTTTATGTGATTTTTTTAAACAAATACAGATTAAAACACTGACAGATTCAGTTAGCTACATACATTACAGTAGCCATTTATTTCTCAGTCCCCTTAAAACAGCATTTTAAGTTAAATTTACAAACTTAATACTGAACATTTTGTTTCTTACAAAAATCCATTTTGAAACATCCTCTCTACACTTTGATTATATTATATTCAAAAATCATATTACAATAATTTAGCAACCCTACACAAAAAATCAAGGCCTGATATGTTGTGTATTTATCAAGACTTCAGCATTTTCACACTTTCATGCTTTAAAAAAAAGGTATATACCACAATGAATAACAGCCAAGAGAACATTATCCCATGTCATGGTTTGAAACAAAATGATCCTGCAATTATTGGTTTTCAGTCCATGTTAATAAAAAAAAGTTTAAAGCCAATGCTACACCGATGTCATCGCAAATACAGGAAGTACATAAGGTAACCACAAGCAGTAATCCCAAGGTAAAAATGGACTATTACTTGTCATGTTGTTGTTTTATGCAGCGCCAAAAGGCAAATAATTGTCTGTAAGAGGAGGCCACATATGTAAAAGACCTTCAGTATCTACCATATGGATGTTCTCTATATATTCCTCTAGTTGATCTTTGAATTGATGCTTTTAAGGTGGGTCGGGATGATGAGGACCATTCTTCAGGCCCTACAATCAAAACACAAGGAAAAAAGGGCATATTTGAGGGCTTCCTATATGTAAAGTATTATCACTTCAGAAAAACTTTTTCTACAACTTGCACGGTATTAACAGATGGTTTCAAGTCTCAAGGACAGTTATGGTAGCTGGAACCCATCATCTTCTACTCTTTTGACTCATTAAACATGTAGCTTAGTTGAACTCTCTGCACTGGCTAAATATGACATTATATGGATACACTACTTGATATCACTCCTTTTTCCCTAAGATATAGGTTTACTTTCCCAGTCATAAAGGGGTTGATCTACTAAAATTGCAGAGTGCAAAATCTGGTGCAGCTTTGCATAGAAATCAAGCAGCTTCCAGTTTTCCAGTCAAAGCTTAATTAAAGAAGCTGAAGTTAGAAGTTGATTGGCTACCATGCACAGCTGCACCAGATTTTGCACTCTCCGGTTTTAGTAAATCAGCCCCAAAGTGCACTCTTAAACTTAGCTCTTATTCCAAACCTTAAAACTTAAGCATGCCATGAGCCATCTTAATCTTAAAGGGCTGGTAAAGGCAGAAGATTTTTTATCTTAATGCATTCTATATATTTAAAGTATATTTAAACCAAAGAGCAAAATGTAATATACTTCTCCTTACCATTTCATAGGTGTGGTGACTTAATTCTTAAAAATTTAGTTTTCTGTATTTTCATCTAGTGATTCTGTAAGTAACATATTTCCTGTCCTATATTGAAAATGCTTACTCACTGTACTGTTTTTATGAAAGAGCAGCATTGTCACCCTAGCTTGCTTACTCCAGATTTGGACTGTAGAGCACCCTTTATTTTCCCATCTCCACAATATAGGGGAAGATGTTCTGGCATGGCTGATAACAATATTTGAGATTAAAGGACAGTATTGTTGAATTCCCCGAATCGCCTACACCTGAAATTCACTCATAAAGTTATACTAAACAATATCCTTATTTCCCAACATTATCATACACACTACTACTTATTGACCCCATAGTCTAGTTTTTATGAAATTGTTTCTTACTGTGTTTTTCTGCCTCCTTGTAACGTGCTCTGTGAGTTCCCTAACCTCTCCTTTCCCCTTCACTTCTGTTTGTTTGGAATGAACAGTGTCCATTGGTTGTGATCATATGCACTGCTCTATGCATGCTAAAAAATCCCATAGTCCATAGTCTATATCAGGAGTGAGCAAAAGTGTGTGACTACTTCCTATATACAGTGGGACCATGGAGAACAAATGTTAGCCACAACAGGAACAGGAAGTCGTATTACAGCATTAAAAAAAAAAGAAAAAAAAAGGAGTTTGGAGATTTGAAAGAAACTGAGAGCAATAGAAGGTACCTTTTGAGTAAGAATACATACCTGAATAGATTTTTTTTTTAAACAAGAGTTTAGCATTACATTAAAATCAACAATTAACACTGAACCTAAAAGCTAACTTTACAAATAACCATACTAACCATAACCTTTAAATATAATCCCTAAAAACTAACTCTATCCATACATGGATGGAAATTTGACTTGTTCAGCAGGGACCGAGCACATTTCAATTCATGTATAGGCTGGTTGTACACTATAAGTCTATTAATCAGCTTTTGTACAACCAAACTGTTAAGAAAAAAACCTTTTCTCTTGATCAGCGCCACCAGCTATACCCAGTATATTCGACACGGCTGATGAGTATATTCTGACAGCAATATCCCTCTTTAGTATGTCCCCCATACCTGCTGACTAGGGATGAGCCGAACACCCCCTTGTTCGGTTCGCACCAGAACATGCGAACAGGAAAAAAGTTTGTTCGAACACGCAAACACCGTTAAAGTCTATGGGACACGAACATGAATAATCAAAAGTGCTAATTTTAAAGGCTTATATGCAAGTTATTGTCATAAAAAGTGTTTGGGGACCTGGGTCCTGCCCCAGGGGACATGGATCAATGCAAAAAAAGTTTTAAAAACGGCCGTTTTTTCAGGAGCAGTGATTTTAATAATGCTTAAAGTCAAACAATAAAAGTGTAATATCCCTTTAAATTTCATAGCTGGGGGGTGTCTATAGTATGCCTGTAAAGGGGCGCATGTTTCCCGTGTTTAGAACAGTCTGACAGCAAAATGACATTTCGAAGGAAAAAACCCATTTAAAACTACTCGCGGCTATTGCATTGCCGACAATACACATAGAAGTTCATTGATAAAAACGGCATGGGAATTCCCCACAGGGGAACCCCGAACCCAAATGTAAAAAAAAATGATGTGGGAGTCCCCCTAAATTCCATACCAGACCCTTCAGGTCTGGTATGGATATTAAGGGGAACCCTGGCCAAAATTAAAAAAAAAAATGACGTGGGGTTCCCCCTAAATTCCATACCAGACCCTTCAGGTCTGGTATGGATTTTAAGGGGAACCCCGCGCCAAACAAAAAAAAAACAGCGTGGGGTCCCCCAAAAGATCCATACCAGACCCTTATCCAAGCACGCAACCTGGCAGGCCGCAGGAAAAGAGGGGGGGACGAGAGTGCGGCCCTCCCCCCTCCTGAACCGTACCAGGCCACATGCCCTCAACATTGGGAGGGTGCTTTGGGGTAGCCCCCCAAAACACCTTGTCCCCATGTTGATGAGGACAAGGGCCTCATCCCCACAACCCTGGCTGGTGGTTGTTGGGGTCTGCGGGCGAGGGGCTTATTGGAATCTGGAAGCCCCCTTTAACAAGGGGACCCCCAGATCCCGCCCCCCCTGTGTGAAATGGTAAGGGGGTACTTACCCCTACCATTTCACTAAAAAACATTCAAAAATGTTAAAAATGACAAGAGACAGTTTTTGACAATTCCTTTATTTAAATGCTTCTTCTTTCTTCTATCTTCCTTCATCTTCTTCTTCTGGTTCTTCTGGCTCTTCTGGTTCTTCCTCCGGCATTCTCATCCAGCATCTCCTCCGCGGCGTCTTCTATCTTCTTCTCCTCGGGCCGCTCCGCACCCATGGCATGGGGGGAGGCTACCGCTCTTCTCTTCATCTTCTACTCTTCTTCTTTTCTTCTCTTCTTCTCTTCTTCATTTTCTTCTACGGGCTGCTCCGCACCCATGCTGGCATGGAGGGAGGCTCCCACTTTGGGACGGCGTCTCCTCATCTGACGGTTCTTAAATAACGGGGGCGGGGCCACCCGGTGACCCCACCCCCTCTGACGCACGGTGACTTGATGGGACTTCCCTGTGACCCTGTGCCACAGGGATCCAGATTCCGATAAGCCCCCCGCCTTCAGACCCCCACAACCACCGGCCAGGGTTGTGGGGATGAGGCCCTTGTCCTCATCAACATGGGGACAAGGTGTTTTTGGGGGCTACCCCAAAGCACCCTCCCAATGTTGTGGCCTGGTATGGTTCAGGGGGGGCGCACTCTCGTCCCCCCCTCTTTTCCTGCGGCCTGCCAGGTTGCGTGCTCGGATAAGGGTCTGGTATGGAATTTAAGGGGAACCCCACGTCATTTTTTTTTTCAATTTTGGTTTGGGGTTCCCCTGTGGGGAATTCCCATGCCGTTTTTATCAATGAACTTCTATGTGTATTGTCGGCAATGCAATGGCCGCGAGTAGTTTTAAATGGGTTTTTTCCTTCGAAATGTCATTTTGCTGTCAGACTGTTCTAAACACGGGAAACATGCGCCCCTTTACAGGCATACTATAGACACCCCCCAGCTACGAAATTTAAAGGGATATTACACTTTTATTGTTTGACTTTAAGCATTATTAAAATCACTGCTCCTGAAAAAACTGCAGTTTTTAAAACTTTTTTTTGCATTAATCCATGTCCCATGGGGTAGGACCCGGGTCCCCAAACACTTTTTATGACAATAACTTGCATATAAGCCTTTAAAATTAGCACTTTTGATTTCTCCCATAGACTTTTAAAGGGTGTTCCGCGGCATTCGAATTTGCCACGAACACCCCAAATTGTTCGCTGTTCGGCGAACTTGCGAACAGCCAATGTTGGAGTCAAACTCGAAGCTCATCCCTACTGCTGACACTATAAAGAGTACCAAAGGAGTTAAACACTGCACTGACCTCATAAACTAGGCAGTTCAATCTTCACGTATTTTTATAAAAAGGAGAACACTTATATTTACAGTTTGGTGGCAATTAATTTTGTTATTGTAGACACAGAGTGCATGAGAAGATGTGCTCAGATTCTCATAACTGCATCTATAGTTTATTTTGCAATATAGATAACTAAACACTCTTTAGTTTAAAAACATGGAGATGTAGACTTTAAAATAATGCCTCTTTAATTGTATCTAGGTTATGAATGCTAAGGCTGCTAAATGTAAGTCTTTCCATCTCTGCATGAAATTAGCTTTTTCCTCATGCACAAACTTTCCAGTAAGCAGCTTTGTATGATTTTCACACTTCAATTTATTTTTGTATTTTCATGTGTCCTTTGAGATATGTAATCCTTTTCTTTCTTCACGTGCATTCTTTTTACTTTTCCTTTTATTTCTCAGATAGGCTTCTTAAACATTCAACTGTACTTTATTAAGTCAGATCAGAGTCTTACAACAAATATTCATGGGCTGTTTGGTCAAAGCCAATAAGCAAGCTTGTCTCTGGATTACTGAAGATTGCAGCTAGCTTGAATTAAAGGATTTGATTGTGTAGCCGGAGAATTTTACAAATTGTTCAATACTTTAATTTGCTAGCTGCACCCTGGAGTCCAGTATAAATATTTCATGTCTCAATTACTTTGATGATGTTATTAAAATCAGGCCAGTTCATTAACACTTCAAGATAGTAATTTCACTACTTATCCACTTGAAAATATAGAAATTAAATATTAAGGTACTGGTGATGATTTGATACAAAATGGGAGTTGCTATTTCCATAATGCAGCGTTACAGTGGATTGTAACACAGACACTCAAAATTCACTTTTTTGTAGTGTTACTACAAACTACTTTCAATGATACAAGCTGAAAGTTGTTAGGGTGCTCTGAGTATTTGCGCCTTGCAAGTTTTTTTTAAATTAGTAATAATAATAATCAGTTGAAACTGTTAGAGGTAAATAATTTGACATTCTTTACTCTTTCCACAAGTAAACCAGGGTACTTACCAGTAGCACAAATCTCCAATATTTTTTAAATGAGCAGGCTTTTGTGTGCAGGCTATTAATAATCATTATAAACAAACATACATTTGTTGAGCACACTACCTTTTACATGTCACTTTTGGCCGATGTGGAGCCCACTTACCTTTTCAAAAAAGGTGTCACAGTAAATAATATAAATTAAATAGAATTTAATGAAAATTTGGTTATTTGCCAGGGTATTTTATTGCTCAAGAAGAAAAAAATAACATGTTAAATGATAAAAAACAGAATTAATGTACAGAGTAAGTACTCACAAATCTACAGATTGTACACCTTATAAAAATATAAATCACACATTCATATGGACTCCTGGTGCTAAGCTTCCTACTGTGCATATTAAAGTATAATTCACAGTATTCCAAAAGAATATCTTCCCTGGTAAGACATGCTCAGTGGATACATCCCCATGGCTAGCAAGAAAGTAGATTTAATTTTAAACAAGATAGTTAGTGAGTAGAAAAAAAAAGCAAATGGTGTAAAAACTAAATTATCATAAATAGCTGCCCTTTTTCATTGAGCATCATCATGTTCCCAGAAAAAAATACAAAGTTACCATTCACTAAGTTACCAAAGACTGCTTCACATCACTATGAAAATTGCAATGCATATTACAAGAACAATGATCATAAAAGTTTCAAATTACCCAAAGGACTGCCAATAGAACTGCACATTATCTGAGAGACTTATGAGAACTGAACATCACCAAATGCATGTCATCATAGTGAGATGCACAGCTATTACCCGTAATTGTGTGTCCATCTTTATTAAACTGTTTCTTATGTTTTTGAAGACTACAATATTCCTTTTCAGATTGGCTGTATACTGTATATGATTTTTTTTGTTACCAATCTTACTTGCTGCTATGAATTTACTGTATCAAGCAGAAGTACCCTCTGTGGTATACATACTATTGTTTAGGAGCACGGGGATGATCTACTAAAGGCAAATAGACTGTTCACTTTGCAAAGGAAGTTGCATTTTACAGCGAATTTCCTCCATAGCTTAGTGAACGTAGTCAAATTTTACTTTGCAAAAAAAATCCAATGCAAGGAAAAGACACCAAAAAACCTGCATTTTTGCTTGCACATGATTGAATGATGGAAGTCAGCAGTGTTTCATCTTATTCATTAAGCTCTAGGGAAAATCCCTGTGTAAAGTGCAACTTCCCTTGTACAATGAACAGTCTATTTGCTTTAATAAATCAACACCCCTATGTTCCAAATATTTCATTGCTTTACACTATTGGTTAGGTCACCTCTTTTATTAAATCTGCAAATATGACTTGAAAGGTTACCATACCCTTTCATGGTTTGGCAGGATAAGCGTGATTAATTGATGTCTCTCCCTAAAGCTTTATATATCTTTCAGTGTCTTCCGATAAAGATTCCAGTAGCCTATTTTAAAACTCCTAGATCTGTATTACAAAATTTATATGGAACAATAGAGGGAATCGAATTGTGTATAGAGTTTTAAGAAGATCAAAGGATAGGGGGGACTGTTCCTGCCTGATTTTGAAAAATATCATGAGACTGCAGTATTACGGAGAATTATGTGATGTGTAATTCAGCTCTGAGTCAGAGTATTTGGATACCAAGTCAACACAGAAGTCTCCCTAAGGACACGGCTCCAATCACTATGGAGACATTTAGAATGTGGGATAAGCTCTCCAAAAATAGATTATGTCAATATAATAGCCCTCTGATGTCCCTTACAGGTAATAACTACTTTCCCCCAGGGAAGGACAATAAACTATATTTAAAATGGACCTCATTTGACCATTTAAGATTAAAGGATGTGTTGAATGGAAATACCCTCTGTTCCTTATCGGAACTACAACAAAAATGGGGTAGTTCTCCTTGGGATGCATGGAGATATAGATAACTTCAACATTTTGTAGATTTTCTTCCTAAACCTCTTCATTCAGTAAGGGGGTTGAAAGGGGATTAAATCCATGGGAAAGATTAGTCGACCAAGGGGGAAGAAATAGACAAGGGATCTCTAACATATACAGGCTGTTGATTTCTCCCCCAGATGTGGACGTAGGGTGTCCACTGGAAATCTGGGAATTAGAACTAAATCATTCATTGCCTGAAAGAATGAGTGTTAAAATTTGTGATTATGTTCATTCATCTTCAGAGACATGAGGATGAAGGAAATAAATTATAAACTATTAATAAGGTGGTATTATGTCCCATTAAAATTACATAAAATTAACTCTGACTTATCTTCTCTTTGCTGGAGAGACTGTGGGGAGGAGGGGGCTCATGCACATATATGGTGGCAATGTCCCCTAATTCAACCATACTTGAGGGAAATAGTAGAGTGGATTAAGAAGATTAGCAGTGATTAAATTGAACTCGATCCCTGGCAATGCCTGTTTCATGTAACTGCGATATCAAGGAAGAAATATCAAGGAGCAATTACACCATTCTGGCTGAACGCAGCAAAAGTACTAATCCCGAAATTCTGGAAGTTAAAAAATACCCCAACGATAAAGGAGTGGTTTAGGGAGATTGATAACAGTAGATGTATGGAGGAAGTAATTCATTTACAAAATAATTCTGAAATAAAATACGCCAACACTTGGAAGAGTTGAATTGGAAAAATTCTGTGAGCCACAATGATCTTATGCCTTGCTTGTGCTACCTCCAGCTGCATGCTCTAATCACGCTTCATATAACGTGCATAGGATAAATTTACGAGTTATGCCCTGCGCTTGGGTGACCCCAAAAACAAAATTAATAATAACCAATTTTGTGCTTACTAGTGCGATAATATTCAATACAAATAATATGAATGTAGAATAAATAAACAAGGTGTGAAAAAACAAGTGCTTGTTACACCATAAATTAGTGCTTATTAGTGCTTTTTACACCATACATAGTGTCTTAATCAACATAAAGTTCTCTATGGCACAATGTCCAGCAGTGATAATAAAACAATGTGTGCAGGTGGTGTTCAGCTGTGACAACAATCCAACATCATGCCGAAGATATCCTGAGTGCTGCAAAACATGCTCCTGTGCTCCTTCGTGACCCCCTTAAGCTAATGTGCTCACCTCAGAGCGTGTGACTCAGCTTCTACCCTGAGTCCAAAATTGTTTTGGAGCCACCCCTGGGCTCAGTCTCAGTGTCTGCTCCACTCCTCCAGCTGAAAACAATGTGGCTCCATACATAGAATGAAAAGGAAAATGGCACTGGTGTGTCAGTGCACCATACTATAACGGCTTTCTATGCAAAATCAGTGGAAGTATGGTGCGGTATGCTGTGCTGAGACCGCGCTGGTGTAAAGTCTGTGTCAGTCTCTCTGTCCTGGCCCCTCCCCTACGCGTCTTCGACACAGGGATCACGTGTCATCATCAGGGGGATATGCCCCTGATGATGACACGTGATCCCTGTGTCGAAGACGCGTAGGGGAGGGGCCAGGACGGAGAGACTGACATTTTGGACTCAGGGTAGAAGCTGAGTCACACGCTCTGAGGTGAGCACATTAGCTTAAGGGGGTCACGAAGGAGCACAGGAGCATGTTTTGCAGCACTCAGGATATCTTCGGCATGATGTTGGATTGTTGTCACAGCTGAACACCACCTGCACACATTGTTTTATTATCACTGCTGGACATTGTGCCATAGAGAACTTTTTTTTTTTTTTTTTCTCATTTAAGAAAATTAGGTTACTGTGTATTGAGCACTAAGCACACTTTTTATGTTGATTAAGACACTATGTATGGTGTAAAAAGCACTAATAAGCACTAATTTATGGTGTAACAAGCACTTGTTTTTTCACACCTTGTTTATTTATTCTACATTCATATTATTTGTATTGAATATTATCGCACTAGTAAGCACAAAATTGGTTATTATTAATTTTGTTTTTGGGGTCACCCAAGCGCAGCGCATAACTCGTAAATTTATACTTGGAAGAGTTGGTTACAATTTAAGCAAACTTTGGCTTATGTGAACTATATGGGTGGTGATTAGGAATTTTATTGCTCCTCGTCTCTCCCCCCTATCCCCTTAATTATTATTTTTTTTCTTTTCCACATAATAGGTTTGGAAAGATATAGCACCATATATACACAGCTGGGATATAACACGGGATTAATGATAATTATGACTGGGAAAGAGGGTCACAAAAACTTTGGGAAAGGATATGGGGTATACTACAATATAAAGTTTGGAAGGCTGTCACACCTTTTTTTTTTTACTAAGGAATATTATAATGCTGGTAGAGAGTCGCGACTCTCTCCTCTTCAAAATAAACATAATAGGTTTGAGATAGATTATTAAGGTTATAGTATGGGGCAAAGGATAATTATGATTGGGAATAAATAGTAAACAAGCGGGGGTCACTAAAGTAAAGGATTACACCTCACTAATAAGTATCGATTTTTTATAAAAGAAAGAGAAAAGAAAAAGGAAAAGGGAGGGGGGTTCTCTAGGGGACGAGAGGAGGGAAAGACTGTGGATAAGATTTAAATACTTAACATTTTTATATTTTTGGTACTATGAGATTGAGCCAAGAACTGTCGACTGTGGTGATTTTGTGTTTTGTTTTATTTATATGTATGTTAAAGCAGGGGTCCACCTATCTATCGTTTTTTTTTTTTTGAGTTCATTCACAAACTTTTCTTCTCAGCATTACATACTCACATATTGTGTGTAATATGTCCGCCTGTGTCAGATTTCGTCGGAAAGAATAACTTATATTATTCACTGTAGGCGGTTTCCATCTTCATTGTGGGCATTTGAAGCCCACAAGCATTTATTTCCTGGATGTGGTGAATGCTGTGCTCCCAGCATTCACTGCTCGTTCCTGCACATGCTCAGTGGCATCCTGGGAAGCCTGAGACTAGCTCCCAGGAGTCTGGGAGAGGCTAGAAACACGCCTACTCCCACGGGAGGAGAACCAGGAAGTGCAAAGAAGAATAGAAAAATAAAAGGTAATTACGGCGATTTAAATTTTTTTAAACGGCATGTCAGCATCTAGGCAAGGAAGAGAATACATACAGATATTGTTCAAAATTTGGGTGGAACCCCGCTTTAAGCATGTTTAATAAGGTTTTGTGATGAAATGTTACAGAATGTTTTTATGTGAAAAATTCTTAATAAAAAAAAAAATATTGAAATCTGCAAATATGCTGGGAATTTGTAGATTGGTGTCAGGTCGACAAATGGGGTATATTGATAAAGCAATGGACATTGAACAAACATTCACTGCAGTTGAATCTCCCAGGTGCCTGTGTTTTCAATGACAGTGTTTGAATTACCACCAGTGAATGTTTGGTGAAAGTCATATTCACCGCTTTATGCATATTCTCCTTTAGGGTATGTGTCTGTTTAATTTAGTTTAACAGTATGTAATACAATTTTCCTGGACCTGTCACAATGTGTTTGGAGCACATTACATGTTTTATATGACAGAACCAGTTCAGCACAAAAATAAAGTACTAAGGAAGTGACTGGGGCACATTTAAAAAAATAAATAAAAATAAATATACAGTATATATATATATATATATATATATATACAGTATATATATACATACACACACACACACCATGTAGTCCAAGGGGTGAGGTGCACTTCGGTAATTAGAGTGAGTGCAATGCAATCAGACCCTCTCACGGTTCATATTCATTCATGTAAAAAGTTACAAGAAAGTATTTAAGGTTGACAGTTTCAGGCTAGACAGATTACACCCTTCTTCATAACCGAATACATACAAATGAAGTAATGCAACACACAGCATATATATGTCAATCACATCATTTGGAACCAATTAACAAATCAATCAGTAATGACGAATCACCATACAATGAATATTTGGTAGACAAAATGTTGAAACAAAAAAACCATCAGGTGTTATAAATTCCCCACGCTTTATGAGGATACTATCAGACAGGCACCTACGGGTAAGGTCAAGGAAAGAGGAAAAAAGGAAGAACCTTTGACTAAAATACACATAATTTCTATCACAATGTTGCTACATATTTTAATCAAATCACAACCAACTATATAAAAAGTAAAAATTATTATATATGAAAAACATACATAATAAACATACAAAAAATTATATTTTATACAAATACATATTTTACAAAAATAAATATAACTCAAAATCAGAGTTCAACTCTTTAGTGCTCAAAGTATCTAATCTATGGATCCAAGAAACTTCTTGTTTTCTTAAATTGAGTTCCCTATTACCTCCCCATTGGTTGCGGGGCATACCATCAATGACCATGTATTTAAGTTGCGAAATAGAATGCCCCTTTTTCTAGAAAATGCCTAGCTAATGGAAATTTATCGAGTTTGTCCCTGATGGAATACTTGTGTCGAGCATTATGTTCTTTGACTTTCTGAGTCATTTCTCCTACATATAAAAGCCCACATGGACATTTAATAATGTATATTACATATGAAGATTGACACGTAAGATTGACATGTTCTTTATCGAAATGCTGTATCGGTTATGAGGATGTGAAAAATGTTTCCCTTTGATCATAATACTGCAATGTATGCAATTTAAACAGGGGTAAGAGCCATTATTACGTGGACCCAAAAAAGCCGTTGGTGCAATTTGCGGACGAAATTGATCAGATTAAATTAATTTATCGTGGATAGTCTTCCCACAACAATAAGATGGTAAAGGTGGAAAATAGAACTCTGGGACTGTTGGATAATTATTATTCAGAATGGACCAATGTTTTTTAATAATATTGAACACACGATTACAGAAAGGATGAAACTGGGAGATGAAAGACAAACTGCGACTCATGATCTTTCCTTTTTTAGTATGTAAATTATACCGTTCCTTGTTAACTATATGTTTCGGGTAACCACTCTGTAAGAGTCTGCTCTCCATCTCATCCAATCTCATCTCATCAGTTCCAATTGATGTGATTGATATATATATGCTATGTGTTGCGTTACTTCATTTGTATGTATTTGTATTCGGTTATGAAGAATGGAGTAATCTGTCTAGTCCAAAACTGTCAACCATGAATACGTTCTTGTAACTTTTTAACTTTTTATATTTGCATTAAAATAGAAATTTTGTGCAGCAATCCACTTGATTTATATATATATATACCGTATATATATATATATATATATATATATATATATACACATACACACACAATATATATATATATATATATATATATATATATATATATATATATATATATATATGTATATATATATATATATATGTATATATATATATATGTATATATATATATATATATATATATATATATATATATATATATATATATATATATATATATAATGGATGGATGAAATGTCTTAAAACATAACACATTAGTACAAAATAAAACATTAGTGAAAAAGAAGTAGCAGCTAGTCCAAACATAGAAACTTACATTTTTATCCATTTTTATTTACGTTGGCGAGATCTCTTCTCATATTCTGGTATGTTTTTAGACAGTACATGAAGGGAAACCTCTCCAATTGTGTTGTGGTGTCATAAAATGTGTCAAGGCAGATTTTGATTGTTCAAAAAACATGATGGAAAGTTTGAGAGCTTGTGAAATACCCTGACCAAAAGTATTAGGGTAGACTGTACACGTGTTAAGTCATTTCTGTTATTTACCAAGCTTTTGTTCTTACATCACTGCATTACTGAGAAAAGGGGTTTCAGTAGAGTACTGCACTACAACATGGCCTAGATGAAAAACTGAAGAGAGAGCAGGTAAACTGTACACCCTATATGCATCTTAAATCCTCAATTTTGATTGGAGTTTACTTTAACATTGGGCAACTTCAACTTATCTTACGGAGCTTTATAAAACCCGTTCCAGCAATCACTTAATTTACCAAACCAGTGAATTTACAAAATAAATGTACTTACCATAGTCAAAGAGTGAAGAATGTAACAGAAAGCTAGCTGAAGAATTAAAATTATGTAAAAGAAAAAGGTATTCTGTACTGCCATAAAAAGTCCTGTTTCATTTCACCATTTAAATTTTTCATTTAGCAGTCCTATTTCACGCCATAAGCTGATATTAATTTATAGTGACATCCTTCAAGGGAGAAAGGGGAAAAACATCTGCAAATATCTGACATTTGCAAGATTACTCTCTGATATGAAGATAAATCATTGCAACACTACTATGTTTTCTACAATTTGCTTTATTTCATTTCTGAGACTCAACTAATGGTGAAAGATGTTTATCAAAGATGATTTTACACTACGAGTTAGGCTGTGATTCCATGCCATATTTTCCTAGTGATATTCGATCAGTTTAGCAGTAATTTATGGAGGCTGATAGGAAATGATAAAGCAATTATGTAGCTTTCTTGTGCCTATAATAGTATCCTTTATTTACACATCTACACCCGTGGAGCATAGATTAATGTAAAAAGACAGAGCTTTCTATTAGAATTGCATTTCTCTGGCTGCTCGGATATCTAAAGATTACCAGAGATTATTGCAACAAATTCTACTGAAGAACCATTAAGATCTCAGAAATGGACAGTGCTAAGGCATGGGAGAGGTCTGGGAAAATTTTAGCTATAGCATACCTATCTTAGGTTTGAGTTGTCACTATGTATATTTAAAGCTAAAATACAGACAAGTGAAATACATCTCTGAAATAAGTATGCCAAAGAATTAGTAATTTTGTTATGTTAATCCTGCAAACAGGGCCACTGCCAGTACAGTCAACCCTCCTGTATACCAGCTGTTCTGCCTTATTGCTGAAACTGATCCCCCTGTGTGCCCCCCCCCAATGGTGCTTCCAGCTTCTCTTCCTCTCCCTCCCACCGGCTGTCAGCTACTAAAGGCACACAGGAGGATTGTATTCAGCTGCTGAAGGCAAACAGGAGGATCGGGTTCAGGATGAAGAGTGGAGGGGCTGATGAATATTTCATGTTTACTATAAAAAACCCTTTTTTACCTAAATGAACACAGGGGGCGATTGGCACCGATTGCTTCTGTGTTCATTCATAAAAGAAGCATAGTAAACTGCGTTTATTATGCTTCTGTTTGTGAATAAACAAGAAATCTCTGCACAGAGCACTTTCTGTTGATTTACTCAAATGTGGCTTGCTCTTCAGAGAGCAGTTGACAGGTAGTGAGTAGGTGTTGTATCGGCTCCTCACCACCTGCTTTAATTCTCTTCAACCCTACACTAGTACACCACAACCACCTACATTGCACACGGTTGCCTTATGCAGAGCAGAGCCATTAATTTAAATGGGTCACGTTTGACAGGGGGTATAAGTCTTGCTGCAGCTGCAAAGAAAGGCATTGCAGGCACAGCATGTGTACACCCCTAAAATATAAAACATCTGCGCTCAGACCATAAAACAATAAATAAATCAGCAGCTAGCACAAATTTGTTGATTTCATATTATGGAAAAGTTGAAATGCAGTGCTTAGTCCAGTACAAATTAATAACATTCATGAAAGTCCATTGAAGGTGGTTGATTGATAGCGTAAAATCCCCACACCAGCTTCTGTGTGAAAAAATAGGCACACACACAACACCACAGTGGTGAGGCAAACCTGCTTACTAGATGATGTAGACCCTCAAGTTAGAGAGAGGTATAAATATGTCTTGTGCCCCGTACACACGATCGGACTTTCTGACAATAAAACCATGGATTTTTGTTTGAAGGATGTTTGCACCAACTTGTCTTGCATACACATGTTCACACAAATGTTGGCCAACAATTACGAATGTAGTGACGTACAAGACGTACATGATGTCTCCATTATGAACGCTAGTTACATCTCCGGTTCATACTTGATTCCGAGCATACGTGGACTTTTGTCAGACGGACTTGTGTACACACGATCAGAAAGTCTGACAACAAACATTTGTTGGTGGAATATTTGGGAACCTGCTAGCCAACATTTGTTGATGGAAAGTCCAACAACAAATGTTCGATAGAGCATACAAATGGTCGGACTTTCCGCCAACAAGCTCACATCCAATATTTGTTGTCGGAAAATCTGATCGTGTGTACGGGGCATAGGAGTTAACAACACAGCCTTGCTATGGGAGATTCACCATACACTTCCATAGAACATGCCCATCCAGCATTAGTTTTATCAAACCATTAGGATAGTACCTCATGAGAGCATAAATAAAAAGTGCCATAGTGGGGATTCTACACTATCAATCAACCACCTTCAATTGACTTTCATAAAGGTGATTAATGTGTACACCCTTAACAGCTGCCTCTGCAGCTAAAGGGGGTAGGGGTTAGTAAAGTACAGCCCGACCAAGGGATTTTACGTTAACAACAACAGTCCAATACACATATCAACAGGCAAGCCAACACCTTACCTAAGCCTGGTACACACTGTTTTTTTCTCTGGGTTGAACAGAAAACGGTCAGCTCTGGTCTGAACCACTGTACTAACAATCTGATGTTAGTACAGTGATCTCCTCCA